>CM032664.1:1608163-1633301 GCA_019095985.1 Streblospio benedicti
TAATTGCAAGGTGTTCGGCGAGGTGGTGACCATCACCCACGACGACTCTGGCCCCAGCCTGGTCCTGGCCTACAGCACGCGGCAGCAGGCAGAGCGGGTGAGTACAGTCAGGCTCCCTGGTCATCTCTGTTGTATGTTGCAGCAAGACATATACTTTTACATAATCAGATTCATAAACGGGTGTCAATGATATAATAAGAGGTGGCCTGCAATTTAGTGAGAGTTGAGATTTGGGTTTTAATATTCATTGAGAATTGAGACCTTTCAATTCATTGACATCGATATTGTTTAAGATATGAGAAAGGGCTTTTGCATTGAGATTCGTAACAATAATTCATTGAGATTTTGAGACCAAGGGGTGGTATGTATCCCCCTATAGTAGACAAGAATCTAGAGTTTGAGCGTGTTTTCAGGCCGTTCGCGAGGGCTTCAGCTTCAAGGACAAGCACCTGATGATGGCGTGGCACAAGCCTCTCGTCAGCCCCGCCGGGCCCAAACCCCGGACCCCAACCACCGGCGCCCCCAAGTCACCGCGCACACCCAAGTCCCCCATCCGGACCCCACCGGCCGTCAGTGGACTCACCACCAAGGTAGGCTTCAGGCCAGGCGACGAAATACAGTAGAACCTCTATTAGGACGACCTTATGGACCAGTGTTAGGTGTTCTCAATAGAGAGGTGGTCTTAATTGGAGGTACTCCTGTACGTTATTTAAACGTCATGATATACACTACCTAATTTAACTATTACTCACCTCTCTTTTGCTAAGAATTTTTGTTACGTGTACAGTACAAGCTCTATTAGAACCACCTTTGGGACCCGTGTTAGGTGGTTTCAATAGAGAGGTGGTCTCTATACAGAGGTTCATTTTGGTAGCTTTATGAAGGTTTGGGACCGTGAAAAGTGGTCTCATTATAGAGGTGGTCTCAATAGACAGGTGGTCTTAATTGGAGGTTCTACTGTACATTCAACATCTTCAACAATGGAACAAAATTTGCAGTCACATATCCTTCCATTGTAGAGGATTTGCGTTGTTTACTCCATACATTATTGCTGTGTTTGTCTGTTTCAGCCTCTGTCCACGGTGGAGGCAGACGACGACGATGACGATCACCTGTTGGACGACGACCCTCTGGAGGGAGAGGACCTGGTGGGCGGCCCCGGCAGCCTCATGGGGCTGTCAGCCCAGCAGGACGAGGTAACACACATTATACCATAGACACCGTATATGACCATCCAAGTGCCCACCTTTGTGTAACAGCCCTCCCCCTCTCTTTTTCTTAACTGTCTTTAAGAATTATGTAGTAACTAAACCCTCGTGTAACAGCCCACCCCTTAGTTTGAGAAATTTTCAATTTAATGGCCCTGGGCGCTTGGATGGACCTATACAAAATGTACTGTACTACTAATATAGAAAATAGTAGTAATTGTATATTTTATAGTGTTTGTGGATCTAGTAGTATACATACCTCACACACCCTTCCATGATGCTGAGGCCCATGCACAGAGACAGTTTAAAAAAAATCAATGATGCAATATGGGGACGCTATGTTGTAGTCTCGTTATTGTCTCTTATTGTGAAATTTTATAATACCAGTACTTATTAATAACAATTTATAAATGAAATTTAAAAAACTACCATCTGTTTCAGCTGGATGAGGTTGATGAAGACGTCTTGTTGGGTCTGGATGATGACACTGAGGAAGAGGAAGTGGGCGCATCGTGGAAGAGATAGAATTGTTGGCCTAACTCGCCGGCACTCTGAGGCAAAGATTACAAGAACTCACCCCCATGTCACTTTAGAAACTGCGATTTATTTACAGTTCACAACCTTCAAATTGTGAGGGACACAACAATAATGCACAATGACTACTAGTTTCCAAGAGGAAATGGGATTTTGAATCTGCAAGGAAAAGTTTAGATGAAACTAGATATAATGACAGATGAAGTTTTGCCATGTAAGCGCGTCATTTGGAGTAAAAGATATCAGAAGTCAATCGGAAACTATTCGCTGCAGGATATGGGTGTTCATAAAAATACTTTTCAAAATATTACTGCCCTTGTTGATATGACATGAAATAGATGAAAACATTTGCTTGCGTTGCAGACTGCCTTCAACAGCTATGAATACAGATTTTTATAATATTGGTGATTAAAAAGGCGATTTTTAGATGGATTCCTTTACACTTTTCAAGTGATATGGAATGATTATTGTTCACCTTTGTGAATTGATAATATTTGATGGGTTTAAATATGCACTATCAAAGTAAAGCATTATTATCCAATGACTAATTACATTGTTATATATGTTGATAATTAGTGTTGATATGAAGTGAAGATGGAAAGAATATTAATTTTTTTGGACAAGAATTGCAGTCACAGAACCACAGAATCTTACAACGTGACCTATACACTCAAGATTCAGAAGTCAGGAATGAATGGTAACCTAACTATGCATTTTGAGATGAAGTAGTTAGTCGATGTACATATTTTGATGTGCTTGAATACAAAGCATTTTATGAATGACTAGGTTTTGATGAAAGTGACTTTTTAACAAAAATAATTGATTTCAGATTCATATTGGTAATTATTTCATGGCTATTTCTCATTGATCATTTGGCTTTTTGCGTTGATTTTCATCTTTAGAAAGTTTGCTTTTATAAATCTATATAGAGTGTTTAGGGTAGATGTAGCAAAATCTACGTTTTACAACATCCAAGATGAATAATCGCTTTCATGTGTAAATTATTAATGGGTTTAGAAATGAGATTAAATGAAAAATAGTTAAGAAATAATTACCATCATGAATATTATACCATCTGGTTTTGTTTTATTAATGAACTTTCAATTCTTTTAAGTTAAAATCTTTACAATATAAAGTTGAAATGTGACTTCCTCAATCTTTTCTTGGTTAGATGGGGACGCTGTTATTCCGACATGCGTTTTCAAACTAACACACCAAAATGTATGTGTGTTGGTTTGCAAACATGTATCTGAATGGCAGCGCGTGCATCTACAATTATTTCGATATTTTATTTCTGATCATTGAATACAGGTTTGATTTCAGAAATAAAAAGAATTCTCTCTTAGCAAATATTTTTATCTGTGTTTAAGCTTTTTTAAATTTTCCTTATTTCAGCTTGTGTTATTGTAATACATGTTCGCCTATTTGTTTTGTATTATCCGATAAGTTGTAGATTGGGGTATCTGATTTATGTGATCATATTTATTACTTTATAAAATTTTAGAATGATGTGATTTACAATAATTTTGCGTGTGTAAATATATTTGTACATGATGTTGACTGTTTCTACATTTCTAATTTTAACTTGAAGTTTGCATGTTACTGATATTTAACCACTATGAAAAAAATTGTTATGATCCAAATTAAGATGTTACATATTTTATCTGACAATGTTGTCAAAATCATCACATTATCTAGGCTGGATTTATTTGGTTAGCGCTTTGAAAATATATGGAAGCAACCTTTTGAAGATTGAGAGTAAAATTTTGTCAAGTTACATAAGTTATTTGTTTTAATAACTAGATAGTGATGCTCGTGGTAAGTTCATGCGAGTAAGTAAAATGTATTTGTGTTTCCATGTTCTTGTAATTATGTTGCAAAAATTATTGGAATGTTTTAAAAGGGTAGTAACATCAATTAGGGTCACATTTTGCATATAACTGCGGTTGGTTAATAATAGTGAATTTTTGTGAAAAGGACTGTGCTTGGGAATAAACCAAAAATATTTGTAAAAAATATTGTTTGCAATGTTCAATTGTATTATGAGTATAGTGAATATCCTGAACAATGGAAAAGCTGAATAATGGAAAGTTTCTAGTGCATTGCTTCTTAATAATGTAAGTAAATTATGTAACAAACAATGGAAACCTCTACAATGCAAGAATTTGTGACTGCAAATTGGGTTCCGTTGTTGAGGACATTAATTGTATATCAATGTAACCAAGAGAAATTTATGTTTGTATGGATGTGTCCAAAAGTGAATAATCAAAAACCACCTATGTAAAAAAAAAAAGATGAAAAAAACCAACATCTGATTAAGCATTGCAACATATTAGTGGAAAATGGGAATGCTGTATTGTATATTTGTAATATAGTAGATAGTAAGTGACACTCAAAGCAGAACATCTTATATTTCCTTAAAATAGGCAAAGTATGATTCTTCGAACTGATCTCTCTATAAGCTAAGTATCACTGGATTTACATTTCACTTTTCTAAGCTGTAACGAAGTTGACTTGCAAAGATGTACAAGTTTTCATTTCCAAACCAGTCAAATGTATTGATATTTTCATTTGTTATAAATTTGTTAGTTGTGCATTAGATTATAAAACTATGTTTTACAGAATTGAGAATCGTTCTAATGAAGGAGTGGTTAAAAAGTGAAAAGATATATCTGTATATAATCATGCGTCTTGAAGCAAATAAAAATCAAATTTTGAGCTGAATAACAATGTGTAATGAATTTGTAAACCTAATATTTGATGTATTCTGGAAAAGTGAAAAAATGTTTTTAAATTATAGTATACCTGCATATGTTCTACATGAGAATGTTCAAAGAAGAAAAGATATATTGAAGACATTTCTAAAATATTTAAACTGGACGAGTGGACTACATTGTATACATCATGTACTCAATTGGCTATATTTTACATTGGAGTTCTGGTATTGATGTATGTAGAACATAAATTGTTAAGACTTGCATGAGAATTGATAACTGGCTTTCTTGTAGAGGTTCCAGGTATTATAAACTGGCTCCTATCAAAGTTGAACGGCAATGTAGATGTATTCAGTTACCATTGATTTATGTAATGTGCATTTGATATGAAATAAAATCATGAAAACTGACGCGAAATAATAAAAACATAGGCGTGCATCAAAAAACTGCCATAGAAAACAACAACAGAATAATTAAAAAAAAGAGCTTGAAAATAAGCCACCAAAATATTACAAGTGAAAAGAAGCCAATGAAGGCCACAAAAAGAGAAAAACATTTTGATGAAAAGAGCTTGTATAGCCATGAAAAGATGCAGATACAAATGATGCACAAATATGAAGCTTTATGATTGGTCAGTTTGAATTGTATTTGTTCAAATTTTCTTAGTGCTTGTTTAATAAATCACGTGCCACTATGTCACAACAATAAAATGTAAATTCAAGGGAAGGTCTCTAAAGCTTAACACAAAATTCTTGTTTATGACGAAATGCCACCAAACTGGTAAGTAATTTCATGAATTATACTACTTGCTAAATATGAAATATCCATAAATTGATATGTATACTAATGTGTGGAAAGCAAGTTCATGGAGGAACATTTTCCATAATAACTAAAAGATGGTAATGAATATTGAAATAAAATTTTATGAATGAAACGCTATATTTTTGCCCGATATACAATGCAAATTTTGTTATTTTGAATTGTTTACATAATAATGAACACTTGCATGAAAACAGCATTTTTTTAGTCTGAGAGTCAGACAATTTGAACATTCCTAATTTGGGGATTAGGGATTAGGTCCACTGATTAAAACAGCAAAGTTTGTTTATATTTTATATTTGCACACACTTTCCTGTATCACTTGAATGACTAGCCATGTGTCAGATGTGTATATGCAAATTAAAATGCTGCTCTTACAACTGTCGTAACTAATCCCCAATTTAGGCTTGTTTAGAATGTTCGACTGTCCGCACTCTGAGTATCAGACGTCAAGATATGACCTCTGAAGCATAACTATTGCTCATTAAAAATGTGACCAGTCATAGGCCTTTTAATCCCAGAATTGGAATAAGGTCAAGTCACATCAACTTTTAAAATACTTCGTGTACGTTATCTTGCCAAACTCACACTATTACGTTGATTGTCGAATGTGTGACGTTCAATAGTGACAGGCAAGGTACATGTTCCTACGAGCTACCTATAAAAAGCACGACACAATGTTAATCAAGAATTAGGTCACATAGATTAAAAAATTATGATAATGCAGTTTGGTGAAAACATTTCAGAGATCAATTTGACATGATCTGATGCTCAGTGACCATCTGTCTTGAGACTGAAAAATGCCATTTTCATGTAAGTGTTCCCTATGAAAACCACTCAGAATAATAAAAATTACAATGTAGATCTGGCAAAAAAATAGCGTATCATTCCTATGATTTTTATATTGTTTCCATCACCATCTTTTTAGTATTGGTAGAAAATATTACTCCATGAACTTGCTGTCAGCACATTAGATTTTTACCTGTAACAACCCTCGTCACCCTCCCTTTGAAAGAAATATATAGGTGTCCATTTTATTTGTGAGTTAACGATTAGTATAAACAATACCTCTGCCATACCTGTAATTCTGAAGAAGCTGTCTTTTCGATACAGAAGATAGGCTAAATTATCTTGTAGCGATCATGATGGCAATTCGAATAATAGTTCTGTGGTTCGTGATTTACATGACATCCATGTAAATTGGGATTTTTTAGGAATATAGACTTAACACTAGAGGATTTCCTCTGACCTCTATATATAAGTACCACATCGTCATTCTTGACACGTTTGTTAGGAAAAATTTAACACTTGATTACCCAGATGATATCACATCTCCATTGTCATATATTATATATCACCTGATTTAATCCTAAAACTGTACCATGGCACTACAATGTCATGTTTAAACTGAATGCACTGTCACGGTGCAGCTGGTACACGGTGGTGGGGAGTTTTGCCATGTGCATTGCTGATTTTGTGGAGTAGACAATAATCTTTCTAGCGCAATGCCTTCAAGCAACAATATTCTTTTGACTGGGAAAATAGTATGCAAATTTTGTGGACCAAATTAATGCATGTTATTACCTGCTTGGCATAGTTACTACAATTGTAGTAGTAATAACAACAGATAAATAATTCATCGAACAGTTCACGCGGCATAGGTCTACTTAGTCTATAACAGTGAAAATTATTGTTTATTCGTACAATTTCTACTAAAATGCAGACAACATCGCGCTATTCTTAAGAAAACCCTCATATCACTTCTGTTTCGGTGATAACAAATGCACGTGTGCCCTATTGATGTAAACAAGAAAACGCCTGATCAGGTAGCGTATTTGTTAACAATGGAAAAGAAGCGTTTGACATGCAGTGATACACGTGTCGCATTGTGATTGTTTGGGAAGGTATTTCATCTAGAACACATTACGCTGTAGTAACGTCAGCCCCAGGATACTTTTATTAGCCTCTGCTCTCCAGTATGTTATACAATTACAAGTATGAAATGTGTTTTAATTCATAACTAAGAAAATATAGCAATTTTAAGTACAGAAATATCACGTCACAAAAAAACAGCCACTTTCCTGTGCATTTATATGGTCACGTGTCAATGTTCTCACCTCCCGGGTGGGTGATCATGTGACATATGACTCGGGGGTTTCCTTGAGAATACGCTCCTTACGTTGGTTTACAATACCCAACAAAGAGATTTGTCAAACACTGAGATTTTTGAAGCACCGTGACTGACCTAGCTACCATTGCGTAGGGAAATGTTCAGTGGTCACTTTTTGTGGACCCAGTCGACCACTTTATGAGAATTTAAATTGCACGAGCATTTTTTTCATCAACTGCAGCGTGTAACAAATATCAAATTCACATTTAGATAGGGGCGTGTTTATAAGGAAGTAGGATGCAGGAAAAAGTGTCAAGGAAGGATGGTGGGAAAAACACTGTAAAATTTGTGAGATGTGGAGAAAAATGGAAAAAAAATAAGGGATGTTGGTTTCTTGACCCCTTATAAACCTCCCCTGTGAGAGTTGCAATTAGAATTTGGTGTGTAGATCTGATGATCAGATGCTTCAATTCTAGTGAGTACAAGATTCTTGCCGAACTCACCTCATGGCCTAACAGGCCATGTGCTCAGAAATGCTGGTTTATAATACTAAGTTAACTTCATCTGGTCTGTGAGTGCCAGAAAATCTAAGAAATTTAAAGCTAGACAAATCAGTTTTTGTTGAGGTTTCTTAACACCCAAGTGGGCACTAACTTTTAGATTTTATCTTAACTGTATTAACATTTTTACACATCTTTTTAGTTTAAGCTATATAGCTTTTGAGTTTGATTCCCATATTTGGTTAATTAAATGGTTATCTTTGATACATAAAAAATATCCAAATACTGGTTGAATTCAAATGAAATAAAGTACTTTCATTTACCTAAATTGTAAATCATCATAATTAAGTTGTTGTCACAATGATAAGACCTTGGCTATCTATTTACAAACAAATCTAGTGATGTGCTCAATTGCAGCAGAAACCATGAATCTGCTGGCATCAGCCTAGCAGTGCTAGAGCCAAGAGCCCACCTGGTGCTAAAAATAACCCTCCACACACATTTCAACTACTGCATGATAATTTCCGTGGATTAGCGCAATATAACTGGATTCACATACCAAGGTAAGGATTTATGTATACAATTTTATAGCCTATTTTATTGTTGGGTTTCTTGTGATTGTGGCATTGTCCTTGAATTTATCATGCTGTTTAATATTAGTGAGTAGGAGTCTAAAACAAGATTGTGGTGGCATCATGGCTGAAATGTCCGGCACTTGGCAGTCATTCAGAAAATAGGTTTGCTTTTTATGGTTATTTTATTTTCATTTATCGTCTGGTTATTTTGCATGTGAAGTTAAGAACTGTATGTTCTGTTTATCTTCGTAATAGACAAGTCATCTGATATTCAGGCGGGACTGTAGTTTATTTTCTAAATGTCAGATATATACCAATAAAAATATGATAGTAGACTACAATGTTTGAAATAAAATGTTTAAACATGTGTGTTTATAAAACAAAGCATTATTTTTTGTTACGGCTATGATGAAATAACCAAGCTCGCCCCTTTCCCATCTCCCCCCACCACCTCCCCCCACTACACCCCCTTACTATTTAATGGCTGGCCACTTGCACTTGCTGGAATAGATTTTGCATTTGTTCAGACATTTTGTATTTTTTGTAATAATATTAATGATTTCTTACAAAACTATAGCTATAGCCTATGGATTTCACACTTTATTTCTAATAACCATGCTGTTCTTGATAAACATTTTATTATAAAAAAATCTATTATACTATTTATGATCATCATTCACATGCTAATAAAATTTGTAATAACGCAGTATATTCACAGTTCAATTAATAAGTCAGAATCCACGGGCATGTAACTAAGATGATGGTAATCAAGTATAGTCAATTAAATTGAAGATGATTATTTATAAGAAATGCATCATTTTCCATGTCAACAGAACATTTGTGAAGTGAAGAAACATCTTATCCCGGCGGGGAGTGAGAATTTCAATGATGCAAGTAAAATGTCAAAGTCGTTTCTCTTCTATCATAGATGTATAAGATTATAGTGTAGAAATGCAATACATTGTATATACATCTGTCTACTAGATGTCAGCCTTTTAACTATGCAAGCTCTTTGGTGGGTCATTTTAAATATTTTTCCTACAACCACTTCTTTTGGACTCCTGAATATTTTAAAAAGCAAATAAAGATAAATAGTGGATTCATAAGTGTTGAATATACATGACCATCAACATAGTTTGTACTGGAAGTTTACTAGTATCTCTGAATGGTGAATGATATTTTGGAAGGTGAAATGGTGGTAGAAATTGAGCGATTGATCAAATGGATGAAATTAATTGTTAGCAACAGTCTCTAGATGTTTGCAACATTACTTTCCCAGTCTTATACTTTCGTAGAAACTTATTGAAAAATTAAATTGATTATTTTAAAATGACCTTGAAAATCCTGCCATATATTATTTCCCCCAAAAGTACTATTTTATGTCACGAGTATGTCACGAGAGTTGTCAAAAGAAATCGGGGTACATTTCTAGAACCTAGATCAACTGGTGACATGTGACAATTTACAGTTGGTTTATGACAGAGCTGACATGAAAATGATTACACATGATTATTATTCATATTTTGTAATACATTGTTTTGAAAATGTCACCCAGGTGATCATTTATGTTACCTTCAAACTGATACATAGAAACATTATGTTGAAAATACCGGTCACCAGAAGGATATCACCAAAAGGCAAAAGCACCAGTTTTATACAATATATGAAGATGAGCTTGCTCATATTGTATTCTTATATAATTATGCAAAGAGGGGCGTGGCCATGGTTGTTTTTCTTTATTTTTGGAAATTCGCCTGCAATCACTTTCCTGGGGCGCTTTCACGCATTTTGAGTGTTTTACTTTATGGGAAATCGCCTTCTACGGGTTTATTTGTTCTTCGTGCGCTTGCTTTCATCAGTATTGACGAGAAAACTGACTTACCATCATTTTTCTTGAACAAATGATTTTTGTTTTTTTGTTCGAGCATTTCCGCTTTCATCTTTCATTGTTGCTGTGTGCGTTATGTTTGTCTGTTGCTGTGTGCGTTTCCAATGCTTTAGCCGATTGCATTGTGTTTTCACGTGCCTGTGTATGACGGGCCAGCTTCTGCCATCACATGGGTCAAACTTGAATGGATTTTCATCAAGGCTATATATACTCCTCTCAAAATTGTCTCCGTAGGAGACAGGGAAGCTAGTATGTATAAATTGGTAAAATGAGATATTAAATTCCTGTAAATCATATAAGCAAGCATTTAAAAATTCAGAAATTTTTAATCATTAGAGCGATTGCACATTCTTAAGATCAGAAAACTCAAAGATGGTGATAAAATATGATGCACACTCATTTCTACATCTGGTAGCATATAAAAATTCAGTCATGCATGCTCAGCGCATGCACAGTAGTTCTCGAGAATTGAGCTTATTATCGTCTGAGCAAATGTTATCCAATGTGTATTCTATGCATACATTTTTATTATTCATCATGTACGACAAATAGGCTTCATTTGACTTTACCAACCCTTTACGTTATGATGAGATCATAGGTCAGAATCTGACATTGGCATCTCCATGTGAATATGTAAAATACTTGACATTATGTCAGGACAACAAGAACATGTCCCAATAGTGTATATGAATCGTTAAAAACATATCGATAAAGTAAATTGTTAAGTCTTCAGACAATTCAAACTTACTGGTATGAGGGTAATCATCCATCAACGTTTGCTGGACTTGAGGTATATTAGTAGGGAAAAAGGCTGTGTTATTGTTTTGGTGTATGATATCACTTAAATGGTATCAATGTATATATGCGTGAATTTTGTCCCTGCAGGAATCCGATCAGGACATTATTGCAGCAATTTGTGTACCAATTGTCATGTATTTACATTGTATATATATATATGAGAAATAGATCATAGTGAAGGAGAAAAACAAGCGATATATCAAAGATATTTTCCTGCGCTGTAGTGGTATAACTGTTGAAAGACAGTGCATTGGCTACTTTAATGAGAGCATTGAGGAGATCATCTGTATATTTGATGTAATGTTAATGTAATACTCCGGATGCTGCTTAACACACTTACCGGCACATAAAATCAAGTCTGGTAGCACTCCGCATGCACAGATGTTAGCTGTGGAAGTGGGCTGTTATTTTTTTCATGCATGATAGATAACTACTGGTTCATCTTCTGAGTAAGACCAATACAAAGATGCTTTGAGTTGAGTAACTACAGCACTCATGCATGCACTGATGTAAGTTTACATGAAAGAAATCATTTATAAGCATGTGATTGAGCATAATTTTAATAGCTACACACAAAATTGTAAAAAAAAAAAACTACAAGTATATGAGCATTTTCTATGAATTCTATGTAGTCCAAAATCAAGTGCACACATGCACTCGTGCAGTGAAACCTTTAATACTGACCAGTATGTTTCTGAACAGTTTTGGAGTGATTAGTCCAAGTGTATAGCGCAAGTTCTTAATCGTGCAAAGTTACTCTTTTGAGGATTGCATTATTATAAAGAAACATGATAAAGAAACTGTAAATTAATTTAACAAAGAATTCTATCAATGTAATGGGTTCTTTGGAAGAGTTTCTGTTGTGAGGCATAAAAATGTTTCTACATTAATCCTTATCAC
This sequence comes from Streblospio benedicti, assembly GCA_019095985.1. Classification (NCBI taxonomy): domain Eukaryota; kingdom Metazoa; phylum Annelida; class Polychaeta; order Spionida; family Spionidae; genus Streblospio; species Streblospio benedicti. The sequence continues at coordinate 1,620,210 of CM032664.1, forward strand.
CATAATTAAACACAAATGTAGACACCTCAAAATAAATTGGAGTAAAAACAGATCTTTACAGCTAAAACATTAAATAAACATGCTCAGGCATTTCAATAGTGTTTTAGGTGTTGTGCTATTTTAAGGATGGGAATTAGGTGGCGTTTTGTTCTTGGTTTCTGACAGCCTTTTTTGTTCACGTCTCCTCACATTTTTATGGTAGGAGTGCAAGTTCACACAAGGGCACGTCCTGGCTGTCTGAACGGTCAAAATAGGTATAATTCTCCTTTCATCAACATTTTTACATGCTGTTAAAAAAGATGATTGATGTAATTCATAGAGTGGCTTTGCACACATGCTTCTAGTAAAACACCAATTCATTAAATACAATGAGTAGTATACATTTTTAAGTGCGCTATGGAAAGATTTAGAGATTGTAAAAGAAACAGGCGTTGGCATTTACTGTTAAATAGAATGGAACTTCTGTCTTACAGAGGAGTACAGTGACATTTCAGTGGCAAACACACAAAAAAAACTTTCATTGAAGTGACTTATGGTTAACTAGGTAAAAGATTTGATGAGAACAAAATGCTGTCTTCTAAAGATTGGTCCCACAAAGCAAAAGTCTGTTTGCAGTCATTCTGCCTAATGAAGTTGTGATAATGTCCAATTTATCTCATACCTGATTCTCATAGAACTTTTATGTAGATCTACTGGTGTTGTAATAGGTCTGTATTGCTCATGCCTCATCCAATCCAACAAATTGTGTTATAAAGCCTTTCTTAAATACTAGTACTTCATTCAGAATGCAATATTATGTTGCTTGGTCATATCTCTAGTCAGTCAATTTTCCACGTTCGTCAAGGTTAACTATTTCATTTTTAATGTACGGGGTGATTTTAATATTTTAAAAAAAAGTAGAATTTCAGGGGAAGTTTCTAGCCATTTTTCAAACAAAATTGAATAATTCATGTTTCAAGCTTTTCAAATTTTAGACAATTTATTTGAAAATTGTAAAGAAAACCTTAGCTGACAGGACTGCATGTTACTAAAAACTATTCTTGGTGATATTGAAGTGACAATGTTTGTTGTTTTCGTTGGAAAATATCATGGTATTTATGCCACTTGCAAGCTTTGAAACAAGAAATAGTCCTGTCAGGTACTCTTAAAATATCAGGGAATTCTGTGATAATTCAGGGAAAATTCAGGGAATTCGAAATGAAAAATTTAGTGAGTCACCCGGTTATTACAAATCACCCTGTATGGTAAGGTTTAAAATGATTTGTAAGACAATGACGGTGCACAGGACCGATCATGTTACATGCTGTGAGTTTAAAACACCAGTGTTGAGAGTGCTGACAAATACACAGGTAGCGATAAACATGGAATTGATCACCAATAAGAGGAAAAGTGCCCTAAAAGCACACCGCTACTGTGGCACTGTGTTAAACTAAAGAGATACGTGGTGTGTCCCTATTGTATTACCGGCTGGAGTAAAAGGTACGAGTTGATCAAACTGTTGCACATTATGCACACTTAAATTCTCTTTTTTGTGTTAGTTCTAGATCATTATCAGAACTCACATCACCACAATATAAAGTCTTTATAGAATTAGATACATGCATAAAATGTGCCATTTTGCCATGAGAATCTCAAATGATATCATGTTTTAATAACATCTACACGCGAGTTTTCCCTTTCGCATGAATGTCTGTATTTTGCTTTAGAATGCTCAGAGTTTTAGTGGTTTTGTTCAGACTACTACTTGAAGTGTTGGGAAGTGTTAGGAGATAACACCATTTTGTTTGCACATGTTTTCTCGCGGAAGACGACACGAAATACTCAAGTTTTGTGATTTTAGTTATGTCATAATGTTGTTTGAACATGATGTGTGTAGTGCTAGAAATATGTTTACTTCTGTAGTTCAAGGAGAAAAGAAGAAATGATTTAATCGATACAGTAGAATCTCTCCATTAGAGAGGTGGTCTCTTTATGGAGGTTCATGTCGGTCTCTTTATGAAGGTTTGGCATCCCGATAAATGCTCCTATTGTAGAGGTGGTCTTAAGTGGAGGTAGCACTGTTATGTGATAAATGCAAAGGAATGTTGTAATATCAACACTAAGGCATTTCGTCTAGACTCCAGACAATGTGCAACAGTGCAAATGAGGGCCGATGGAACATCTTGAATAGATATGTTTGTACATGTACGATACATTTCTATTGTGTATCTCCATTCAATTCTATCAAGCGTACGCTTAACATTGAATTTTAAGAACAGCTCTGAGGTGAAGGACGAGTGATTGAGTGAGTGATACTCTAAATTTGCAATGCCTCAGATTATCATTCTGTGGTAGTGAATATTATTTGGAATACATATTTCATGGTCATAATATATCTGCACGTATTCAGAAGTTTATTTTGTGATGTGCAGTAAATGTACTCTATTCTATTCGTAAATATTAAAGGACTGCGAAAGCTTCTTTTTGCAAATTAAAAGGGTTTTAAAGGTTTGATTGAATCTATATATGCGCCTATTCTTTTATATTCTAACTACACTAATGGTCTTCATATATGTATTGCCCATAATACCATATGAGCTAAATAGTGGGTAATATTTTATAGAGTAGTAACAAACCTACCTGGTACTCTCATGGGGGGGGTTATACCTAATTAATTTTTTGGGTCTTGTTTCCCACATCCATAATTTTTGGGCCTTATTTCCCATATTCCACAAATCTGTTGGCGTTTTCCCACATCCCACTTCCATTAAATCTCATATTCCTCCTTTTGAGGCATTTTTTCCCTATTCCCTAACTTTTCGGGCATTTTTTCCACATTCCATTTCCTTATAAACCAACCGCTCTCATAATTCTGTCTCCAATAAGCGACATTTTGGTGGACCTTCCATCAACCTCGGGAAAAGTGCGCTGTATGTTCATAATATATCTGCACGTATTCAGAAGCACTGTGCTTTTTTATATTACCGAAATGTCGTTGTATTTGAGAGACAGAAGCATGCGAGAAGGCCTGTTCCTTCTCTATATGATGAATCCAGATACTAAGAAATCATTACCAAATTGGTCGTCACTTCAACAGATTATGATTTCTCTATGATGGCAAGAAGCATTCTTAGTCATTTATTGTACACTTTAGGTATTAAATTCCAATACTTTTTCTTTCAGGACGGTGCAGTGGTTAGTGCAAGGATAGTAGCTGAACAACTCACACAAGTCAGTACATTTTGTATACTAAACCTTAATGGAAAATCAGCTTGAGCCAGAGCTCTTCAGTCAGATGCGTGATTTTGCACAATATGTTGTAGTGTACCTTGGCACTTAGGTTCTCACACAGGTCCCTCACGCCTCATTGCAATCCTGGCTTTCCTATTTATTAGCCAATTTAATGCGCCATTGTCTGCTCATTTTGCGAATCTCTGTCACCAAGTAGCTTACGGCATTCCCGTCTGCAACATTTGCATAATGTTTTGGAGAGGTAACCGTGGAAACAAATGTGATGTTAAAGTTTATTATCCACAGTTTTGACTTTTTAAGTGAATAACTTGGTGAACTCCATCAAGCTCTTAAAGAATAAAGATAACTATTTTTGTGCTCCACGGCGAGGCTTTCGCTGTTTTCTCAACAACTTCATCGGGTCGAATGAAAAACCTCAGTTGGTCACATGACCACCATGGTGGCGACAACACGTCTGCTGTCACATGACTCGCCACCTTGGTGGTCATGTGACCATCTGATCTTTTTCATTAGGCGCAATGAAACTGTTGAGAAAACAGCGAAAGCCTTGCCGCAGAGCACAACAATGGTAACAATAGGTATCTCAAATTGTTCTTTAAATCATGAATAATGGAACACAGGATGAGCCGAATGTGCATTTATCCATCAAGCTCAAATTCAAACTAGGTGGCCAAAACCTAAGGATGGTACATGTGTAAAATCTTATGTACATACAAAGACACTTACGATTGCTGTAACGATTGGGCATGCAATGCACAAAAGAAGTAAAAAATGTCAGTTTGATGTGATAAACAAAAGAGTGTTTTGGCATTCCAATGTTGCGATCAGTAACGCAATCGGTAATGAGATTCACCTAGTTACACATGATCAATGAAACATTTGTCTGTGCAATCGTATCTGGTTGTGTTCAAGTTAACAACTCAGATTGTTAGAGCACACTGCTCAACGTATATATACAATGCTATAGCTACTTTGAAAAGCCGTTAAATAATTAGGTTGTTGTTGACAAATTAATCTTTAATTTCCCAATGTTGTATATATATACTATATAATATAGTTTATTTTTCCTTCATTGAGAAGATATAATATCACAATCTGAGGTACTCCAATTAACATTGTTATTCTTGCATGGGAAAAATACAAATCAAAACGCAGATTTAGAGTTAAATCAATGGCAGATCCAGGTTTTTATAAAAGGGGGGAGGGCACACTTCAGGGATTTCATGGGTTTCGTACGCAGACGTGTAGAAAACCCTATAAAAATGAAGTATTTTGGTGGGAAAGAGGGGGGGAGGGGGGTGCCCTCAGCGCCCCCCCTCCTGGATCTGCCTATGGTTAGTTCATGTTATCAATTGCAATATATAAGAATAAAAACACACAAGGTATTTAAAACCTGTTGCTACGTAATCATTGGTACATTTATAATCGACTCATCGTGCACAAATTACCAGCGCTTAAAAATACCTTTTTCTTGGAAATTCTGTTGTGAATAGATAACATAGATTTAGGGAGTTACAAGTTTAAAATGAAATCATGATAGCCCCAAACCCAGCGATATATGATGATGTTGTAAATCCCATTAAGATGCCTGAGCAGCACCTTCTCAAGGTCAAACAGGCGTTAGTCTTTCATCACACGTATGTGTAAGGGACTAGCTATTACCATAGGCATTTGGGGGGGGGTGTTTGTTTCACGACAAAACATCTTGTTGTCCTCCCCACACCCCCAAATATCTGCTAGTCTGTCCCTAACTCTAACCTGTGCAATGGTAAGAATTATGTATGAATATTGATGAAATATCTACTTGCGAAGGGGAATATTGCACAAAAAACAAGTAAATATATCATTACATCACAAATATAAGATTTTCATGAAAATAGATAACTAGATAATTATAATCTTATTTTGAATGAACATTTTTATTTTGCAACAAAATTTGTGCACCAAAACAAACGTACATAAATTTCTTTAGCTATGCAATACTTATGATGTATGTATGTTAGTGCTACCAATTTGCTGACATATTGACTTATTTCTTTAATAGAAGCAGAAAGCGAATTTCAGATGGCATTATTGCTCCACGCGTTATATAGCTAGCTATTAATGACCACTGATTTTGGCTCTAAACCAATAGGAATTCAGGATTTAGGGGCATGTCCCTGACAGACGGCCCTTCCAAAGTCTTAGAATTAGGTCAAATATATGCATGATTCATCATGTAAACTTGACCTCCATTTGAATTTGCTTTCCCGGGCGTACTGAGCTTATTAATATTCAATCACCTGCGTTGTCATGGAAACTACAAGTTGTTTGTAACGATTTTTGAATTCTGGTTCATAGCTGTTGCTGCCAGAAAATCGATTGTAACTGCCTCAGTTTTACTATTTCATAAAAATGTTATACACCACCAGTGGAATGCACCCTATATACAAAACATACATTGCCTAATATGTATGCTTGTTGCTGGATAATTTAATGTCAAAATTTGTCATGGTAGGTTGTCATAGTGTTATATCATGTTCTGGTGATTTCCCGCTAATTTTACGAATATTCATGAGGAGGAGGAGTTACGGAAAATTAACAGGTGAAAAATTCCCCAAAAGTAGCGAGAGAATTGTGCTGATTGGCTAGTTTTCTAGGTCATAGTTGGGTTTTCCGTAAGGGTTGTGCTGGTGGGCCACCAGCCGATATGATATGAGTGCTGATAGAGTGATATAATTCTCAATATCGCAGTGAAACTTGCCATATTGCTGACACCAGGCAGAACACATTATCATCAAGACTTTTGTATCAACTGTTTCAAAATATAGCTAGTTCTGTGTAGGATAAAAAGATATGTATAAATATATGAAAATACTAGATCCAGACAGTGTTTGAAACTCGCAGGAAAAAGTTTGTGTCCAGCAAGGCCCTTAACTTTAAATAGTTGGGGGCCCTGAACATAAGTTGCGGGCCCTGCTGTGATATGTGTTTGAAATGTTAGCTTAAGAAAGTGGTTGCTTTTATAGACACGTATTTGAACCATATACTAGTGCATGATAAAGTATAGGATTCACTATAACTCACCAATATTCACCCAAAATAGTTAAGAGAGCACAGGGCCCTCAGCTCCTAAAAGTTAAGGGCCCTGGTCAAAAGTTTGGGGCTCAGGGCCCTCGGGCCCCCTACTATTTCAAACAGTGACCCAGATGAGATATTCAAAGTACATGTACTAAACTTTCAAACACAAGAGGATTTGCTTTCCGCGAATTACAAACTGGACAATCTTTTTTCTTCAAGTTGCAGCACATATTATGTAAAGCTGCACCAGTACTGATTGCGAGAACATCACCTCGAGCAAAAATGAAAATTATTTCTTGTTTCGAAATAGCTTTCCAATAAAAAATGAAGCAAGATAAATTGTTCTGCATTATCAAAGTAATGGCATCTTTTTTTTAACAAGCAACTGACATATGAGATGTAATAGACCGTAAACTTGACAAATAAATGGAGAAAAAAATTCGGCCTGAGATCAGAGGTGAGAAGAGGCGTATTTGATTGACGGTTGCACTGAGTGCTCCAATGAGCATCACTATATAAACCCAGTACGCCCAAAATGCACACACTTGTAACTTGATTTCAGCCGGTGTAAAACAGCAGATTTTTTTTTATTGAGGATCACTTAAAGATGTTATTATGAAGTTAATTGAAAATATGAAAGCATATGAAAGAAATTGTAGTAAATAGATAATCGTAGTATCTGAGCATAGCACAGGAAGTAGAATGTGTTTAACATTCAAGAATTTTTTGTGTAGTCAGTCATTGGGAAAGTGTCACGGAGTGTGATTTTGAAAACAAAAACAATTTAAAATTCAGAGATGAGGTTTATTGGTTATTGTTAAATGGAATACCTTAATAATTTTTTTTAGTTATGAGCATAGTGGTACAATGCGAAATTGATATATTTGAATTGATGAAATTTGATGTTTTTTCCTGTGCTCAATTAAATTCATTTTACATAACAAACTTCAGCTTTGCAAAAAGATTAAACAAATGAAATGTATGTGTAATTTTAGTTGTAATTCAGAATTTCTATAATGTTCTAACAAAGGCATCAGAACAAATGTCGAATGTAACTACAGACGTGGATGTGAAATTAAAATATGAATGGTTTTACAGTTTAATATTAGATTCTACAATATTTTCATTTCATTATCAATATAAGAACATTATGTAAGAAAAGCATAATTTAACCAGTGACAAATAAAGCATCTAGATAACGGATATCTCATAAAAATTGGAATTGAAAGTGCAGGACGGTAGTTCATTGAAAACTGAAAACTAGAACGATGCAGCTCCCTTCGGAAAAAGGTAGGCTCGCTATTTGGCGTGTTTACTTAATCTTCTCATTAACATAAAAACAATCAACAATACCTTTCCTGTGACTGTCTGGCATGGGTTGCCTAAATATTTGTTACTGATGATATTCTCTGCACTAGTATAGTACAAATGTATATATTATATAGTATGGTGATATGGGTATAGTATACCGTAAATGTTCTATTAACAGCCGGGCGGCTATTAGCATACTTCTACTGGAGAGGGGAGACGTTTATCACGGGTAGGCGTTTAATATTGTAGGTAAGACATAGCATTCTTGTTTCAAATGATGTGTGAATTTAAAGGAGCTTTACACAATTCAGCCTTGTTATAATACATTTTGAAATCGAAACAGACTAGCACATTGATCATTAAAGGGCTTTACAGGAGGTTCAGGGGTGCGTTTTTAGAGGTAGGCCTTTAACAGAATACCTGCCAGCTCAGGTGTCTAGAGGGGTGTTCACTAACAATGAAAAGAAACAATTCATCTACTTTAATAATCTATTTCTTCATATCTAACAATGAACAGTGGGTGTTGATAATCAGTAGTCCGGGAGCCATCACCTTTTTTGGGGTTGTGTTATGCTACCATGATGTTACCTTCTTTTAAATGTAGCTGTTTTTTGTTTCTTTTTTAAGTTAAGATTTTTTATTTATTTTTTTATATTTTTATATTTTTTTAGGGCGGGCGCATGCCTCCCCTAAATCCGCCCCTGATACTGACCTTATTAAACCAACAGATGGGTCAGTCATCAACCCGAATAGGCAGCCAGGCCCACAACCTCATTTGAGGATTCACTCTGGCCTGTATAACATTTGACACATACATGTTAACATCTAGTGTCCTCATTATGGAAAAATAACATTAAAAGCTTGTGTTTAACAAACAAATTAGCGTTTACAGAAGATTTAGCCAAAACTAAATGTTATTATGCATGTAAAGTATAATAATATGAGCAGTCTATAGTGACAGTGGCTGGGTGTTGATGGGTGAGCAGGCGGTGGTCGATCAGTCGATCAGTTGGTGCATGGGTCATTGGGTGTTGGGGGGTTAAGTTCACATTTCTTTTATCTTTTATCTGATCTCCTACATCCCCTTTTTGGTCTTGCTGCCAAAATCCCTTTTTTTAAATGCCCCCCCCCCCCCCCCACACACACACACATCCCACTTCTCTTATTTACAGCTTCCCCTTTTTGGGGGCTTCTTTTACCCCACATTCCACTTCCTTTTAACCCCACCGTACAGCCGCTTGTGTTGTCACAGACTTTGAGTAGGGGAACAACCACATGACAACCACGCTGACTCTGGCCACCAGCCGTCTGTAACCCACCACTCCCATTATATAATTCCCCGCTCAGTTAAGCCCTCACCATTTGACGCGGCTCACAGCAAACTGGTCGCTTCACTATTATATACACTGTGACATTGGACATGTATGTGGATAAATCGGTGCGTGAAATATGAGACTATAGGGATTTATGTGATAAAAGCTGAAAAATGTACCATATACGACCATCCAAGTTCCCACCCTCGCGTAACAGTCCTCCCCCCTCTTTTTCTTCAATGTCCTTAAGAATTATGTAGTAACTGCACTCTTGTGTAACAGCCACCCCATTTCTGTGGCAATATACATATATATAAAAGAACTAAGTGATGTGCCCCAGTTTTGCTGGGTGGTAACAGCCCACCCCATTGAGAAAATTTCAATTAAACGGCCCTGGGCGCTTGGATGGTCGTATATGGTATGTCATTTTAAAACATACTATGATATAACGTGTGTATGAAAGACCATCATGGTCTATTTTTCTTATTTTTATCAAACATACCATACCATAAGGATTGTAAATAATCAAATTACAAAATGTACATAAATTGATTTGAAATGATCGGCTAGCTGATTTAGTTTTGATATAAGATTATACACACAATATAAATTCACGCCAAATTTTGGTTCATTTCACATGTGCAGTCTGTACTTTCGTAGTAAATATTGGGACACTGTATGTAATGAACAAAAGAGCTGGCGTCATTGTCACATTCTACATGCCATACAAATGCACTGGAACTTGGCCTGTTTTTGACATATTTAGATACTTAAGGTTCATATATTTTGCTAGTTATGAATTAAAAACTCATTCACTGCACATTATTGTGTGACATGCCGGCCACATTTGCAGCAGACATTGCTAATACAAGTTTACTGTGGCTGCAATCATATATACCAAACAACAGTAGGCGTATTATGATCAATTTAAGATTTTAATTGTGTTTCTGGATATTATGCTATTTTTATGGTGACTGTTTTTGAAACAAGTAACAGATAGGCCTAATTTGAGGGTTTGGGGCCTAAGCAAGCGCTTATCTTGAAGCCTGCGTATGGCAGTTACGAATGTTTGTGTGCAAAAACTGTGAGGTAGATGGGAAATACATGAGGGAAAGTATTAAGTCATTGAATCTAAAACATGTCTGAAAAAACAATGTGCCAATGGACAATGGCTGCAGTAGCACAACGCATTCAGCTTTAATATTTGCGACTGTCTGATGTTAGCTTTATAGCTTTGTTTAATGCTTAAAATATTGAGGTTTGTTGTGGAAGTGAATGGTTAAGCATACATGTACTTAGTTTTTCATATAGACGTGTTATTCTTTCATGTAATGTGTGTAAATGTAATGATTATCAAACTCTTAAATTTAATTGACAATTGCTACAATAGCACAGCTTCAATTGTGCGGACTGTCTGACTATTGCTTCGGTTCGAAGTAAGCGAATCACCATGTTCATAAATGTTATGTTTTCCAAAAATATGTACTTTCCATTTAGATAAGAACATGTGTAGGATGAAAATCGATAAAGTAATGAACAATTTGAAATTAAAATGATTATCAATTGGGCATCATTGAAATTAGAAACATCTATCAACATCAATTTTATTCATTTCAAACATTCAATTAGGAAACAAGAACAGTCATATGATAATCTTAAAAAGTTTGTAATAAAATGGTGTATTTGAAATAAGATGTTATTATTATTGTTTGCATAGCACTTGTACACAACAAAATGATAATCATGATCAGCTTTCTACCTTATCCAGCAGATAGCTTATCCCAAGTGTCTCTCTCTCTCTCTGACGTATCCGCCGCTATTGGCAGACTATTGATAAACAATTATCTGAACTGTTTCTTCAAACAAAATTAGTGTTATGTAACTTGTGGCTTTTTATAGTAGTTCGGCAAAGTCTTTCAGATCATTTTTGATAATGCTCCATCCATGTTTTTGTATTCCATCCATGTTTTTCAGTCGGATGTCCTTTGGTTTTTAATTGTCGCAGAAAATCATGCAGTGCTTTTGAAGCAGGTAGGCCATTATTATAGCCCCCCTAAAAACTAAATTGTCATTGTAATGCATCAGTTTGAAAAGAGGTTGATAGTCTACTACTTTTGTTGAGTATACAAAAAAGAAATCAATACATCTAAATATCCCAAGTGTACCAACATAAAACCAATGGAATCTGATTAGTTCAAACCAAATAGTTTAGTAACTTGAGTGGAAAATAGTTTTTTTCTCCTGATACAGCTAACTATATATGATATGCACTGAATGGTTGTAACCTCAACAAAACAGACCTTTTTAAAAAAGAGCAAAACTTTTTTTCAAATCAGAATACATTCTGTTAAAAACAGCAACAAACGCAGATTTCGCTTTATATATGATTTGTAATGGTTGCTGGGTGGGATTTATGGGGTTTATACATCATAGGCAGATCTGGGGTGTGTGTGCAGGGGGCCCCCTTTTCCCCAAAAATACTTCATTTTTAGGGTGTTTTACAAGTCCCCATCGATTGCACGCAAAAACCCATGAAATCTCTGAAATGCCCCCTTTTTCTAAAAACCTGGATTTGTCATTGTGCGTGGTCGTAAAGGGTCTCTACTTCTAATATTCATAAGGTGCAGTTCACTGGTAGTGCTATTCGTTAAATATTCATGTGCTTCACAGTCACTAAGTCTCAATTTTGTTTTATATCTGAGACACACCCGAGGCTGCCCCCACCCCCGGGGTGTGTGTCTCTAGATGTAGAACATTGGGACTCAGTGACTGTGATGTGCTTTATTACTCAGTTCCCTGCACCGTAATATTGATTTATCCTAAAGCGACCTAATTTTTTAAACAAGGATAATTTTCTTAAAGGGGCATGAACGATGTACACTGACGGTAAACCAGTTGACCTCGGATACTACTGCTTTAATATGTATATGTTTACTGGTGTTATCAAGTTGATTACATTTGTGGATATATGGTTATCAAACGTCGATGATTACACAATTTACAACTATGTAACTAATAAAATTCTGCTCAGCGAACGTAGGGTGTCTTCTGAAATCGAGATGACAATAATTTATGAACGATCATGAATAGCTCAATTTGGTGAACATGCAGATTTGTACAGTAAAAGTGAACTTCAAAAGAGCTTAATTTGTACCAGTATATGTTACCAATCAAACATACATTGTATACTTTGTGTAGAGCTGCATGCTGACAAAGAAGGAGGGATGGGGCTGCCTTCTATCAGGGAATTGGGATGTATTTACAGGAAAATAGGCATTCAAAAAGTGAGATGTAGGGAATGAAACAAAGTTACCAAAAGATGTTGGGTTTTTTTTAGAATGGGATGCGTGATTGAAAAATTGCACGGAGATAGAAAGAAGAAATGTGTATGTGCGTGTTGGGGAGGGAGGAAGCTCAAAAAAATGGAATTGTGATGATTTCAGGAAAAGGCTTGGATCTTTAACAAATTAAGGTGACAGACTCAAAGTAAAGTTTAACAGTGCATCTTTGTGTGTGTACAAGGGGGGAAACCCCCCGAATCCCCCCTTCTTACGCACTGGTATTGTTGCTGTCAGATTTAGAGAAGGTGATCAGAGGTGCCTGTCATTTTGTACATCACGCCTACCAATATAAATGGCAACTTACTATGTGTAGAGACAGGGCAAGCGATGACTGCTACAGACAATCATACGCAAAACAGTTACCCTACAAGGATTGCTAATATTGATTCTGTTACAGCCTATGAGACATTTGTGTGAACCTCGCTTGGGGTCTCAATTACATGTTCATCTCCCAGGTGGTTCACAGTTATGATTCCACATATATCATTCCAAAAAAGATAATACCAACCCTTTTTCGGTAAAATACAAATACAAAAGAGTTCTGGGTGAATTGAAGTGTTTGCTTCAAACGACACAAATGCTTTGTACCACACGATGACATTATTGTTGACATTTGCACATTGTCTGAAACTGCATTTTTAATATCTAGAACTATTGAGGGCATTTTTATTGATATACCTCCGTGCCTGGTATTCTTAATTGGTTGTTTCAACCAAAATTCTCCATTATTACATTGTTCTAGTAACCATTTTTTTTGTTTCATATGATCATGTATATATGCTTTTGGGGAAAAAGTTTGAAATTGAGCCCAATACTTTCTGAACAATAATATACAG
>CM032664.1:1633401-1693320 GCA_019095985.1 Streblospio benedicti
GACATGCCGGCCACATTTGCAGCAGACATTGCTAATACAAGTTTACTGTGGCTGTAATCATACATACCAAACAACAGTAGGCGTATTATGATCAACTTTAGATTTTAATTGTGTTTCTGGATATTATGCTATTTTATGGTGACTGTGTTTGAAACAAGTAACAGATAGGCCTAATTTGAGGGTTTGGGCCCTAAGCAAGCGCTTATCTTAAAGCCTCCGTATGGTAGTAACGAATGTTTGTGTGCAAAAACTGTGAGGCAGATGGCAAATACATGGGGGAAAGTATTAAGTCATTGAATCTAAAACATGTCTGTGAAAAGACAATGTGCCAATGGACAATGGCTGCAGTAGCGCAACGCATTCAGCTTTTATTTATTTGTTAATATTTGCGACTGTCTGATGTTAGCTTTATAGCTTTGTTTGATGCTTAAAATATTGAGTTTGTTGTGGAAGTGAATGGTTTAAGCATACATGTACTTATTTTTCATGTAGACGTGTTTACTCTCATGTAATGTGTATAAATATAATGATTATCGAACACTTAAATTTAATTGACAATTGCTACAATAGCACAGCTTCAATATTGAGGACTGTTTGACTGTTGCTTCTGTTCGAACTAAGCGAATCACCATATTCAAAAATGTTATGTTTTCTAAAAATATGTACTTTTCATTTAGATAAGAACATGTCTAGGATGAAAATGTATGAAGTAATGAACAATTTTAAATCAACATGATTTGGATTGGGCATCATTGAAATTAGTAACATCTCTCAACATCAATTTTATTCATTTCAAACATTCAATTAGGAAACAAGAACAGTCATACGATGTTTTAAAAAGTTTATAATAAAATTTTGTATTTGAAATAAGATGTTATTATTATTGTTTGCATAGCACTTGTACACACAAAATGATAATCATGATCAGCTTTCTACCTTATCCAGCAGATAGCTTCTTATCCCAAGTGTCTCTCTCTCTTTGGACGTATCCGCCGCTATTGACAGACTATTGACTGCGCTGCACAACGCACATTACCTTTGTGCGCCAACTGTCTCTGTCATGGGTTAAATCTATTAGTGTGCTGATGGTTTCTTGTGGCTTTTTAAAGCCGAGCTTAGCAGAACTCGAGCTTTATAGCCGTCGTAGGCGTTTCATTCTGTTCCCGGTCCACCGCCAGTAGTATACTATAAGCACATTCCGCGCTGAAATTAGTGGCCAATTTGAATATTTATCAATGGAACGACAATCGCCGATGTTAATGAGCTTGGCAAACGCCGCAGCCGATCAAAATCAATACGCCAGTACATATGCACGCATGTGGCTCATGTGTTTGTTCTTTTCTGTCTATCCGGCATGCATGCAACAACTCCGAGTTATATCGCATTGCCAGTCTCTAAAGATTCGCGGTCGCCAGGTCGAAATGGCAAGTTCAGAATCACAATTGGCGATCACAACTTATTTCATATTGGCCAGATAGGCGATGTGGATTTTCCTGTCATTTTGGCGATTCAGTGTTGGGTTTCACTCGCCCAATATTATGTAATTGTTGCTTTTTCTTTGGCCACCTAATCCCGAGTATTCATCGCCATGGTCAAAAATCTCCATTTTATTATGATATCTCTCATTTCAAAAGCAAATATTTCCCGGCGCCGTTAACTTAATCTTGTGTACTACTGTTTATTATAGTCTAGTTGATGTTAAAGTCTTTCAGATCATTTTTGATACATTCCATCCATGTTTTAGTGGGATGTCCTTGTGGTCGCCTTACTGGTCGCAGAAAATCATGCAGTGCTTTTGAAGGAGGTGTTTCAGGGTCCAGGCGCATTATATGACCTAGGAAACTAAGTTGTCTGGGTTTGATTGTAATGCTCCAGGGCTCAGTTTGAGCGATTTGATATAGCTTTTAGGTTGATAGTCTTCTACTCCATTTGATGTTGAGTATACCACGTAAAAGAAACCTTTGGAATACATCTATACATAAATCCCAAGTGTACCAACATAATAACCAATCATCTGATTAGTTCAAACCAAATAGTTTAGTAACTTGTGCTGTAGTGGAAAATAGTTTTTTTTTTCTCCTGATACAGCTAACAGTTTATAATTGTTAGAAGCACTGAAGTGGTACTCGTAACCTCAACAAACAGACCTTTTAAAAAGAGCTAAACTTTTTCAAATCAGAATAAACACCATTAAAAACAGCAACACTTACGCGAGCGGTTTCCTTTATATATGATTTGTAATGGTTGCTGGGTGGGATTTATGGGGTTTATACATCATAGGCAGATCTGGGGTGTGTGCAGGGAATGAAAAAAACTTCATAGGGTGTTTTACGTCCGCCATCCGATGCGTGTACAAAACCCATGAAAAGAAGAAAATGTGTTTTCTAAAAACCTGGATTTGTCATTGTGTCGTGAGGGAATTAGCCAAAAAGGTGAATGTGAATTTGTTTAACAGTACATCTTTACCCTACAAGGGGGGAAACCCCCCGAATCCCCCCTTCTTACGCACTGGTATTGTTGCTGTCAGATTTAGAGAAGGTGATCAGAGGTGCCTGTCATTTTGTACATCACGCCTACCAATATAAATGGCAACTTACTATGTGTAGAGACAGGGCAAGCGATGACTGCTACAGACAATCATACGCAAAACAGTTACCCTACAAGGATTGCTAATATTGATTCTGTTACAGCCTATGAGACATTTGTGTGAACCTCGCTTGGGGTCTCAATTACATGTTCATCTCCCAGGTGGTTCACAGTTATGATTCCACATATATCATTCCAAAAAGATAATACCAACCCTTTTTCGGGTGAAATACAAATACAAAGAGTCTGGGTGAATTGAAGTGTTTGCTTCAAACGACACAAATGCTTTGTACCACACGATGACATTATTGTTGACATTTGCACATTGTCTGGAAACTGCATTTTTAATATCTAGAACTATTGAGGGCCTTTTAATTGATATACCTCCCGTGCCTGGTATTCTTAATTGGTTGTTTCAACCAAAATTCTCAATTATTACATTGTTCTAGTAACCATTTTTGATTTCATATGGATCATGTATATGCTTTGGGGAAAAAAGTTTGAAATTGAGCCCAATACTTTCTGAACAATGATATACAGCACAATCAAATATAAAAGATGTAAGGTAACCCCTATCATAAGCCACTGCGATTGTATGTGAAGAATCTATTTAAACTGAATGAATCCTTGAAATGTTTATATGAATTTATAGAGTATGATAGGAACCTGATACAAGGCCTACAAACCGTGTGGGAAAATATGCAACACAGTTGTGAAATCATTACTCAATGTTGTGGAGATAAAGAAAAAAAAAAAAAAATGATATACTCTATAAAAGTGTCATTTGGATCTTGAGTTCATCACTGCCTTCTTGCATGGTAGCATTTTAGTGTTAAACGTGAACAGTTACTGTGTTTGATTAATGATGAGCTATGTTTGTTTTCCCCATTCAGTCTGGATTCAGTATGGATATATCAGTTTCTTCTCTACTTAGGGATCGTTTACAAGTTTACAAATGACGTTACCTTGCATGGTGGGGGGGGGGGGATTGTCACTTTTCGAAAAAAAAATTGTAGTTATTTAACAGTATTGGAACTTACATTCTGACATGTTAAGTGAGTTGTGCTATATCTACTAGTTGAAATCACATTGCCATGTTTGCTTTATGTCCTAAATACATTTGTAAAATTATGGACACATAAATTCAAATATATTCATATAACGGCACAGTTAAATCAATGTTAAATGGCATCAGGTGATCATGTCTGGGGGATGACGTCTCTTAAAGGGAAAAGGTAAAAAGCCATAAATGAGGTGACATCATTTGTGAACGATCCCTAACTACACATATTTTTAATGAATGCGTAAAAAGTTGGACTCGTGACCAGATCATGGGTTCGAGTCCTCATCAGGTCTATTGGAGGGTGTTGAGCAAACTCATCCCAAGCAGACTGCACACTGTTCCTTGAATAGATACAGGTCAGGCAAACGAATGCGTATGTGATCAATCAATATCATACTCTACAGTAGCAAGAGTTGAATGCTCCCCACAGAGTTGAGAAAGATAAAGTGCACCATGCATCCCAATGATCCGGTGTAAATGTAAAGTCGATAGGGTGTAGGGGTTGCACACTATAAAACTCATACTTTTTACTCTTACTTTTCCATCTGCTGTAAATGTTAATTTAAAAGACTTGCATGAGACTGTAAAACCTCATGCATCACATTTACATTCACTGCGCGAAATATGATATCTATATCTTTGGCTTTCTGATATAATTATACAGATTATATGTCCTGGTTATTATTAATAGAACCATCTCTAACTTAAGCTCCCATCATTTGGAACTTGCCCTTTTACGGTGCTGAACTGAAGCACTTCAGCCAAACTTGTACAGCTGATTGTTTATGTAGTTCACAAGTGCAGTAGAAACTCACTATCTCGAATATGTAGGGATTACAGTAAAATGTTCGAGATAGCAGCCAAAATTCAATATAACTACATGTCACTGCTATGTGTTCATAATGCTGTTCAGTGGAATTAAAATTGACTTTGAGTTAACAGAAACTTTGAGATAACGAGGTTCAACTGTACATGACTACGTGCGTGATGTGTATGACTGTAAAAGAAGTGGCTTGGGGACGGTTCTATCAAGTGTCCTGCACACGCCTAATGGTTCTAATGTTCGGGGCTAAAGGCTAAAGGCAGGGAATCAAGACAGAAATAGAACACACAAGTGTGTTCAAGCGTGGCAGTGCCTAAGTCGTAGGTGGATTTGAATGTGGCCAAGTATTGACACTTGCCATGGTGTCTGGGGAGGTTAGCTCAGTGGTAGAGCGTCTCCCCATACGTATAATTATGACTGGTCTGGTATGTGCAGAAAGCTTTGAATTCGATTCCACGACCTTCTAATGCCTATACAAGGTTCCTGAATATTTCACACGGCCTTTGTTTGTTTACAGAGATGTCGAGTTACCGCTCCAAGAAGGCCGGGATCGGGCTGCAGATCCAGAAGAAAATGGAGGCGGTGAGTCATGTTCTCATTATGTATTACAAAATAGAATGCAAACTCAGGAGGGTCTAGATCGGATGGGGTGGGGGGGGTATAAAGGGTCAAGAATCCTACATCTCTATTTCGTATGGCCTTATTTCCCACATCCCTAGATTTGTGGCCATTTTTCCCACATCCCACAAATTTTAAGGTATTTTTCCCACATCCCACTTTCTTGAAATCCCATTCCTCTATTTTTTTGGCCTTTTTTCCCGGCATTTCTTTTTTTCTGCCTTTTTTCCCGGCATCCAACTTCCTTAGAGAAGGCGTAAATTTTGTCACGCTCAACAAAACTAGAACAATATTCCACTCAGGGTAAGGGGGGGGGGGGGGGGCTTTCTGTCAAATTTTGGATATTCCACTTTTTTGTGTGTGTCTAGAATTTTATCCCGCGTTAAAACTTTTCATATTAGAATTCCATTATTTACTATTTAAATGTGGCATTAAAAAACTACACAGCAGAGTTCTCACTCTTTGATATCGTGATTTATATTCCTCATGTATAATAGATATTATGTTATGGCATATATAAGAAATATTTGAATAGATATAGAAAAACACTGTGTAGATATTCTTCAATAATGTCACACATCAGATATTTCCACTTCATTGGGGAGGGGGGGGGGGGGGTTCAAGAAAAAAGAGAACATTGTTCCACTTTTGCGGAGCGTGACAAAATGTACATCGTCCCTTAATATAAACCGGCTGCATATGTGTTTCCCAATGCTTGCGAATCCATTTCCAAACTTCATTTGCTGATATCTCCTTAAACAAGAATATTTCTGCCACTATGATATACATAGCTGAAGATGTCATTTACAATTTACATGAACTTAATGTTTCAACCTTAAATATGCCAATTACCATCTGTTTCTGCAATTACCTATAAGTCCAAACAAACTATCATGGTGTTAATCACAACACTGAACACATTCAAATTTACACATGCAACGAAGTATTATGCAACGTATTACATGTATCTGCGGATCATTTTCTCTTAGATGGTTTAATCAATCAACCTGCAATCTATCTCCGTAATTGATGTATGGATAGTCACCGTTTCTGTGATCCGTGTATCACCCGCATCCCGTGAGCTTGATCTGTGTATCATGCGGCCATCTGTGTTTTCATTCTCCCATAACATCAAACATCCAGCATTCAAATTATTAATCTCTGTTTCAAAGTTTCTGTACTTCTAACACTAATCCTGCGTTCGCGTGCTCTTCCGACCTCGTAAAGATATGAGCTTTTCATATGGGAAATTCACTCGAACAGTCTTCCCAGACGTGAATCATAGTATTTCCCAGTCGGGAGCTCAGTCCTCTACAAAAGTTCCAAGTTTGCGACTAGGAGTGCCCATTCGAGTGAATTTACCATATGGGAAGCTCGTATTTTTGAGCCGGGAAATAGCACAAACACGCAACATAAGTGGCTGTATTGTGTCGTTTGCTTCCGTGGCCGAATGGATAGGGAGTTGGACTCGTGACCAGAAGGTCGTGGGTTCAATTCCCAATCGGGTCTGGTGGTAAGGTGTTGAGCAAACTTACCTCTAACAGGTAGCACACTGCTCCGTGGTACCTACACGTGAAATAGGTACAGCCCAGGCGAGTAATTAGCGCGTGTGCGCAACAGCACAATGCTGTATCATACAGTATGCTCCTCAGGGAGTTTAGAACGATATAGTGTGACAACGATGCTGCCAATGACCTGGTGTACATGTAAAGTCGCTAGAAAATGGCAAAAACTGTTCATTGCGACTATAAACAAGCACATTTACATTTACATTTGCAGCGTTACGACGAGGAGGAGGCAGTGGGCACGCCACGCCGCGTCATGGAGTGGATCAACAAGGTGCTGGAGGGAGAGCACCCGCTCTGTGTGAGTAGAGGCAGGTCCAATGGGGGATAGAGAGAACACCTGCTCTGTGTGAGAATACAGTAGATTCAGGCTTTTTTGGAAGGGGTGAGGGTGGGTAGGGGGGAGGGGATAGAGAGAACACCCGATCTGTGTGAGAATACAGTAGATTCAGGCTTTTTGGGAGGGTTGGGAGGAGGGGGTAGGGGGCGGAGACACACCAGGGATCGTTGGGAAATACCAGCTATGTGTAATCGGGTGTTTTTAATATGGTGCTAATATAGAGGAAATGTGTGTACTTCTTGTTCGTGCAGATATGAGTCTTCAAGTGTATCTCTTTTAGAGGTTAACAAAAGATTTTTAAAAGCTTGATGCGTCACTCTTAGCACATGTAGATGTTATGTACTTTCACCCAAGTTGGCTAGTGGCTTCAATTCTATATCATTTGATTGAGAAGTATTTATTACTACATGTATGCTATATATGAACTAAACTATGATCTATGAAGTAAGATTAAGTTGTTTGTATTATACTATGATATAGACCCTATATGCTTTTAGATAGAATGTATCCCAACTATTTTGATGATATGATAAATCATCATATTCCAAACAATGTGTGGTTTAGAATTCGAAATATTGACATTGTATCACTTTCTTTACTTTATTGCAATGTAACTCTATCACCCATGCAGTTTTTTGTGAAATTCTCACCACATTGTTGTCATATTTCAATGGATGGTAGCCGGAGTACCAGGTACAGGTAACTAGTTTATGTGTACATATTAGATACTTTACTAAGCCACTATGAAAATCAACACAGTAGTTACTTGAGTAGTCAAGTAGCTATTGAATATTTATATATTGACTATCGTCATTTCCATATTAATAATCAAGTGTACCTTAACGTGAAACGCAAAGTAATCAATAAATTGATATAAAAAATCATGACTGATAATTCCTATGCCATAGCAAATTTCATATTGTTTGAAACACAAATACCTGAAAATGTGCAAAAGAACTACGTGTTAATAGCCTATATAGCTATATATTTCACAATTCTATAGACAGGCACATCCTGAGAGCGTATGTGCACACCTTCAACAAGCATGAGTATGTGCCTCAACCATGCGTGCATAGATTTCTTTCGATTATTGCTTGCGCCCCCAATTGCGATACCTAGACCTGCCACTGCAATTGAATACCAGATGATAAATAATAACCTTGAAATCTCAGATATCGTTCGAAAGAATAGGCTTGTTTATTATTTAGACATGCATTGGTTCGGATAGAAAAACTGCCTCTCTGCAGGTTATCAATGTTGGATTTCTGATTAATGGTGAACTATCAGACTATAGCTGTCAATTTTCGGAAAATGGCCCAACATTTATCGCCACCCATTTTTGAACTGATTTAGTTCATAAAATCAAAGTTTCGAATCACCTTTATGATTGAATTCCATTGATTTGTAGAGTGTTTATGGAAATCATTCAATATTTATATCTCCATAATGATATGATTCACATCGTCAGTATATATTTACGTTTATGTTGTTCAGCAGAAGATATATTGGAATAGAAGTTTATGAAATATAATATAGACCAGGCAGCAGACAAATTTTAGCAAAAAAATGCTTTAAATTATTTTCCTACCTCTTTGATACAACTCCAAATTTTAATGGAAATAAGGTACACACCTTTCTTCTATGCATTAAAAGTGACTTGAGAACTTAAGTATGTATGGGGACTACTGTTTACACCAAAGGCAATTGCATCACTTGATAAGATTTGATTAAGTTCAAATTATTAAAAATCATTTCAAAGCCCCATTCAAGACATGTTTAGAAGATCACATCTACTGATGCAGTCGCCTGTGGTTCAGACCCAATAGGCGCCTTAAAGAGATGTTGAAAGTGCCAAAATATTCACGTGTAAAACATTGTACATGTGTAAGAATCTTGTGCTATTCTTTAGTGCAAAAACTCAGATGGAGGACTCTGTCGTCATGTTTGGCCAAATTACATATTAATGATAAAAATTGAACCCTTGAATTCCATCATTTTTTCACGTGAATTGGTGTTTTTCATGTATCAGTTTTATCTGTATTATATCTCCTGTTAAACTGAGTCATGAATATAGCTTAAACGTAATATCCTTTAAGCCTGACTGGACTCGTCGTAAGATGCAGTTCTGGATGCGAGATGGTGTCGCGTTGTGCAAGTAAGCCACCAGGGCCGCAGCACTGCATGCTATAACGTTCATTTCTGTTATCATTTGTATTTGTCACAATCATAATACTATAAAAATGGGGTGGAATGAAATTACAGAATAATCAAATAAGGAAATACTTCCTTCAAAGTTAAGTAATAGTACATATAAGAATTATACATTTAGGTATTTTTGAAGTCTCAATGCAGAATAATTGAGTATTAGCAATGTGCTTGTGACAAATTAGTTATATCTGAACCATTAGATGGCTCTGTGTTTTTCATATACGATGTCAAATACATGTCTTATTATTTCAAAACACATTTATGTAAATATCACTCAAGGAATATCTACATAAATGAATAGGTCTGTTTATTCACATGTTATTTACTGTTTTAGTTTTACTGTGAGAAAAACTTATATTATATTTTGGTAAAATATCTATGTGTCTTGCAGAAAGTTTATAGTTTTTTGTGTTGTTTACCTGTACATGCGGAACGAATTACTGTTTCACAAAAGTGGAGAGCCTTTCATCAACATCATTATTTTAACAGTGAATGGCTTTTGAAATGTACTATTAGGTTAAAGAATTTGTGCATTTACCGATGAAAACCAGACTATAGGATGATAGGATTAATTTGTTTCATCATGTACATCAGAAAAGACTATTTGTATGCTGTGATTGTTTAGCATATATAAAGAAATAGTAATTATTTCACTTAACATCATAATTTATCATTGGACTTTATAAATGACATTTGAATCTGTTGAAGAGAATAAATCAAGATAAAAATTAAACGTCAGATATTCTGAGCGTATCTTTATGATCTTCAACAACAAATTAATCAAAATGAACAGTCCAGCATAAGAATATGATACATTCACTAAAATGCCTAGAATAACTGATAGTAATATCAATACTCAATGACAATGAGAAATCTGCAACATTTCATTTTTTACCCTCATGTCTACAACTGCAAAAACACAGCAAAGAATATAGGTACAATTGATGGCTTCTTTCACCAAGATTAATATCAGAAGCAACATATATTCTTCACTCATGTTGCAACTCGTGTATCATCTGTTACATGTCAATCAAGAGGATCAGACGATACCTATCAACCCCTTGAACCAAGCAGATTCACAGAATTTCTTCCCATTCTTCTAAATGGTGTCTATTTATTTGTATATAGTGTAACTGGGCAATTAAGAGAATCATGTATCATTTTGGTTGTTAAAACGAGTATGAGCCGTTTGTTTATATTTCTGACATCATTGTGGCGAAAATAACCCACCTTAGATTGTCTCAACCAAGCTGCATATATAGGTCAATTTTCATCAATTTTGATATTTGAAGCTTCAGCCGGTTTGATGGCAAAAACTTAGAAATTCCCCCTTTAGCATGTGGAGGGTAGGGTCAGGACGTTCTGTTGAACTTAATTTGCATCAGATTCTCTTTCGACAGAAGGTGATATTATTAGGACAATGGTGAAATAAAAATATCATTTCTGGCTCTTTAACATTTCCTTATCACGAAAAAACATATGAAATACAACTATAGATTTCAATGTTTGCATGAGTATGAAATGTGAATGGCTAGCTACATCTAACACCGGTTTGGTCATAAATGATATATCAATAGATGCTAGAAAGGTACCAATAGTTTTATGGAATGATATCTACTCTACTTAATACTTATCCAGTTGACCCTCTAAAAGTTGCATAACTTGCCAACTTTACTTTTTTTTAATAAATGACCTATTGACGATGCAGCCGCACAATAACAAGAGTTGAGTAAGTCTGTATATTTCACTACTCTAATGTGAATAATGGCTGTATTTATCAAAAAGCGCCATTGAAACAAAGTATTTGAATCTAGTTTCATAATTCGAAGCTTAATTCAGCTCTGGAAGCAAAGTTTCGAAGCTTCAAACTGTCTAAAAACAGATTTTGTTAGGATTATATCATTGGGGAATTCATGCAACAATATTACAATTGTGTTTATGTTGTTTTCACATGTCTTTGGTCACTTGTGGGGGTTCATGGTGCACGTTACTATCAATTTTTTGGCAAGGAAAATTATTTTTATTCTCACTTAATAGCCCATGGGCTTATATTTGAACACTAAGCCCATCTTCGATGTTAGGCCCATGGGCTTATATGCGCGGGAATATGGTGGGCGTATTACAAGCGACCATAATTTTATGATCATCTACATGCTTTTAATACCTCTAGATAGACATATACAACTGTAACACGTATTGCAGGACACATAGCATAACAAAATTCTCATTATTGCTCATTATTTTGTTCACTAATTCTATATTATTGGATCATTTTATAGATGTCTTAACCATGATCAAAATATAGCATTTTGTTGATCATGCTACTATATTTTGTAGTCACAACATTTTTGCTAAATATTACATAATTTAGTTTCAATTTCATTTCAGCATTTTATGTATATATATATATGCCGCTACGCCAAAAGGAAAAAATAAACCACTCTGCTGTGGGTTTATTTTTTTCTTAGATTAATCATATTTATTTTATTTTGCAGCTCTCTTTTGTTGCATTTAATGCACATATGTATTATTTTTTTATTTTCTTGGTCTTTTATGTTTCTGTAGTCTAGAAAAATTGTCTCCAGCTCAGGTAGAGTGTTTGCATTGCCATGGTAACTGTATGCGTTGCTTGCGTTGTTCAGACAGGTGCCCCAACGTGGCGACGGTTATCATTTTGGTTGCGAGATGGAACGGGATTGTGCAAGTAAGAGTTTTGGTTTGAAGCTGCACTACGCACTATTAGACGGACCAGCACATTGCATGTAGATTCATGCTGGCCACTCCTTCCTACGTTACCCAATGTAACTTATTTCAAAACATTAAATACAATAGATTCGTTAAGGGCAATTTGTAAATTGTTACATTTATTTTTACCTTATGTATTTCATATTCGCATTATTGGGCAAAGCAGTCAAAATAAACATTGTAATTATACATGAGTTCTTAGATAATTTATGAAATTGTTTTTTTTTTTTCTGAACCTTTGGGAAAGGAAGAACATGAATTTATCTCATTAATGGGGTTTTAATTTTAATTTTACAATGGGAACAACACTTTCAAAGCAGCCAAACTGTACACTTGAGTTTAAAATCAAAGTACCTGTAAATGGTCCTCATTGCATTTAACAAAATTTAGTAATATTTTGACATTAATTTGGCCTTTTACATTTCTTTTTTTTCAAGTATTCTTTCAGTCTTGTCGCTTGTTTTATATATTTTATAGAATAGAGTATCCAGCTTCCAAATACATTTTGAAATTTGTTTGAATTTTACTCGAATTTTTAATAGTTTTGATTCAAGAGCACGTAGAATTGTCAGCATGAATATATTTTCTGTTACTATTAGCAGATATGTTTACAATAACAACCATTAAAATATCAAAAATAAATAAATTCATTGATTTTAAGCATAGGTTTGTTATTAAGTTACTTTCTGAATGCGCATTATCAATACGTGTTTAGTTTTTTTATTTATGCTTTGCATGTGTACATGTATAAGTTTTGTTACTTGTGAACGCTACTACAATGTTTTGATTAAAAATCACTCAATTGTTACACTTTAGAAATTGCATATTCATGTTTGTCTAAATGCATGATGTATTTTTCATTTTCATTTTAGGTTAATTGCTTTTGAAAGAGGTAACTTAAACATCTTTTGTTTTCAAATATTAGTCGTCTGACCTCATTGACCCTATTTGCGTCTACATAATTTTACATATTCTCTTTCCTGTGACCTTTCTATGAACATTTACTGCCACCCTCTGGATCTTAGATCATGTACATCTGTTATGTGACTTGAAGATTTCATCCAAATGTCAAGATTTCCAGTGTCATCTTAATTTGTTTTGTAAAAATTTAAGAGTACCGTTAAAATTCAATCATGAAGCGTTTCGTTTGATTGTGGTGCTTGTTATTGCCTTCTTTCTCTGTCTTCATTAGTGACATTTGATTTTACTCTTATTTTAAACCTTCATAATTTTTGCCATTGTGTCAATGTACTGAAAGCATAATATTTGTTTGTCAAAGCAGAATTTGAGGCGCAACTATGAGAGTAATGGAAATTAATTAAATCCTTGTTCTTGACAGTAAATTATCAAGTGATAAATATTTACAGTAAGATTTTTGATTAATAAAATCAAGTGGAATAGAAATACATCGATTAGTAAAGTAAATGTAGTGGTATGTTCAAGAATTTATCACATGAAATGAATACTTTTTTCTCTGCCATCATTTAGCAATTTATCATTCAGCTAGTAGAATATTCGAATTAAAGTGAGGCACAGGAATTGAATTGACCTTGTACTAAAGTGATTTTCATAATATTTTTTTTCAAACTGATATAATTTTCGTTAAATATTCTAGGATTATTTTGCTTACTGCTCAAACAAAACACACTAATGTGTCCAAAACTAACTATATTAAAAAAAAACCACTACAATATCTGTGCAATAAACTTCAAGTCCAAGATACGTTACTGTCATTGTAAGCGCTGTCTGTGTTCAGGCTGATCAACAAGCTGCGTGTGGCCGCTGGACAGCAGCCAATCAAATACGGTCACAATGCACTCACGGCCTTCATCGCCATGGAGAACATCGCCAAGTTCAACGAGGCCGTCAAGGACTACGGACTGCCGGAGGAGGCGCTCTTCCAGGTATTAAGGACGTGGTTGTGGGCAGCTTTTGAGGACGTTGTGTTTTTTTGTGTTTTTTTGATAATTTCATTTAATCAATTAAGAGATTTTGAGGACGTTGTGGCTGGTGTTTTTTTGTTTTGTTTTTTTGAGTATTTCATTTAATTTATTATAAGATTTTTTCCAAGTTTTCGACACGTAAGGGTCCTCTTCAGGGAAATACATTTTTTTTTATAATATTCAAGAAAAGGCAATGACTAAACTTTAAAAATACAATATTAAGAATAAAATGCATATTGATTGTGGTTGTTTTTATGCGAATTTATGCTACATTCAAGCTTGTGTGAGCGAAATGGAGCAAAAGCTCTTAGACTAATTATCAAGAAACTTCAGATTAATCAAAGATTGGTAAATGTCATGACCTGATTAGACTTTGGTGTACTTTCATCTACATAGGATGATGTTATGATATATTTTATTGAATTTTTGCTTGTATAGAAAGTTAGTAAAATCTATTTAAGCCATTAATGTAAGACGTTTTCATTGTTTTCATTGTTTATATTGTAGCAATTTGGCAATATTTGTATTTTCCATTTTTGATTACAATCTATTGGGAGTAGACTTTTCAAATTTCTACTTCGGGGAGGAAACTCCTACCTTTACATGATATGAGAAACTTTAGGTTTCTTTGCGGTTGTGACTAAAAATGAAAAGATCAAATGTAACATTGTATGTTTCAGAGTGTGGATCTGTATGAGTGTCAAAAGGGCCCGTTTGTCAATGTCATCAACTGTCTCAATCTACTAGGTTTTGAGGTATGTATAGCTCATACAAAGCAACTTTAAATGTGTGTGGGTTTCTTTTCAAATTCTACATTATGATATGAAAAGCTTTTCTATTATCTTGCTTCACAAAAAGACAACTGCTGTTTAATCATCAATAGGTTTATCACCCTGAGTTTGTGGCTGAATCCTCATCTGGTCATTGCGCTCCCTAATAAAGTGGGTTAGGTGAGGATTTGACCAATCTGATCATATTAAAGGGGCAGAGTTTTTAAGGGGTCAAGAAATCTCACATTCCTAATATTTTGGGCCTTATTTCCCACATCCCTAGATTTTTGGTCTTTTCCCACATCCCAAATTTGAAAGCTTTTTTCGCACATCCCTCCTTTTTTTACCTTTTTTTTCCACATCACACTCTCACACTTTTGGGTGCTGTTCTTTTGCACAACACCCCTCAAAAAGTGTGTGTCAAAAGAATGTCAAATTCCATTTAGAGTTCAAATATCTTGGAATATTCATTTTTAATAGAGTGTTTTTTAATGCAAAATTCTCTAACCGTTTCCATGGCTTTGTTTTGTACACAGGCAAATCGGCGGAAATTCAAAGTGTATTATTTTGCTCCTGAAGCTCCATTATACAACAAAGAGAAGTGGAGTGGCACTTGATTGACAGTTGAAATGATTGACAGCATGGCTTACTTCCTCCAGTAGCTCTTCATACTCTACATTATCTGTGAACTGAGCTATAACATGCTTGCAGTTCTATGCGTATCATATGGAATTCTACACTCTCTTCTCTCGCGCATATTAGTAGGAAATAGGATACAACATGGTATATATGAAAACAAAAACAAAAGCAAATGATCATATGCAATGGACTATGTTGGATGTGAATAGAAGCAATAGAAGCTCAGTATCATTATTGCCCTTGGAATGCTCCCTCCCATCATTTGCATGGCGCTCTGCGAAATCTTTTATTCATTGCATGATTTTCTATCTTAATGTTTGCGTCACTAACTTAATATGTTCTTTTTAGGTGAATTGCAGATGCTGCTTATTCTACACTGTGCATGGTTGATTCAATATATGTGTCCAACATTTGAACACATATTTTGTTATATATACGTATCTTGTTAAGTGTTTGTAATATATCTGCATTATTGATTATGTATATACAAATAATCTTTGATTGGAGCTTTTATACAATTTGTTCTGTCTGTGTTTTATAAATTTTGTAAATGACCTTTAAACCTGCTTTACACATTTGTGAATACGCACAACCCATTCACACGAATATGTGATTTGGCGGATTTGGACAACATTTAACACAGAAAAAAAGTATGTTGCATTGCGTTACTGAGCCAAACAAACTGTTACTTATATAAAGAAGAGAATGGTCTCACGCAACTAGATGCAGCATGACTATTTCTAATGAAGTTTAAGCAAAATTTATTTGACTGTGTACGTGGGTAGAAGATTCGTTTATGTGTAAAGCAGGCTTCAATATCAAAATATTCAAAATAAAGTTGTTGCTAATGTGTCTGACGTTCCATATAAAATGTTTACTTCTAGGCGAATAAGAAGGGGTTCAGTCCAGCATTTGAATTTGTGGAAAGTAAGACCACAGAAAACAACGATATGAACCACACTTCATAAATGACAATATGCATTTCAAATGATTAGTGATATAATTTGTGGTCATGATAAAAGAAATTTATTTTAATGCAGAAAAATCAAACGTGCGTACTACCACAATCAACTTGGTTATTATAACTTAATTGTAAGTAATTGTAACAGCAAGATATAATTCTGATATACACACTCAAAATTTATTTTATCAGCTATTTATTTGTCTGGAAGATAGTTTGATTAATGTAATGATATATTCATTTGGTGTATTGGAATAATTTGTCGATGTTATTTGCTTTATGAAGTACTTCATTAAAAGTTATGTTTATTATGAAATATGTTGTGTACTTTTCTGTAATTTGTTTGTAATTATCATTTGTGGAAAAAGCAACCTGAAGATACATGCACATGTATTTTACATGGAATTTTTCAAACAAATGTTAGTTTGAATGTACGGTCTGAAAGAAGCCCAGTTCAAATACAGTGTAAGATATTGCCAAAAATTCATTGCGAGTATTTTTTTTCACTTTCCCCTCCTGATTGCAGGATAATTCTATTGTAATTCTTATAAATTTTAGTATTTATTTGAAAGAGCAAAATGATCCAGCCAACAATGTTTTTATTCATCAGGATTTCCATTTTTAGTGAGTCTGATCAAACTGTGTACAGCTCCACTAGATGCGGTATGGGTTCTTTTAGGCGATAAAGCCCAAGTACCCATGACTAATGCCTGGTTACAGTATTAGATTTCAGTTCATTGTAAACTAGAGTGTTGTCCTATCAGTAGTATTAATATAAAGCGATAAATTGCTTTTCTAGTTCAGGGAATTTCGATGTGCATTTAAAAACAGCCAAACGGTTTCATATCTTTTCCAAGAGTATTGATTTAGATGATTTTATTGATCGAAAAAAGTCAAATTTTCCTGTTAGATATATTTAGCGTTTCTAAAGAAATTAATTTTCTTGTATAAAAAGGTGCTTTTCCCTGGTAAAATATTACTGCAGATATCAGTATGTTTATCGTAGATGATAATTGTATGCGAGAGTTTCACGACGTCACTCAAAAGAGAAAGGCTATATTTTATATGTAGTTGTTATGGATTTGTGCCATGTACTACTAAAATAAATTCAGCGGTGTCAGGAGTTTAATTTGTATCATGGTGATCTCCGGAGTCACTGAAATCTGTATCAAAGGTGCTATCAAATTATAAAGACTGTTATTTATGATGATGTGAACTGTTTAAAAGTATGTGTAATTAACGAATTTTAGATTATAGAGGCTACATTTGTATTTATATGTGTATGCTTTGTGTTTGAGAAAATCACAATGCATAACAGCAAATTGTAATACCAGAAACTTTATAATAAAGTTACCTGGAGAATTCTTTGCTTTTCTTTGTAGTAACTAATACATATATAATATATATATCAGTGCTATTGCATAGACATCAAATCTATCCCAGTATCTTTTACCTCACCACCTTTGGTTTCTTAAAACATGCATACATCGAAAATACTTAGTTTAAATCGTGCACATCCACAAGTATATATATAGTAGCAAAGTAGCATTTTAATAACATACTAGCTTTAGATTTAAATTATTGAAAAGTTAGAATGGCATGCTTGGGGAGTTAAAGCATTACCTGCTTGATTATGTGTATACTGCATTTAATTTTGTATTGTTTTCAATATAACCTATACCCACTTGTTATGATACTTGTGGTTGATTTAATGTAAAACTAATATTTTGTGGTAATTAAATTTTGCAATTTTCATCTATAAATTATTTTGTGACTACTAGTATTTAATTTTTGCGATTTTGGTCCATCCTGAACCTACTTTACATAGGCTATTAATGTTTGCTGACTATTTAAGTTTGCGTTTTTGCACCTACCCAATGAAATTTGCAAATTAAATCTTTCACAAACATTTCTAGTTTTACAGTACCCCGAGAGGTATCACAGACACTTAGTGACTTGTTTCCTCCATGCCATGGCATAGTTCATTATATATATTAGACCATGTAGAGGGCATGCCTAGGATATCCATATATTTAGGGATTATTATTCAATTCACAAATTATTGAACATAACATTTGATATCATTCAAACACGGCAATTTGGTGTAACATTTTTCAGCCTATAAAGCAATCAAAAAGTTCACAAACTTATATTCAGCCACATCAGACTTAAACTGAATAAAGACAAATGTGAAGCTTTCTGGATTGGCTCCTTAGCCAGCAGCAATAGTATGCCTCTTGGTCTGAAGTGGACTAAAGGCATGATAAAGTGCCTCGGAATTTGGTGTGGCCCAAATATTGATGATGCAATAAATTTAACTTTAACGAAAAAATTGAAAAGATAAAAACAGTGCTAAATATATGGAAGCAACATAGGTTAAGTTTAAAAGGAAAGATCACAGTAGTTAAAACTTTTGCAATGCCACTAATTTTGTACCCTGCAAATTGCTTGTATGTCCCCGATTGGGTAACAAAATGAGTTGATGAAATCTTTGTTAATTATCTGTGGAGTGGTAAACCCCCAAAAGTTAAAAAAAAGTACTATTATTAACTCCATAGAAAGAGGTGGACTGAGAATGCCACTTTTAGGGTCAATGATCAAAGGCCTAAAATGTATTTGGATCAAACGATTTTTATCTCCAACATTCTCCAAACTTGACCTATTAAATAACTTTGTACATTATAAAGGTAAAACGTTTAAAGAAATTATTCTAAGCAAATTAGATATTAGATATATTCAGTTTAATTCTCTATTCTACCAACAAGTGTTACAATGGTGGTTTAGTATTTTTTCAAAATTTCCAAATAATATCAGTGATATAATAAATTATAATATATGGAATAACAAATACGTGCTGATTAATAATTCTCCTGTAGAATATACAAATTGGCATAACAATGGTATTGCAAGGTTTTACCATTTGCTGGATCAAAATGGTCAAATAATAGACAAGAATACTTTGGAAATACAATATAGTGTCTCTATAAACCAAATGGAATACAACTCCTTAATTCATGCAATTCCATCAATGTGGAAGAAAACAGTGCTTGGAAAGAATCTAGCAAATTTTAAGAAATATGATGATTATGCTATTTCAATTAATGATAAAAGGGTGAATATTTCTAAAATAACATGTAAGTCTATTTATCTAGAAGAAATTACAAATATAAGTACATGTCCGACTGCACAATCTAAATGGGAACAAAAATTAAATTTGAATTTGGAATGGGAATTCCACTATAAAAAACATGTTGCGTATCATTTGTTCAATCATTTCAATATAAAATCCTAAATAGATTCTTCCATGCAACTATTACCTATCAATAATTATAAAAGATCATACCCCACTATGTGGCAAATGTAATATAACTGACAGTTTGGAACACTATTTCTACTATTGTACTGAGGTAAATAATTTCTGGGTGTCTATAAACAGATGGATGAAATCCATACTAGAGACTACATTTGAACTTAATCTTATAAACGTACTCTTTGACATACCCAACTATGAAAATGAAAATTTAATTCACTTTTAAAATTTTTGTATATTGTATGGTAAACTGTTTATATTTTTATGCAGGAAAGAAGATAAAAGAATATGTTTTTTAGATTATATTATATTCCTAAAAGAGAAAATGCTGATAATGAGTATTAATCATAAGTATGATGAGTATTATGATTTATTCTAAATACCTTAGCCAATATACTGTATTATATATTGTATTATGCATTATACATAAGTAATTGTTACGTGTACACTGAACTGAAGGCCAAATAAAAAATTTAAAAAAATAAAAAAAAATACTCTATTATATGCACTCTTAATCTTTCTAAATACTGAAGAAGTAAAATTCCTCCATTGACTTATACAGTAAAAAACTTGCACAATACGCTTTAAATAGTTTACATTTGATTTCATTACTGCTAAATTTGAATCTTTTAATAAGAACATTGTCTCTTGCATAAATACTCCTTATTTGTCTCTTTATATCACAGTCATCTTTCATTGTATTAGTAAGAAACACACCAAGATACTTTTGCTCATGTACAATCTTAAGTTGTTTACCATCTAAATACATTGTCTATATATGTATGCTCAGATTTTTTTAACCATCTTGGTTTAACGCACATTAAAACACTTTTTTCACATTATATACTAATTCATGTTCACTGGCAAACTTATCACAAATAGAGAGTAATTTCTGCATAGCAGATGGAGACGGGGCCAATAACACGGCATCATCTGCATAAAACAGGTGGTTAACTTGACAATCATTTAAAATTCATTTCATTCACACCCATCTCATCAGTATACAAATTGTAGAAAAAAAGGTGACAATATACTACCCTGTTGAACTCCATTACTAACATTAAAAGGTTCAGAAATATATCCATTCCATCTAACATAAAAATATTGTTTACTGTATCATACATATAAGATTCTAACAATCAATATTGGTAACTTCCTATCAATCAACTTTTTAAATAGGGTCCAGTGATTAACCTTATCAAAGGCTTTGCTTGCACCAAGAAAACATATATACATCGGACTACCGCATGAGTGTAATACTCTGTTATTTACTTAAGGGCATAAATGCACATTTCAGTTGACAACTTTGTTTTAAAACTCAATTGATTGTCTGTGGTTGTAAACAGTAATTTATAACGATTAAGTATGAGTATTTCTAACATTTTAGATAAAACACAAGTTATAGCTAATGGACGATAGTTGTCCTACACCAAAATGGTTCCCACAAATGTAGACATGACCAATGCCAATGACCTGGTGCACATTATGATTTCTTTTGTATATTTAGATGCAATTTACTAAATTGCATATAATCTAATATTTATCATGTATAATATTTACTCAATGTATCTTCATATTCACCGTACCTATTGTGTACATAATCCCTATAGAAACGACCTTGTGCGCATGCCCAGATCAATTAGTGTCATATGGAAAAGTGCCATATAAAATTCAATATATTTATGTGCTAATAATAGGTTAAAAGTTTACTGATATAACAAAATGGGTGATGAATATGATTTAGAACGACTTAGGGCTGAGATTGCCCAGGAAAAAGAGATGAAGTATGTATTTTTCTATATTTAAAATTAATATAAAGATTTAGGATATTTACCAATGTTGTGGTATGGAAGCTTATAATTGGAGGTATAACAGATAAATATTTTTATTTCCTTTCCAAATGTTACAGCTGGAATTAACAAGTTCGCCACTTATCACTATTTCCCTTCAATGTCTATTAACAAAACCAAATAATTTATGACATGATAGAGAGATGCTGGATCAATCCTTAAAAGAGCTTCAAGTGACAGTAGATGAGCTGGAAAAACGCATTGATGGTGTTGAAGATGAAGGTACACATTTTTCATGATGTTATTATAATTCTTTAAAGCATGAAAATGCATTACATATTAGATATATTTGTTACTTCCCCACCCACATATTATGATCCACCCTAAAGCCTCATTAGGTGATTGTTTTTTTGTAACACTCCCCCCCCCCTTCTATAAATGATGTGGGACCCTTAATGCATTTATAATTGATCTTTCTTTTTTTTATTTTATAAAGAAATCTTATAATGTTAACTAGGTAAATATAAATTTGTATCATAGGGAATGAGTGGAAGACACGATTTGAAACCCAAAAAGAGCTGAACGAGCAAGTGTCCAAGCAGTGCCTCATGCTGCAGGAGAAACTGGATGAGGCCAAGAGGCAGCTCAGGGACAGTGAGTGTTTTAACACTTTTCAAATTCTAATTAAATGTGCAAGCGTATAGGGAATCATTACTTAGCTCAATCAACCAAAAACACTTTAAGCTTGATGTTTAGTAATGTTCAATCTATTTTAATCCTATCAAGGCTCTCATATACATAGGCTTACATGATTATGGTGTATTGAAAATAGTAGTATACAACAGTTGGATCCTGTGTATCATCTTTTTTTTTAAGGCAAACAGCCTCACTCCCAAAGAGCAGATGATGGTGTGGAGGCGACACCTCAGTACGTGCAGCAGCTTAGTAAGGAGAAGCACAGCCTGGAGAGCCAGCTCAGAGACCTAGAGTGGAGGCTTGACCAGGAGTCAAAGGTATATAGGCGCAGTCTTCTCGTTTTTCCTGTCTGTAATAAAATGTGTATTACATACAATCCATGGAAGTCACTCTGAATATCAAAGGCTCATTTATTTATTAGTTAAATTCAAGAGTTGGCTAGTTTTCTAGTTTACACTTAGGAAAAACATAGAGGGCCATGCATGTGCCATGGCCCGATATTATAAAATAGATTGACGCTGCATAGTCTAAACATAGAAACGTTGCAGGCGTATCACAAGGCGAATGAGGAGAGGAAGCAGTACGTGATGGAGATCAGCACGGCACGACAGACCATCGACAACCTCAAGCAGCGGCCCGTGGGGGAAACCCCCCGGGGGTAGGTCACCGCCCCCCACGCTTCCGCTTGTACTAAGTGGGTAGGTGTTACGCAATGCTGGTGTTGTTTTTTTAACAAAATGTTCAGAGTAGTGTGGCACTGAAACAAAAGCATAAAACAGCACAAATGCAACTTACATTAGACTAACAAAATGGAAAAGAAGTGACTTAAGGTGATGGGTTTTAAACCGTTTATGATATCAGTGAATGGCTATAGTGTTTGTGTTTTTTGTATTTTGCATAATAATGGTGCTGGTAATATTAGAAGTTTTATCTCTAGTTCACATACATATTATATGGCTTTTTGAGAATAGGTGTAATGCCTAAGTCACAAAGCTCGGTATATGTCCGGTGTCGGTGGAGCTCGGTGGATTTGTTGGTTGTTACCGAGTTCCCCTGATCGGCGGTATAGCTCGGTGACGTGAACGGACTCTATCAGGCGACCGGCCGATGTTCGCAAGTATTCTTCTGCCTATTCTTCTGCAGCTACCGGCCGGTGGTCGGAGAGACATCCGCCGGTGCCTGACAGATAACCATATGATAGTCAGCCGGTCTCTGATCGGGGCTCTATTTACTGGCCGACCAACAGTGGATCGCCGACTGTAGATCAATAGATAGCCGGCCAATGCCCTGTCATTCATTGGTGTAACCTTATTTCCAGGAATTTTGTTGTTACATGACAGTCTCCATGTGATAGTCAGCCGTACATCGGCCGAGGCGTATTCTGATGTGGTATGGATGCCACTGCGATGGGGGAGCTCGGTGACAGCACGTAAAATTTTAACTCCCTCGTTAAATTTTTCCCGAGCTGCCACCAATGCGTTGTTGGCCACCAAACGCCGGCTGGTGATCTGCGAAACTCGCATCACTGGTGAATCCGATCCTCATCGACCGAGTCATGTAACTTACGCATAAGGAAGGATTGTATTAAAATTAAGGCAAAATACATGTAGTACATAATTACCCATTAATTTTATACTTGATACATTTTATGTTTGTAGGAACGGTAACATACCAGATGACCAGAGAGTGATAGATCCAAGGATGGGTCCAGTAAAAAAGACTGCTGCTGTTAAAGTTCTTCCTAGTTTACACTGATCTTACACTTGCTCTATACGCATTTATTTATAAGGTTGAAGATAATTTTGAGTAAATGCGGTTGATGATAAAAATTAATTTTGAAATTCTCTTCTAGTCTCATCGCAACATATCCTATATAGAAAAAAACACTTTCTACAGAATTCAATGTCAATCTCATATCATATGTATGTGGTGTAAAGTTTGTATAGACAAATGGATGTCATAACTTACATAGTAAATTTGTGTGAAAGTACAAATGTACATGGTACTTGTTGGACTTGAGTTTAGAAAAATGATTTAATACAATGTAGCTACTTTAGAACCGAATCTTATGTCAGGCAGTGGACACATCACATGATGTCTGTATACATTACAAACGTGGACAAAATTCAGTGTATATGATGGATTACCATATTATTATCTTTACGTAGTTTATTAATAGTTTTAGCAATGAAATGATTTAATGGACTTGGGTATATATTATATGTAATTAAGTCATTAGACTTATGGTAAGGGTATCACATAGTCTCTGGTGGGATTCAAACCCTCGACCATACGGCACCAAATCGTCTAGCAGTTCAGGCGAACTCACTAGTCCACTCAGCCAGTGGAACCAGGTTAAAACTGAAGAAAACTGTCATTGGAGCCATGGTTTTTAACCTGGTTCCTGTGGTAGAGTGGACTAGTGAGTTTGCCTTGAACTGCTAGGCGATTTGGTGCCGTATGGTCGTGGGTTCGAATCCCACCAGAGACTATGTGATATAGTCCTTACCTGACTTGGAGTCATAAGTCTAATGACTTAATTACATATAGTAGTAGGAATATTCATAAGGTTAGTAATTTGCTACACTACTTACAATTCAAAAACCTGACTAGCGATGCACACTCATCATGGGACCTTTGACTGAAGTGACGAGTTTGTGAGAACGTCACAATTATGCCTTGGTTAAAAAAGTACCTATTTAACCATATACTATGTTCTGTGTTAATATGATATGGTACGAGCAGCTCCAAGAACCTTTATACAAGTAAAGAATTTAGTATTGCCCTACCACAGAGTTAATAAATTACCGGGTACATTGCACGAACAGTCCTGTTTACAATGTGCTTATAATATGGAGTCCCTTTTTTTAATGCAGTGTAGCCATTGAAGCTTTAATAAACATTAACAAACTAATGTTACAATTATGTTTTTATTGTATTTTTGTTAATCACTATTGATAAAGTGCACTATTTCAGTGTCCATAAATATCCTTAGCACAGTTCACTCCAGGTATTCATACATTCTGATAACTTGTAATTTCATCTTTATCTGATTGGCACCCACGGTTGTAATACATCTTTGTAGTACACTTCTGAAATTGGGAAAAAAATCTCACTGTTAATTCAATAATAAATCAATTACTAAATTTTGTTACTGTGGGAAACAAATATTACAGAAATTGACATATGTTTACATAAACCATTGATTAAGTATAATCAACTACAATGTATTTTGAATAACTCAGATACAATTTTTAAACACAAGCCGCCGCCGCCACTGCCCCCCCCCCAATCCCCGCCCCCCCGCTCCCCTGAAGTTTGAGAATATGTTTTGCAAAACATTGGGATTATTATCATAAATTATTTACAAAGATTATGATATACAAAAAGTTAAAATACTTTGGTGAACTTCAGGAAAGTCTTCTGGATGTTTATTGACATAATCCATGACCCAGGCTTCTCGTCTTAGTAACCGATCTTGGTTGAAATTATAAAACTGACGACCAACGAACCATCCAGCAAATCCATAAGCCACAAGCAATGGAAATCCTAAAACCAGAGTTATAAATATATATAGACATTCTTCCCAGAAAAATATGTGTTGGTAAAAATATTGTTACATACATATTGAAGCAAAAAAGCTATTTCTAAACATATGGATGTATACTATGATACTGTCAAACATTTCGGCCCGAATGGATCAATGGGAGCGAAACCATTAGAATTGAAAAATGAATGGGTAACTTTTTAATGCTTTCCAATTAAATGTGCAAAAAGGACTTGATAGATGTGTGTGCATCAAACACCAGTAAAGAATGTCATATTGACAATTTTATGTTCAAGACATTGACGTAGTGCTCAAATTATGGGCAGTTTTTGATGTTCTCACAGTAATTACATAATTTCATTCACAATAATAACCATACATGCAAACATTTTTAACAGATTATTAAACTGTAATAAATGAACAATCATTGACCAATACTCAAGCAAAAACTTTGCTCATTTGGTACTGATCTAGATATTTAAAATATGTTTTGGTGATCAGTACAAGCTCGTCACGTTTGACGTATGACATATTGCTCAAACTTTGGGCAGGTATGAGGTGCACTTGTGAGTACTGAAAGATATCTTCCCATTGTAAACACCACTTAGGGAACGATCATAAATAACAATACCAGGGGGTCTGTCCATTTTGGGGGGCTTGAAGAAAAAGTTAACCGACCCCCCCCCAACCCATCAACATTTTAAAAAGTTGAGTGACCCCCCCCCCTTCCACCCCACCCGAGAAGCAAAAGTCGTCTATAGTAGTTAGTTATTGCGTTTCTGGACTATTAAAAATATTTGAAAAATATATACCGTAGCGCAATAAAAAAAGTTCAGCGACCCCCCTAAAGTAATCAGAAAATTTCGACGACCCCCCCACCTTTTTGCACTACCCCCATCCCCCGTATCATTATTTATGATCATTCCCTTTTTTAGTCTAACAGTTTCCTGTCACAAGACAAGACAAGAATTTTATTTCGCAATTACCCATATGGAGCAGTATACATTATGAAGAAAAACTAAATAAATAATAATAAAAAAGATACCAAAATACATTAGGGTATACATAAAATGTAATACATCAAAATAAAATACAATGCAAATACATCAGTTAAAATACAAGTACAGTGCAAATACATTGCATTACAAATACATTAAATTACACATAGAATACATGAGAAAAAATGCATATACAATATAAATACAGGGAAACGTATTATAATTGTACATGCAATCCATACACACATATATAAAAATATTTTATATACACATAATTGTACATGTAAATGTTTGTGGATACTATTAAATGGATTGGCAGCAGTGCCGCTTCCCGATGTATGCTTAATTAGTACTGTCGACAGTATATGTCGTCTCTTTTCCATATCACATTAATATAACACTGGCGCTTGGTTTACTTACTTGCTAAAATTGGTCTTTGGCGTAGTACATTGGTCGCCACTCCTGCCCCCACTCCTGTGGCAGCACAACTCAATTCTTCCAGCGACATTTCAACCATTTTTGAAGGAAAAACTACTTTTTCTTTTACAAAATATTCTGTCCTTCAAAACCGGAAATGCACTGAACATAAGTATAGATATCAATATTTAGGCCTAACGTTGAGAACGACACTCTCTAAGGACAATTACGAGTACTAAAGTCACATTAAAATTAATCAAGACATGGGAAACTTGATTTTTTCAGTCGTTTAATGGAATGATGTATATTTTGTAATGTTTGACAAAATTATTTGAAAATTTACCAAATATAGATGATATAATAACAGTTCAAATGAAGAGATAGATATAGATCTAGAGGAATTTTACACATTGAAAATTTTTACATGATGCACCACTCCGTAACATGGGGTTTGGTCAATAATGTGAAAAGTGCATCCTCATTCCCTCGTGATATCTGTTTATAATTCGTGACAAAGCGACATTAAACATAATTGCCATATTTCTAGAGCATTCATAAATGCAATATATATACATAGTAGATCTACTCATTGGACATTCAATCATAATTTTACATTCATTTTGCCGGTTTAGGTAAAATAATCCCGGTTATGGCGTGGTGCATCATGACAGTAAATCCATTTGAGCAGCTCTCTTGACCCCCCAAGTGAGGCCCAGGCCCCATCTTTCATGTCATAACATCCTTGTGTCAAAAGCTTCAAAATTATTTATTCTTCAAATTTATTTTAATCATAAAGGTATAGCTTTAAAACATTTATATACAATTACATGATAACACTTAATATCTTTTTTATTTCATTTGAACTTGTGGCAAAAATTGCAATGAAAATCGCTGCACAGGCATTCATATACATATGCCAGGACATTTGTTTTAATCAATACTCATGATTCCTGTTAAACTTTCTGCAAGACTAAATAGCAATCAGTTTTCAAAATTTTACCACTTTCAAACAGTAAAAAAAAAATACGTAGTGTATTCACATATAAAATCTACTTTTCGCCTGCTAGCCTCTTTAATACACCAACACTACAAAAACAGTTGAATTTAATTTTAATAATAATAATTTCCTAACAGACATCTTCACACACAGCATTCATTCTGTATCATCACGGTCATCCAATCAAAGGCCTCTCAAGTCGCATATAAACATGGAGTGTCAAGAATCCGTGTCTGCTGCTGCTGCTGGAGCTGCAGAGTCCGTTGCAGCAGTCTCTGCTTGTAACTTGTGACCAGCCTCAAGAATTTCCACAGCTGTGGGCTGTTGCTGTTGCTCCTGCAGTTGTTGCTGTTTCTCAAGTTCCTCGTACATTTGCTGCTGCTTTTTCGACTGGATCTCCATGAAAGTGCCCATGAGACGCTGATTACCATTGATATGTTTACTTGCACATACGTTGACGCATTTCTCCTGGAAAACAAAGTACGATAAGGTTATCTCCACTGTCAGGTAATGATCATTGTTGTAAAACATTATGATATCAGGTATTAATTTACTTAATATACTTTAATTGAAAAAAAAAAAATCCCAGTCATATAAAATAAATATGAATATTTTAAAAAAAATACTTGAAACATGAATAGCAAATCAGAGAACAGGTTCATACACTGTGTCAATACTAAATATTTTATTAGAATTGAAGAACTTTTTAACAGCAACAATATAAAAGGGTTTTGCATGGATTTGAATGTGATATAAGAAAATATCTTACAGAGTAGACCTGTGACAACTCCACAAGGAGACATTTTTCCTTATCGCACAATCAAACAAACCCATTTCTCCCACTTCTCTCGACAGTTTGACAACTATATAACGCGATGGTGTTTTTCGTTCATGCACTTCATGATGGGCAGACTGCCGATTTGAAATTTCCCATCATGATAACATCAATAGGCTTGCATGTCCAGGTGATTTGAATAATCCCATAATACTCTGATTACAATCTACTTTGTTGCACACAATACGCATGTAAATACCAAATTGCATGGAATTCAATCCTCTCACTAAAATATCCAGCTGGACTACAATAATGTTAATGGCGGCAGGTTTCCAAGAATACAAAGCTCCCAGCGTAAAACACAGTGCACTAGACGTATGCTAACTATGCTTTGAAACGCTGAACCTGCCAAATTATAACGTGCACCTATTTCTCTGAGCGTGCCAGCACGAACTATGTGATGCTGTATATGTTGCAGTAAATTGATGCAAATTAGCTGGTCTGCGCATTAATCCAGGAGTGTGAGATAAAGAAATCAGCCACAGCTACTTTATTCATAAATAACACTGGAAGTGGGAGAATGTGATTATATTACATCCCAATATTTCAACAGCTATAGATGTCTTCGGTTAGGAATGGCAACATTACTTGTTGTTATTCCTTGTTAGTACTAGTATCCCTTGTCAACAACAGCCGATAGCTGTCAAAATATTCGTTGTAAATAATATAACTAATATTAAATATATTGCTGTTGTTTATAAAAAGATTTCATTACTTAGAGGAGCAGCAAATTTTAGAAAAATCCTCTACTCAGTCAATTATGTTCTCACTGAAACTTTTAACCCTTTCATACTTTGTGTATCTACTTTCTGTATTCAGTTCATATCATTTTTAACCCACAGCATGTCATCAAAGAAATCGACTTACTTCATCAGATGTGAGATGTTTCTGATTAAGTGTTGCTGCACAACGTTGGAAGCATGCTTCAGTTATTTTGTTGTAACTCATCAGAATATCCTTTAACTGTGAATGAAAATTTAAGAAAGAAATATTATGACAAAATAAAACATATTTCTGATGAATATACAAGGATCAGCTATTGGTCGTTCACATATTTTTCGGTATACAAGAAAAATGGAGTTTACTCATTTCTGAATCCTACCACAGTAATGTATATTTATCCCGAATCTATGTTTTTCAACCTATATGTGGACATACAATACAAACATTCGATAAGCACGGATAGCATTGGCAACTAATACCTTTGTTATTTAGATGTTTATTTTTATTACGGGAATTTTCCTTGTCAACTTTACTGGAGAAAAATGAGTATTCGAATTTTTAACGTTTCTGCCATTATTTACGTTATGAACGCAAGGTTTTACGAGGAGCATAAGTTGCTATGGTCTTGAGTCAAGAAACTTATCACCTGTTAAACTATGTTATTTTGTTCTCATTGCTTATATAGGCTTCAATAATTCTATTTAGGGTTTATAAATGTACATAGCATGAAATAATCGGCTATAATAGGCGGTAATCAAATTTAAGATTTCGTATGAATTATATCAGAAATGCAGCGCTCCCTAGCTAGACTAGAATCATGTTTGCTTTGCAAAACGTAAAATAAGACGCCATGATGTTTGGTGAAATATTGTCGATTCAGAAATATTTTCTCCTTGCCACAGTAGTAAGGAAGCTTTTGTTACTTAGTTTGCAGGGACATATTATATAGGTTAATTGTAAAATATAGTTTTAACAGGAATAGCAACGGATGCTGGATGTTGGACATGAAAAGCAAAATCACAATATTTCTTGTATACCGAAACATATGTGAACGACCAGTAGGTTGTAGACCTCTGCTCTGAGCTGCAGACTGACTAGACTGTTAGTGTTAACATCTGGGGCCATGCCCATGGACGCTCACTTGCAAACACGTACCCATGAAAGAGATATCAAATTTGAACATTGTTTAAACAATCAATTAAAATC
Organism: Streblospio benedicti; assembly: GCA_019095985.1. NCBI lineage: Eukaryota > Metazoa > Annelida > Polychaeta > Spionida > Spionidae > Streblospio > Streblospio benedicti. The sequence goes on from CM032664.1 coordinate 1,664,182, forward strand.
CTGCTCACATAAAAGCCCACCACTAAAGTTTAACCTATGCACTACTGTGTATATCATTTTATAATTACATGAATTAGGGCCACAGTAAGTTCAATGCCACAAATTCGATGTAGCCTTCTTGTAGGTCTAATGTTTAATGATTTTGACCTAAGTTATATATGAAAAATATTTACACTGCTAATATTTGATGCATCAACAGGAGCACCAGCAAGTAACGACATTATTAATTCGGATAGACAATCTAATCTTTAACATATAAATGGTGAAATAACCCTAATCATGCTAATTGCCCAAGTCTGTGACATTTGTCAAATAATCAGCATAAACTTTTAGTATGCATAATCACGAAATTTTTAAAGATGAAAATAGGTAAAGGTAAACAAGGACTCAGACTACCAAACAAATACTCTATTTCAGAAGAGGGAAGGGAAGTGTTCAGGCAGGCCAGAATCTGGAGACGGATCTCCCGATGTTCACTTAGTATTGACTCTCACTTAGTCGGTCACTTGCAGATATCAGATTACGAGACAATAACAGAAAATTACTTTCTGCGACAAGGTTCGGAAGCCTCATTAAAAGGCGTGCCCCGAGTAAAGGAGAGTCATCCCTCTGCACGTTAAAGAAGTCACCTAGCTTGAAAACTATAGCTAGTGTGATCCCCCCTTCCCCTGAGGCTCAGTTGGCTACCTAGCCTGCGCCTCTGGAGGGTCATGTACTAACATCACGTGGCCTCCCTCTGCTATAAGCATCAGAATTGATGGCTGCGGAGAAACCACACAAACAAACTTATCACTGAACAAACATTGTACATCACAAATGCTATCCTTTTGCATTGATTTGAAAATAATAAAAAGCTAATATTATTCATCGGCGATGAGAAAAAAGAACCAGTAACCAATTAATGGAACACGCACCTTGCATATACTATATCATATGTAATATATATATTTACTATCAGGGATGCTGTCGGCTAAAGCATTAATTGAAATTCGGGTCCTATCTTTATTCAGAAATATTATTTCAACAGAAAACGACACCCCCCCATCATTGCACATAAGAAATTTTGATATTAAGACAAACACCATGTATGAGATCTCTCATAGCGGGACCTCGCATATGAAAAAGGTACTTGGAAAATATAATCTTCTAACATCAGTAAAACTGATATATGACACACCAGCAAAAGAGGTATGGAAGAGGGTGTTGTATGACAGGGTTCACACTTTCTGGACCAATAAACTACAAGTTCAAAGTAGTGAATACTCTTTCCTCTGCCTCGTCAACAGATATCCGTGCAATACTAAGTCACCACACATAACATGGATAAACATTAACAATCAGCATCAAGTCAAAAATGCAACACTTCAGATGCTTTTATTTAGTACAGAATACCCCCTGACCTCAAGTAAGACTGCCGGAGCAGGGAAGGCTGATGTTTGTCCACTTTGCCACCAAGAACCAGACACTCACTCATTTCCTACTGCATTGTCCATCACTAATGACCAGAGCTACCTACATCAATAGAATATTTCAATTCTACATCTACATCTACATCTATATGATACTGCCTACCGTCAAAGAACTGACGACTATTGACAGGCGGAATGCGCAGCATTGAAAATAAAATTTTATTTCTTATTCTTATGATTTTATATAAAAGTTTGCATGATTTGATTGGTGGAAAGGAGAGTCTGGAAGCGTTCAAGGCTCTCAGCTGTTGCCACTGGGTGGGGAAGATCATTCCAATCTACTATTGTTCTTTGATAAAATGAAAACTTCCTGACATCAGTCCTACTACCGAGGTGCTGGAACAACATTGGGTGGCTTCTTCTCATCGGGAAGGTTGGACGTATTAACTGGTCGGCGCTATCAATGGAGATCAAACTGTTGGTGCTTTTGAACATCATAGCCAATCGAGCATCTCAACGACGATCTTGCAGGGTAGGCCAGTTCAATGAGATCCCATATCAATGAGATCCCATATCCATAACGCTGTACATGTTGTGATACTTATTGAGCACATATCAGGCAGCACATCTTTGAACCATCTCGATTCGTCTGATATCACAAGCTATGAAAGGGTCCCATACTGCACTTGCATACTCCATGGTAGGTCTGGCCAGACTCATGTATGTCAGCGCTTTAACAGATGTGGAGGCTATATTTAGGTTATGCCTCAGGAAACCGCTAATTCCATTCGCCTTCTTACATACTGACTGAACATGGTGATGCCAGTTTAATTTACAGTCCAGGTGGATACCTGTATGTACTTCGAAGAATCAACGTGTTCCATTCATTCAATTCATCTGACCATATAGACTCTCAATAGACCCAGATAACCTCCCAATAGCTGCATTTCAAACCATCTGCAGAAACCTCATTTACCACCTTCATAGAAAAATAACTACTTCTTCAACGCGCACATGAGAGACATGTCCTACAAAACTAGCTCCTACAAACACAGAAGGGCTGAAAAGGAGAAGACAAAGGTGGTCTCAGCCCTAAAATTAAATGTTATAATTGACGTTAACATATGTCGAGACCATGGTCAAGGCCATTATATTTTTGACACAAGAATTGACGTTTTAGCTATTTTTAAAAGATAATAGTTTACTTCCATTAGATATCTCAATAACAAGTATCGCAATGGCGGAAGGAATGTCAGACCTGCGAATGCAGCAATTTTTAATGCAAGAAGGACAAAGGTAAAAGCTGGTCGCCACAGATCTTAACTTGTATTTACAGAGCCGATGCTCACGTTATGACTTTGTAAAATCATGAAGTTGTGTTGTCAAATGCCAGTCACAAAAAAAAAAAAAAAAAAAAAAAAAAAGAATAAAACCCTTATTTTTGTCTGATGCACAGGGGCATTTGTAGACACAAGTAACAAGTAGACATTGATCTTGTCTAGCATATTTAATATCTCCGCTCTGATAAACTATTATACAAATGTTTAGCCCTGAAGTTGCAACTATCTTGGGAGTCCCAATTTTGAAAAGATTTTTATTTGTTTTTGAACAAACAAAATTTGATTTTGCAGGCAGAAGTTTCAGCAAGCAGTCCATTCTCTGACAGAACAATGTTGGGAAACCTGCATTTTCAGTACTGGACAAAGACTTGAACGTAAACAAGAAACGTGTCTTGTCAACTGTGTACAACGTTTTTTGGATATTAGTGGTTTTGTTGTAAATCGGTTAGAGAAGGAAGGTGAAGCTACAATAGCTTATGAACAGAAAAAACGATCAAGTGCCGCAACACCAGAATTTAAGTGGCAATGACCAAATCCTTTGTTGACTGCTTGAATTTATATGAATGTAGTGGAATTTATATGCAAGAATAAATCAAATATATGTATGGGTTCAATGTGGATGAAAGAATTGTAATGAATAGAACAAAGTATTAAAGTTGGTGACATTACGTGCTTTATTATCATGACATACATCTAAACTGAGAAAGTAATCAACGTAATCTGTAACCATAAATTAATTCTGGCTGTTTACAATATTTTATTAAAAAACAGTTATGTACTTAATATATTTGTTACCTATGAAGATGTTCATTAACTAGTGCTATAACTACTATAATTATCTGGATTATAATGTTTTATCACAAACCATAGAATACACATGTCTGGAATGTCAGTATGGTACATTATCATTAGTAATAACATATCAAATGTCCATAAACCTTTACCTGTTTTATCAATATTTTTTTTTCTCACACTTATCAAGCAGTTTTCATGTTTATCAGCAAATAAACTTAAGCAACATTCACATACAGAACATTAACATTACACATTCTTTATAATGGCAAGACAACTGAAGATTTACAAAAATTGGCACATGCCTAAAAGTAAATTAAAAATAAAAATCATATAAAGAAAACGAATATCACCAAACATTCATGTTTAAAAAAGTCTTATAAATTACATTGGGTAGCAAATACATCATTATATACATTCATTGTTTTAATTGCTATAATATATATTTACATGCCATAAACAGTATTGTTGATGTATAACACCAACACCCCCCACATCTAATCCCCCAATGACAGGCTGGGAAGACCAAATAAAAATGCAACCATGACATGGAATATGCAAGAAATACAGTAATATGATACAGGACAGGCACATGTAATATTTATTGAATCTTCATAGATGCCCTTCCAGAAGAAATTTAAATTTAAATCTTAGTGTACCCCGGTAAATTCGAATAATTCGTGAAAATCTGAGAACTGTCCCATTACAAATCTGAACACAAAACTTGCTATTGAATATCATGAATATCAATAAAAAAATTCATGATTGGAAAAACTGAACTATAATCAAGCAATGAACAATATCAGCATTACTGCTAAAGTGATTAGTGAAATCGTAGTAAGTGCACAGGCAAATGCATTTGGTATGTCCACATTATAAAAAAATCACAGTTTACCTATATATTTTACAAATTCTTACAAAAATGGACAGTTACAATAGAGTACAAATTCACGAAAGCAGAATATCATACAATTGACACACAACAATGCAACATCATAATTTCTATGATTAGGCAACATTTTTGGTGTTTTGAGCTTTTATGTTGATTTCTTAGCAGAATAAGAGCCAATATGTAGTGAGAAATAAACTTTAACTACACTTTTACCTAATGCAGGGCAAAATATAAGGATACACCTTGGTACTAAGATTCCTTTGATTTATCATTTTAATATTCTTTAATCAATATTAACTGTTCAAATATCTGGTCTACTGTCTAATGAATCTTAACTGATCATTTTTTATTTGATCGCGCATGGCAAAATCACTCCAACTTTTTTTTTCTAACACTCACATACTTGCTAATTTTTGACTGATTTCTAAGAAATATACATTTTATAATTTAGTGACGAAATTAGCTAACAAATCATACAAAGGCAAATTATCTGACAAATTGTGCTATGAATTAAACATTTTAAACAAATATTCATTTCCGGGACTAGAACCAACATAGTTTAGTATTCATTGGCTTAAAAAGAATTTTTCTTGTTACACACTGGTACGATTTAAAAAATTAAAACGATGTGGATAATTGCAAATTTGTACACCTAACACTTGGGACTATTTAAATGATGTCTGAAACGTTTGACAAATTCAATAATTAAAATCAATATATATTATCATAAATGATCATACAGTACTAGACCATAGATCAAACTAAGTTTTACATTAAAGCAAATGAGGCAATATATCGTAAACCATGCCAAAGGTTCAGTGACCTGACACATAATGAAAATTCTTTGTAGCCAACCACATGAAAAAAATACAAGAAACTTTTTGCTAGTTAACTATACTAGTGCCTCTTTCAAATTATAACATAAAACTCCTCCTTTGATATAAATTTCAATATTTTATGATCATTAGAAATAAGTATCTTAGAATTTTGTTCATAAACTATTTTGAAATTATGAGGCAAATTGAAAAGAAATTACTAGAAAAACGACCCCAAAAATAACTTACTGCCAAACTACTATATTTTCGTAGAATTATAAAACCAAGTCAGCCTTCAGATCATGACGAGGGACGAAATCAAAACTATTTTTACAGACATCATCGTTTGCATCAAAAGGGATTTCTAGATCAATCGGTTTCCACGAGCCGTGGCCGTGATGTGGCTACTGCTCAAGCCAGCTCGGCTTGTCAGTGTTGGGCGGCTTCAGCTTGATATTGAACTGCTTCATGGTTGCATCAAGTGCGGCCTGGTTCCCAGAGAAGTAGGCAGCGATCGCGTTATGGAACAGCAGCAGCTGCTTGTGCATCACCTTTACCTGAAAAAACAAAACCAGCAAACTTTTTAGTTATTCCTGTGTTATTCTATGAATTTTTTTAACAATCACATGCAACAAGTGTGCGGTAAAAAATAACCCTCTGGCGTATCATTTCAAACACCGATTTCAGCACAAGGTGATCTAGACCAGCATTTATCAAAACTCTTAAAGTGCTGCTTTATGGTTACAAAACCACATTCTCAAAGCTGATCTTTCATTAGGTAATTTCTTAATGACTTCATTCGAACATTAAAAACTCAATCTTAATCACAGAGTAGGTCTTTTCCTTTTGAATGACACACAATACCATGAAAAGGAGTCTTTGGCACTTAGCCATGTAAAAATAGGTGTTTGGTGTGCTAATAGATATTGCTGCAAATGAACTGGAAATATTAATAATACCCTGCTTTTTTCCCATAAAATTTACATTGGTGTGTGTTGTATGTACTATCCTCATTCTCACACATACATAAAGAATGCTGCAAATGATCATTTGCGGCTTCATTCATCATTAAGCATGCAATAGCAATGATATGGTCTACCAATCAGTACAAACTGATTACAAATCGCATTTTGTAGACAGCATCAAGATTTTATTGATTCTGCTAAGCCTGAATCAATAACACCATGTCAACATATTCTGTCTACTCATCTCACACTTGCCTGCTTCACATATGTGCTGAACTTGATGCAAAATGACCGGCCAAATTGTTTTCTGTTACTTTTTGAGATTATCTAAAATAATTGCAATGTCTGTTGAAAATTCACATTACCATGCAATTAACAGAGAATCAAACTTTATTTGATGCCCTAGATGTATCAATACATAAAAACCATTAAAACTATAAGAACAATAAAACAATATTTCCAATAAAATTTGTGCCATTACGTGTGGATTTCCTAAATGTACGTTATATGATTACGTGATTGCGTCAGAAGAATTAAATACAACAATTTTGCTACAATGGATAGGTTATACAATAGACCTGAAAGGAAAATGATCTTTAAAATAGAAGAGTTGTTGCATGCATGAAGTACCCTAGAAAAAAGAAACACCTGCATTAGAGACAAGCACAGAGACCAAGTCCAAAGCCGTTGAAAGCAAAAGGGTGTGTTCTTAATTAGATTTTTGTAATACTAGTAATTAACTATGTGCATATTAAAATTATCAACATATCTAAATGATTAGCTAATTTAGAGTTAAATTATTATTTTCATTTTGAATCTTAATATTTCAACACTGAATTTTAAACTGGGATCCATGGCAGGATGTCATTGATAATGGGGGTAGTAGGAGATAAAGGAAGATAGTTATTTATCATAAATCAAAGAGGAAAATAACAAAAACAAGGGTAAAAATAATCAAACAAAACAAATCTACTAAAATCCATAAATATGGCTGAACCGTTTTTATAAAACTAAATAAAATGACTTTCTACAAGGTTGAAAAAAAGTAAATAAGGGGGAAAAATCTGTTTTATATACAAATTTACACATTTAAAAAAAAAAAAAAATTAACTGCGATGAATGTTATTTTCTGGTCAAAAAAGTAAGAATTATTTTGTAGAATTCATTTCAAACCAGACCTTTTGTTTCATACAAGAACACACCCTCTCATATTTAATAACAGCTTTATGCACACTGGGAGTTATTTTTCATGGGATCCAACCTGAGAACATCAACAGTAACATAGCATATGAAAATGTTCCTTAAGGGACCATCAGCTATCTACCAATGAGTATCAGCTACATGTATTTACCATTTGTATAATCCAAACATTTACTTAAACCAACAACACATACACAGTCAATGTTGACAGATAGGATGTAGTAGTTGTATGTACAAATTATCATGGAGCTTTGGGGAGTGTAGGGTGCAGACTAACATGACCGTTCCCCCAGTGTGCATGACTGTTGGCCTCTGAGCTTACTCTGCCTGCTTGTCCTGCTCTTCGAGCGAGGGGATCTCGGCTGCAGAGCCGCCACAGAACTCAACCACTGCCTGGTTCAGCAGATGCAGGTGCTTTCTCCACACGTTCACCTGTCAATGATACTATAGTGATGAAGCTTTGCCGCCGATATGCCTGTGAAGCAACCAATAGCTTGATTTTTCATTCTATGGTCTTTTTTATTATTCGTACGCCCAGTCAATACTCCTGAAGAGTTGCATGGCCTGGTATGCCATCATGCTTGGAATTCATGGTCAAGAAGATCAAATGCCGAATGGGCGATACAGAGATACAGAGCTCCTTGCTGACTTAATGTAGAACTAGAATTACAGAACATGATTTGAAAAATACCAGAATTCCACTCGTGACTGATCAAATACACTTCATTTTCATAAATCTCATCTAGTCATCTTGATAATTTAGTGATCTCTGTAGCGTAATTTCCTAAAAGGATTAGCCTCTGTTGTGTGTTCCCACTGTTGAGTATAGTGCAAGACATTTGTAGCACAAAGTCTAAGGTTCAGAAGCCTCGTCATATTCAATTACAAAGATTGTTATTAATACTCATGCAAAATGAGCATCTGTGCCCTAAGAATACAGATTCAACTTGAGATAGTGTGCAAATGTAACCTCACAGTCACTAAGCTTGTGTATGAATTGCCAATGACAGCTGCATAGCAAGTGGTTGACCAATGAACAGACACATGCATATTGCGTTATCAAGGCACTAACACAGTCTGGAGTGCTTCTTGTCAACAAGACATGTTATAATCTTCTCATTCACTATAATACTTCATATTTTCATATTTCCACTCCACTTGCAAAGATCATAAAACAGTTGTTTAAACACTTTATTTATCGCCAAACAAACAGGAAGATCTATGAATCAGTGTTAATACCCTTTTCGTTTTCATTAACGTAGTTTAATATTTTGGTGTTCAGTTCTTGCTAAATTAATATTAGTTTTACTTAGAGTTGTTTCAAAAATGTAACACATCAGCAGAACCGACTCGACTCACTAAACTAAAACTCAGCAAGAACATAATCTGCTGTGATTTATGAGCTTAACAAGTAGCACTGAAATGTGCGCTTTTTATGACCCGCACTTACACATTCAACACACTGCAGGCTGCTAAATAGCGCCTTCTAATATATAGCTCAAACATGACCATCTTAGTACACTTGAAACTTTTTGTAGATTTCTATTTCCTAGCGGATGTGATAATATGTATTCTACTTGGTGCTATATCAAATGTATAATGTATTGTATATTGTATTCTCTTTCCTAAAAATACATAAATACATTGTACTATATAAGATAAAGAACCCCTATGAGATTATTTGACTGATAATTAATTAATAACTATCATAAAGAAATGAAAACTCTAGCATCCAATTCTAGCGATAGGGTAGAAAATGATCTGACACTTATAATTTTAAGATAGTTTATACCTCCCAACTATTCAGATTAAATGTATGACGCAAAATGTCAATTTTAGTTGTTTGATTAATTGATCTGATAATTTATCAGCCGTAACAACCATTGCATGCTGGACTTCAGCCCTTTTTAACAAACAGCACAAGCGTTTAAAGTCATGTCAACTAATAGCATAATTTCAGAGGGTTCAGATATCATTATTGGCTTTTTTTACCGCATTTCCCCAATGCAGGTATCATCAGCACTAAACAATAATTTACAACAATATTATTTCACCAGCTTTATCATCATGAAATAAATGATAAGCTATATAAATTGTATTATAAACATAAGTGATTGTCAATAATGATAAACGAGCAGCAGCAGCAATGAAAGTTTCCTACATAAAAAAAACTATACTTGTCAATGCTACATGTATATTGTTCTGAAGAATATCTAACCATAGGGGACAAATCCTAACAGGGTCACTATTTTGCACTCCCAGTGTTCCTAATTGTCAGGTACTGTAAAAAAATATCAATAAAAGACGCGTGTCATTTTACGTATTAATCACTCAATCAACTTTCAAAACCTCTTCTTTAATCAATATACCATGGTTAAAAGTAAGATATATAAAATTGACAATCATATCAGATTACAAGTAACTTAGAAGCCAGACAGCAGCACGAAGAAACGACTGAAAAACATGCAAAGCTACCAGTTATTTGTGTTTTAAAAATGTTTCTGAAAAATATTTAGACTTGAACATTTTCACAGTAGTTATCAGGAACACATTTCCAAATGTTTGAGCAAACACAATTTAAAAGAGAGAGCTTTAAAATTGAACAAGCCACACTGTCATTCAAATAGCAAGCTAGACTTCATCAAACCTTGTTCTGAAATCTTGCAATAAAAGTAGGGAAAAAACCCACACACAGAAACACGACTGTACCTTGTTCTCGTCGAGGAACTTGAGTTTGATGGCGACGTCTGCCCGCAGCTTCTCATACTTCTCCTTGTGCTGCGAGAACTTGGACTCAGAGTCGTGGAGTCGCGCCATGCTGCCTGAGTCGCGTGGTGCGCTTGCCAGGGCGTCACGCTCCGCTCGGTATGCGTCAAACTCCAGCCTACAGGTGGCAGCAGTGTGTGGTGGTACAGTGTATGGAAAATCTAGTTCTCGTTAATGAAGTTTATGTGGATTGACATGCATGTACGTTATTGATATTCCATTTTCATTTTATAAAAAAAAGTTGATTATTAAAAAGGTTATGATAACTATGTATTTGGTATGTAGCATCTGGTTTCGTTTGTAGTTTTGTGGTTCTTTAAAGCTACTTATCAATAGAAAGATTTAAAGTTGTATACGTATCTTATTAAACCGTTTTCAAGACTGAAGTCTCCTTTTCAAAACACATCAAAAGGTTGTTTATATGATTAATGCATAATCTTAAATAAAGTCTTAAGCACATATCTCAATGTTGTGTGAAGAACTTCAAGTTATTTCTTCTTGATATACATTCAACTTAAAAATTCTGTCTTTAACATTAACTTAGCCTTACGGATAACAAGATAGACTACCACTTAATTAGACACGATTTTTTTAATATTCACAAGCCCTATCTATGAAGAGGGTTTGCAAGCATTTGTCCATAGTTTGTGGGATATTGTCTGTAAGTCACATTTTGTCTTAAAGTCTTGCCTTTCAGCATATTAGTCTGAAGAGTTAATGTAACACTTGAAATTCTGTCTTGCTACGTTAATTTATGTCAAAATAAATGAGTTGGACAAACAGACTAAGTAGCTTGTCAAACACTGTCCTCTAAAAAATCCTAGTCCTCCTGTAACTGCCTCCTATACTACCTTGCAGCTTCGTAGTTTTTGACCGTCGTCAGCGTGTCTTCCATCGTCTTGTTACACAGCGTATTCACACTGGATGTGAAGAAGTTGAGAGCTCCTACAAAGATGGAGGGGGCGACACCCATTATTCCACATGGCCAAGCTCAACAGCGAATGTATCAAATTGCACTTAAATTGTTGCACAACATTAAGTCACCTTCCTTTAAATAGCATGAAAAAAAAAAAAAAAGGGTATGAAAATTAAGCAACAAAGCAGGCAAAAGTCTATATTTGATTACAAAGTTTATGTGCCTTCTTTGGGTTCTTAATGTTATTGTTATCTAAGTGCAATTTGAGTTCCACCATAAGAGTGCCAAGTGGATAAAAAGTAAAAAATCAAACTACCAGATCACGATCAACACATCGACAGCATTTCAGCACCAAAAAAGAATGATTAGCAAAAGTTAGCAGCTAATGGTGTTCCATCCTTCTAGTATTTCCCAAATGAGAGACGAGCCATGAGGCATAGGGAACTCTGATCAATATTGTAATATGTCCGCGAGATACCGGCTTGTCTATCTCTGCCATTAGTTAGCTTTCAAACTTACTGCAAGCTTTCAAGCGTAAAGTATATGTTTAGACAAATGCTGTAGGTAAATTCTTAAAAAGCACATCTACAAAGTTGGTGCATCAGAGAGTACGAAAGTTAAAAGCTTTGACTTTGACGCTTGGAAATCAGAGTCTCAATCATCTAAGCTTTTTTCATGACACATGCTGAATTAAGAACTTGAATGATTGACAAAGGCTTCTTAAATATGTCAACAGAACATGCTTAATTAGTGCATGGATTAGCATGGATGCATTAGTGAAAGGGTTAATGCCAGACCATGGAAATTAGAATGTTCACACTGATAAATGACAGAAGACACACTTAGGATTAAGGGAAATGGGGAAATGGTATGATAATTTCCACACTCAACATATTTCAATACAGATAGGCTCTACGTTGAAGGCAGCCATGGATCTCAAGTCACAAGAAACCTGAATCCTGCCAGTCCTTTCTTGACGTCAAATTTATGTTTCAATGTATACATTAGATTTTTCAAATCTGACAATATAATGTTACGAGTCTCAGCCAAAAAACTTTGAACTGACATGATAACATAACTTTGGGCAATGCTAAACAATTGCTTTGATTTGTGTCGTCTTACTACTTACACGTGACAGTGTATGAACTCAGAATTGAAATAAAGATCAAGAAAACAATAACAGCAATTTGAGTGTGGAAACCAAAGAAAGGCAATAAATTATCGATAGTGTTGATTGTGGAGGAGGGATGAAAGGCAGTGAGCACATTAATTGTGATTGCAGTGGCAGTTAATTGGCATGATTTGAGATTCTCTGCGTACTTCAGACTGAGATTGTCATGTTCTGCTCTCTTTACATTCATGTAAAATTGCACAATTTTGATACAAATTTCCCTCTCCCCCCAAAAAATCTGAAATGTTATATGTTCCAAATTTTCCAATCTATTAGCAAGCACATAGAGCAGTGAACGTTGAGAAAAAAAATTTGCATTCTTCTTACTCAAACTCATTTCGAGGAAAAGTGTATCAAACAATGACTATGCAATGACAATTTTGGCTCACATATCAACTCTGAGCTTGAAGCCAGCATTAACCCTTTGCCCACCAATATTACCTGGCCGTCTTGTATTTATTTACAGTCATCAACGTATCCTCTATTGTCTTGTTGCACAAAGTCTCGATCGAGGAGACAAAGAAGTTTAAAGCTCCTAAAAAAATAATTGGTATATGTCCACAGACTACTTAGACAAGGGTGATACTGACTGGGTATCAGCGGAGTGTCAGGGCTCTTTTAAGCTTAGCCTCATCGGTAACTTGCCATGTTCGGCCAATGGGTTGGCGAATCTACTTGCCTCATGGCAAGTAACCATTTGAATGATGTGTATAACCTGTGCTATACTGGAATCATATTGCATAGCATTCGTCATGAAGTGAATGCATTTTTATATGCATTATTGTTGATAAGTTGTATATGTATCATCAAATTCACTATAGTCATGTCGGGCAAGACTGGCTGTAAGTTTACTTGCCAGGCACTGGCTAGCAGGCACATGAACTTGCCAATGGCTAGCAGACCAGTGTTAACGTACAGCAGTGGAGTATGTGGCCTGGAGCGAGGCACCTATTAGCAATGAATTTGTGTCTATATACTCTAACATGTTACAGTCGTAATGTAATAGTCAGGAACACTAGAAATACAGCAGTAGTGTAATGGACGATGCTTGGTCTAATATTGAATAGCAAGACTTTTAACATCAAGCAGTGCACAACCATTTTGTAATTCGCACCAGATATAGACTTTATGCCGGGCTTATCATTTACCCAACTCATTGCTAATATGCAGGGGCCATCTTTAATAAAAAACAAAAACAAAAAAAAAAAACCTTCAAGGATCCATAGCTTAGGAATGACTGAAGAAGTTACAATGGATCGTTAGAATAATAGCATTTTCAGTTGAAGCCACAACAGTTCACAAGAAGCGAGTTGAGGTACTTAAAACCATCAGGAACAAGCATGCACATCATTAACATGTATATGGTGTACACTTTTGTGCAAGACGTTGACACAATTGTTCTTTAAAATTATTCTGATAATACCCAAAATAGCATCTAACATTATAACTAATCAAAAAGTCCATCACTCTAAATTAACCTGGTTTTTCGGAGTTGGAAGGAAAGGTTAAATTTTGAACTTAGTATCCTGCCTTTTTGCTAATCATAACTTTTGGTAATGTGCAACATTTTAGCATAGACCAGGTAATTCTTTGAAAATACTGGTGTACAGCAACGTTATGAACAAGATGAACCCTTGCTTTGCTAAAATATTCATACTCCAATGTATTTTCTTAAGTTATCATTTCCAATAATAAGATCATATTTCTGTAGCCAAGGCAGATGTTTTATTTTCATGTAGCTCTATCATTTTATAAGAAATGAAAATCAATGATATTAAATGAAATATTGCTTTAATAATCTATATTCATGACAGTAACAGGTAACCACTTACCAAGCAAAGTTTCGCCGTTTTTGCACAATACTTTCTGTGTCTCACTATTGTATTGAAATTCATTTTGCAGCTCCGGATTCTTCTGAGATAACTCGGAGAAGGCGTCGCCCAACTGTCTTTGGGTTTGAACAACATGGTGGAAATGACTGCAAAAGTGAGATAAAATTCTCAGTGCTTAATTAAATATTATAATAAGAGTTGTGACTGATTCTACATTCAAACCCGTTGACAGTATATGTGTATATGCCAAGAGTCAAGAAATTCATTCAACAATTGAAGTATGCGTGAATACATTTTATATTGTAACATTGTTATTTACATGCATATATCGATCACGTACCTAGACAAAGCTCGTGCCAGCCGAAGGATGTTAGCATATTTGCGCTGGGTGTCTCTTAATGCCTCGATTTGAGCTTCTAACTCGAGGTCCACCGTACGGTTTGTCCTGCAGAATAAAAAGTAAAATACATGAATGTTTGCAACCGTACCAAACTCTAATGAAAAATATGTTTCTATTCCCTGCAAATATTTGTCATTATACTGAACATGACAGTTGAAGACCCATGAACGCAGTGAAAAATCTTGAAATTGGCAACAAATAGGGACTTGGACTCGCGTAGTTTGAAAAAAATAGGTCCCAAGGCCATTACAATGAGTCCTGGCATACATACAGGGTATGAAACTCATCAAAATTTCCTTACGGACCACAGGGCCAGCAACTATATAAAGTAGCCGGCCCTGGCAAAAAGTGTACGACCCTTCATTATGTTCATATTTAGAACTCCCAAAAAGTAGCCTACCCACTGGGCCGTGAACTTTTAAAACCAGCCGGCCCGGGCCTAAATCAGCCGGCACAGGGCCGCCGGGTAGGCTCTATTTCATACCCTGATACATACCCATAGCAAATAACTATAAATATTTTATAGTCTGTAGGGTGCAGAATTTTTAATTCTTTGCATCCTATTGAAAAACAATGAGCAGGGGACTGCCATCTAGATTACTGATTACGTTGAAGCCTCACCGTCCAAGTTTCTCCTGCACCATCTGCCGTGTGCACTTGTACGTGTTGATCGTCCACGCCTTGATCGTGTCGATCTTGGAAGCTGCCGTCGCTGTTGTGGGCGATGATAGGGGATAGCCTGTGAACGGACCGCTGCTGCTGGCTGTTGGAGTTGTGGCTCCGTTGTGCTCTGGTGAAGAGAGTGGAATCGAACTGGTTGCTGGAAACAGTACAGTTTGAAATAACATTATTTATAGATTATCTTGCACCATCCAACATAATTCCTAAACTTGATAAACAGATGAACATTAACAGATGAATGGTGTAGTATTTTGCTTTAAAACTACCAGTGCATGTATATTGAAAAAGTAATTTTTAAAACATCTATCTAATTAATCCTCAAACACTAAAACATTGCCATGAAAATACAGTTTCAATTTATATACCATATTCGTTCTGAAAGGCGACGGTGCACTTATAAAAAAACATATTTCAACCAAAAACACTAGAGATGTCTAATAAGTGCACACTGAAAATTTTTGCTCGCTTTGAACGATAAATGTCAACATGTATGAACCGCGAACATTGTTTCACAACGTGCAGGGCATAAACCGGTGTGGTAGTTATGGCGCCAGGTAGCAAAAAAAAAAAAAAACAATATTTGTTTAATTTAATCTGTGTAAACACATGGGGGGGTTTGTAAGCTTAATAGGGCAGGTGTGCTTACAAGAACGAATATGGTATCTATCATTTATTATCATGGAATATATAATGCATCTATAATGTATGATCAACCTGTTTCAAACTTATGCAGAACATATATCAAACATTGATGTCTACTTCTACAGCACTGACACAGGGCATCCACAAGTAAAATCCATGCAATCCCATTTGAAATTGAGTTTTAAATAGATTCGATACTACAATTTTCATTCTAAAACGCAGAAAAGGAGGAGAGATCATCACAAATAAAAGGATTTTGATTATAGCATTTCTAATTCTAGCATCTAACCACCACAAAAAGTGTTACTGTTGAAATATATACATATTTATACATCAGATCGCAGTTTTTGCCAATCAAGACCTGAGTAATCATCAAAAGGCTGAAGAATGCTACAGGAAGGAATCACACATTGATCATATAATTTCACTTTGTCAATGCCAAGGGTTGTCACAAAATATCAAAATACTGATGGAAGACGAGCGCAACCGTCCCGAAGGTAGCACGAGGAATCATGATGTTTGTTTACATGCACAAAGTAAATCTTTCGTCAGGCATAATATGCAAATCTAAGAAAGTTAACAATCTCTACTTCTTTTGTTTGAAATGATTGTCACACACAAAATCCCGAAGCACTGCATGTTCAACAATTTAAAGGAAAAAATATCACTCAGATTGCAGCGCTTTGCTCAACAATAGGGTTTAATTTTCATAACACAACATGCACAATCACACAGGGTTCTCAAAGGGATTTTAATTATCAAACATAGGTTGAACCTGGAGAAAGGATATCATTGTTGTCTTAATTAACAATCATGCTGAAATCCAACACCTACTGTACAATGATGTGGTTGTTCCATCTACAAATCAAGAATACAACTAGAAATGTGTTTAACTTCGAAAAATAAAATCTGTTTCAATATTGTAACTTCAAACACTCCTTTGCATACTAATTTTTGCAAAACTTCTGTGATTTAGCTTTGAAAACTTATAATTTTTATCGACAAATATGTAGACTGACCAAAATCCATGAACGAATGTTATTCCAATCATGAAGTTTTAAACATTTACCAATCAAATGTAATAGAAGTTATGACATGATATAATGTATTTGACATCAACATGGACATAGACATTCATATATTTTTAATGTATCAATGTCAATCAATCAATCAAATCCTAGCCTGGCTGTCCAGTCTACTCAGCAACTACCTCCAAGCTTTTGTAATTTGGGTCTAGTTGACCCATACCCATACGTGCTAAGTTCTTGTACAACTGTCTCCGTCTCCCAAGTCTGCTTTGGTCTAACTCTTCCCTTGCCTTTCACTCCTCGCATCTCAATGTGAAATGTTGAAAACCATATGATTGGAATGACGTTCATTCACACATTTCCTTTCGGCAGTCTACATGTATAGGGAAGTTCCCACTGACCTGGAGGAACACTCTGTGATCGTGGCACGTTGCCGCCTGTAACAGCGGCCAGGCTGGACGGTGGCATACTCCGTGAAGCAGACACCGGAGGCTGGCCAGATCCTGGTGGCCCAGTCAAGCCAGATCCAGGACCACCACCCTGAATGGGACTGCTCATGTCATTGAGGCTTGGTCCATCCTTCAGCATTTCCTTGAGGTCACGTTCGAAAGTGTCGTCATCGTCATGGTCTCCTGCTGCGGCTGCGGGACCATTGGCTGTCGATGATGCTTGAGACATTACACTGTAAATAATGAGAAAACTCGAGAGTTCAGAATATTGCAAATGTATCTTGGATGGATACCATATGATTTGGCAAATGTTAGAAATGAGGTTAGACAATATTAAAAGATCATCATAAAGGTCTCTGATCTAACTCTTGAGGAAGTAACGGCTATGTATGTGTCAACAGACATTATCGTTTACAGCAGTTGAATGTTGGGTGTAAACAGGTCGATCTGATCGGTACAATTTTCATGAGTAAATATTGTAATGACGAAATAGAAATAGGCTGATGGATTGTGTTGATCAAAAAATCCTTTACAAATCGAGGTAAATTTTAATTCATGGCATTAACCATTTAAATATATATACAACTTAAATACACGCCCTCTTGGTGAGGCTCTTCTTATCCGGCTTCAACATAATAATCATGCTTAAATATTGTGGTAGAAAGTATTGCTTCGAGCATCATACTGATGGTTTTAGCAGAATGAATATTAATCATCACTTTGCACTTGAATCAATTACCTTTCGTACACCAACGACAATAAAATACAGCAATTCCTATAAGTTTAGTCCTCAACACTGTCAAAAATCAATCTTTCTGTCTGTTTGTCTGCAACGTCACCAGTGACGTCACAAATGCACCTGTCAAGCATATCGAGTCAGAAATGCATATTAAAATTCCGTACTTCATGTTACATCACGTCTGCCAATCAATTGAACGATGTTCGAAACACAGTGTGTTGTGGCGGGCAGGTGGTTGCAAACTGCTAGAGCAAGTGGTCAACCGATGGACAGTGCTCAAGTTTTGGGTACATCCTATCTACAAGCTTTACATTCCCTAAACAAACAGATGAATTTCATGTCATGTCAATCTTTTATGCCACATAATTATCTCGAGATAAATATGCAGTACTTGCCAAGCCATTCGAATATATACATTTTGGAGAAATCCCATGGAATGTGATGACGCTACATGCCAAATTTGCAAATTCATTGAGCAGTGTGAGAGTACAATAGTCAGACAGCTCACTGTATTAGACATCATGAGTAGATCAGCACCAATGCCATTTACTAATAGACTCTCCTGGAAGTCCTCTCAACACGACTGCAACATTTTGCGCCGTACATTTGCACACTTATCCAAAGGCACACGGCCTTCCAAAAAAGTCACTAATGCAAGGGATGTGAAGCGCTATCTTCAGAAAGTTACTTAGTCAAATGGTGGTCTTATGGTCACCAAAAAGGTCATTCCATTTTCTCCACAACGGGAGCTCATTGTCATACCACGACATTTGGTAGCTGGAATTGTCACAGCACTGCATTTACGATTGTGCCATCCAACAAAGTCACAAATGAAGTCAGTATTTCATAGGTATTTTCATGCACTAGATGCTGATGCTGAAATTTATAGAGTCACATCTCTTTGTAATGAATGTGCATCATTAGCAAAACTACCTAAAGAAATTGTGGAATATTCAACATCTCCTCCCAGTCCACGACCAGGAGTGTCATTTGCTTGTGATATTCTCAAACGTGCTCGGCAGAAAATATTGGTCATAAGAGACTGTTTCTCATCTTACACCAAAGCAAAACTCATCCCAGATGAAAGAGCAAACACTCTCTGCGATTCTCTCATTGACCTCACAGCTGATCTCATCGCCGCAGAAGGTGCCACCATTCGTGTTGATGGAGCCATGGATTGCTTAGTTAGCAATCCTCTTCTCTTGAGGCGAAATATAACTGTTGAAGTCAGAAGATTGAAGAATGAAATCAAAAACCCCATAGCAGAAAAGTGTGTGCAAGAATTAGAATATGAACTCAAGTGAGAAATTCCAGATGGAGGACCCGTTTCACAATCTACTTTGACATGTGTTGTTGCTGTCTTGAATAAACGTATCAGGAACCAAGGGCTTTCCGGTCGTGAGATCCTATTTCAACGAGATTGTGTGACCGGTAACCAACTTGATTTCATAGACATTGATATGGCTCATCTGTAAAATACTAAGCGCCTTGATGCCCACTTTCCAAGTGATCTGGCAAAAGCACCCTATATCATTATTAAGGGACTTTAGCTGTATATGTATAATGTCTTTTTAATCTATTGACAACATAAACATAGCATTTTGAATCACATTCGAAAAAGTACCGTATTATGTGTGCTTATAAGAAAAATACGCTCGTCTGTTTCCGATACATTACCAATTGTAGGAATTGACCATGAGATTGGAGTGTCAATCGCAAAATTGAGCATGCTGACATCTGAAGTGAAGGTAAATCAGACGTCAGCATGCTCAATTTTGCAATTGACACGACAATCGAGTGGTCAATCCCTAAAATCCATTTTGACTTTTAAAATAAATTTTATTTTAAAAATAAATCATATTATAACATTCTCATTGCCAGTCAATTTCGTTTGTTTTGAGCGCGCAGAGGCGTTAGTCTAAACTGTTGATCTCCGCTACACGGAATACGCCTTGCGTCGTCAGCGGCTGTATTGATATTGTGAGGAGTTTAGACTAGCGCCGTGGTTTTTTTTGGAGCGTGTTTTCCATCGCAAAATTGAGCACGCTGATTGACCAATCAGCGTGGGTTATTGGCAGTGATTTTCGCACGGAATGATAGAATGCTGAATATACTGATGTAAAGGAATTAATCTTTAGAATAATGTTTGTCATATACCATACGCAATGATCAATTAAGGGCCAATGCTCATGTAAAGGCTCACTCAAAATTTTGAGCATGAATATATGTGTGCGTGCGTGCTTGCGTGTGTGCGTGTGTGTGTGTGATATAGAACATGAATCAAAACATAACACAGGGATTAAGGAATAAGAGATCAGCAGGTGTCTTAAAATCAAGACCCAATAATACACTAATTTCTCAAAATATGGACCCATGATTGTTTGCGAAAATGCACAGTCTATATTTCATACTCATTTTGAATAGTGTAGGAATTGACCACGAGATTGGAGTGTCAATCGCAAAATTGAGCATGCTGACGTCTGATTTACCCGAACGAAGTGAGGGTAAATTAGACGTCAGCATGCTCAATTTTGCGATTGACACTCCAATCTACGTCAGCATGCTCAATTTTGCGATTGACACTCCAATCTCGTGATCAATCACCATTCTATCATGACTAAAATCCATTTTATTTTAAAATAAATCATATTATAACATTCAACATTCAAGTCAATTTCGTTTGTTTTGAGCGTGCAGAGACGTCAATTCCTACAGTTTTGAGCGTGCGGAGGCGTTAGTCTAAACTGTTGATATCCGCAACAACGAAACACGCCTGCTACGTCAGCAGCTGTATTGATATTGTGAGGAGATTAGACTAGCGCCGTGGTTTTTTTTGGAGCGTGTTTTCCATTGCAAAATTGAGCACGGAGATTGACCAATCAGCGTGGGTTATTGGCGGTGATTTTTGCACGGAATGATAGAATGCTTCATTCAGCAGTGCCTTGTTTACCTACTCCCCCCCCCCCCCCCGATTTCCATAGAGAGTCAATCAACAAACACGAGTTTAGACATCGACATGACACATGTAACATAGACCCCCTCCCCCAGCCCTCAGAGGGGGATTTGAGTTTTCTAAGGCTTGAAATGCGTTGGGTCTTGAGGATTGGCATGGGCATAGTTGTATTTGGAGACTTCATTTTTAGCAGAGAAGAAAAGAATGTCTATCTGCGGTTCATTAGGAGGTAATTGTTTGGCTTTGATAGATATGTGTCATTACAATCACAAACAGATAACGTCAACTAATGAGCATGTAATGAGTAAGATAAGGTTTAATTTTGTGATTAACACCTGAGTGACGCGGGGTTTTGTCCTGGTCAGTTGATTTATATTCTATTCTATCGCTTTGCTTCAACTGACGCCAGTGTGTGGTAAATAAAACAAAAGTAAACAATTAAATAATATATGATAAGTACAAAAATGATACAAAGCCGGAATTAACATAGTAGATATCATATCCTAAGGAGTCCTTTGCCTATTTACCGGATACAATCGTATACCTTTGTGCAATAAAAAGACTCTCTTGCTACTGATTTATGCATATGTATTTACTTTAGATGTAAGATAGAATATATTTATTTCTACATACATAAACAATGGAATTTCACAGTGGCTTACAAAGTTGTTTCGTGGCAAAATCACTCCTTGGAGCTATGTTTGAGGCCGTTATATATAGAATTGAAATATAATATATTAGCTAGGTACTGAAATGGTAAAAATAGCTTGGAAATGTATTCAATGTAGACTATTTATATAACATTACAATATTCAATATAGTAGTTACAAAGTAGCGACTGTTTGATAGATATTTTGTAGTCGAATTAACATTCAGAAAAGCTTCTCATGAGCGTCTATTCTATTTGAAAACCTCTTGCACATTGGAGTAGCAATTCCATAAGAGTGTTGGAAAATCGTTTACAACATTTTTTTTTGTGATCGGCTCGCATTGCACCTCCGCGAGCCACAAATATTAGGCAGTAAAGTATGACATCAAGTATTGAGCTATTTCAGCAATTTAATCAGAATGTTGAACGCGGAGGAAGGCATTATCGTTTCTAAACATATGAATTGTTCACTAGACGTATTTGCTCTTGTCGACGGGCACATGAATGTTCTACCACAATCTGAATAAATGAAGTGAAATTCACAGCCTTCTTTATGTTGTATAATGACATTGGTCATTCTTCCATGAAATAGAATGTTCGTATATATCCACTTTCCATGCCTGTGTGGAAACGTTTCATACGCATGTGATGCATATGCATATAACGTACGTAAACACAACTGGCCCTTACATCTCGCATCAGAAGATCCATTTGGGATGAGTAAAGTATGGTCTTATCCACTTCATAACAGGCAGCACTCTGGAATGAGTCTTCAGTTCCAGTCCTTCATATACTTTCCACAAGACACGTACCTTAAATCACAAAAGCAACTTATTTCATTGGGCTGATTAAAAAAATCGCGTTTATTTATTTGATATATTCTGATATTAGAAGATGAAAGGACACCACTGGACACCTAGCCCATCGGTGGTCGCTGGCCGGCGTGAAACAGACATCGCTCCGTCTGGGACAATAGCCAACGATCAGAAAACACCAGAACTTCCCTGTACAAAAAGCTGTGGATGGGCGTGTACCAACCAGTATATAATATACTAGCTGTCTACCCGGCGTTGCTTGGGTTGAAACATTAAATGCTCCTCCCCCCCCATACTCCCCCTGTCCCACATCCCTCACTCCAGCTCCCGCCAGTATACAGGTCTGTGACAGATTAAATACACCTTCACCACTTTCCTCCCATGGTCATATGTCATATGTCACAGCCATATACGCACTACATGTACTGAATATGGCAATGAATGATCCCTCTGATATCCATCCTCCCTCTACTGCTATCCACTCGTAAACATGTGCAGAGCAGATTAAATGTTCCCGCCCTTCCCTTCCCTACCCTTCTTTCTGCCACCACGCCCGCTTCCCTCCCCAACCCTTTCTACGCCATCTGCATCTAAACAGGTCCAGAACTAATGCATCTCCACCACCCCCTCCCTGGTTTCTACGCCATCTCCATCTAAACAGGTCCAGAACTTATGCATCTCAATCACCCCCTTTCTGCTGCTACTCGGGTTGAAACGGATGAGATCTGGAACACATTAAATGCTCCTCCCTTTCCCTCCCTTCCTCAACAACTACCATATTATATCCCTTGGTCCCCCATCGCCCACACCAGCTCCCATCAGTGTACAGGTCTCGGACATATTAAATAGGCTACACCTCCATCACCTTCCTTCCATCGTCATATGTGTCAATACACAATACATGTATATGACAATGATTGATCCCTCTAATACCCCCCCGCCCCCACACACACAGCTAATGCCCGGGTTGCAACCAGTTAGATCTGGAACAGATTAAATTCTCTCCTTTCATCACATTTCCTCACTTTTTTTCTTGTTTTTATCATTAAAAATAATTTATTTGGTTTGAATTGACATATTATAACGACCACCAAGTTGTCCTGATGTCTTCTGGTTAAAAAGCATTTTGTGACCAAAAAATCGCTTCTTTCTTTATATATATAGATAAAAATAGCATGGTATATAAAAATATCGGCACTTTTACTGTGATATGGAGGAAACTAATAATTGTTAGTTTTAGAGAAAAAAAGATAGTTAAAGTCAGAAAATAGTATATAACTGGTATTGTACAATATCTTATGTTTTTAGACTCCCGTTTAACCAAAATATGGCACGATAAACCCTTTTCTCTTGACATAGAATAAAAAGTGTGATAAATAAAATTACATTACTTTACATTATTTTACAAATATTTCAAATACAAATGTGATTTTACTATGCTCCGTATGTAGCTGTACATACAACCCCCTTGTTCTATGGATATGATCTTCTGTTTCTAAAATATGTAGAAGATATCCAAAATAAAATACTGTTATGTGTTTTTGTGTGTGTTATCATGTAACAAATTCTGTGAGCGATAACAAATGGCTCAGGCCGATGTTTTGTGCACAAGATACTGTGTAACTTATCATTCAATTAGTTTCTATGAATTGCAGTGTCTTGGTATTTTGTATAGTCATGAATAGTCATTGCAGTGTATTCCCATGAATGCGATATGTGGCTGTCAGCGTTTGTGAGTTATGTTCATTTTTAGAATTGTAACTTGTTATGGCATACATTGTTTGCTTGGTTGTGGTGGTTCTTGTCATTGATTAATGGTACATTAGATACAACCAATACACGTCAAACAACAATACTATGCTAATTCATTTTTCCAAAGGTCAATTTCTGATTGGAACAAAATACCCAAAAGAAGTCCTCCTAACAAAGAGTATGGAAGCATTTAAATCAAATGTTTCTAGATTGTCACACGGTCTACCATCATCTATCATGCCTTGCACTTATCCTACACTTTACTAACACTTTTATCTGTACACTTGTCTTAATATCACTAACACGTTCTTAAATCTCTTTCATTCGACGCACAGCAAAGCCCATCAGCTTCAATCACGGAAGGAGGGCTGCACTAATGAAACCTGAAACCATTGCAGTGCAGCGTGAGGACCGTGCCTCGGCCGATGACTGCGCTGCTGTTGGTGGCTGTGGGCTACATGGGCTTCCTGCTCGGACAGCAGACCCAGCAGCAGAGGGCAACACTAGATGTGCAAACCAGTAAGTAGATATTTTACAACATATTATGTGCCAGTGCTACATACTCATACAATATCATTAGTCAGGGATCATTCACAAATAATGTCATTAGAATGTCAAGCTTTTCTGTTATCTCCTTATAATGAACCGTCACCAACTTTATGACGTTCTCTTCGACCAAAACACCACTCTCCCGACACTGCTCGCACGGCTGCATCTTTAGATCTTCAGAAATCAACAATTACATCAAAGAGAAAAATCCTTAAAGGCATCTGTGTGACGCACATGGAAGCACCTGTAAGAATGTGATCCTATAGATCACATTTCATATAGTAGTACCATTTTCGCTGCTAGGTGGCTACAAACCTGTTAGTCTCAATCAACCAGACTCTGTGGTGACGTGGCAGAATGATGTGATATAGACTATCTCAAAGTTTGTCTAAAATACCCAGAATGCATTGGAAGAGACACGCGCTTTTGGTGGAATCTTTTGGTGCAATATGTGATACCAAGCGCAGCTTACTATCATCTAACACATGAATAATAAAAACAGCATGTCCCTTATATCATTGAATGTGTTCATCGTGTTGGAATCCATATATATTTACAAAGTTCATCTTCACACAACACAATAATCTTACATTGATTGACAGTTTCGGCAGTTTTGGTAGATATCCAAAGTGGTCTTTTGACAAAGTGAAAGTACAGATTGAAAGGAAGAAAGAAGAAGAAGAAGAAGAAGAAGAAGAAGAAGAAGAAGAAGAAGAAGAGGAGGAGGAGGAGGAGGAGGAGGAGGAGGAGGAGGAGGAGGAGGAGGAGGAGGAGGAGGAGGAGGAGGAGGAGGAGGAGAGGGAGGAGGAGGAGAGGTAGGAGGAGAAGAAGAAGAAGAAGAAGAAGAAGAAGAAGAAGAAGAAGAAGAAGGAAGAAGAAGAAGAAGAAGGAGAAGGAGAAGAAGAATGACTCGGGAGGCTCCAAAAGTTTAGTCATCTTACCTTATGTCAAAAGGGTCACGGAAGGTATGTCTCGCATTCTGAACAAGCACAAAGTATCCACAGTGGTGAAACCCCTACCGACAATAAGGAACATTCTGGTTCACCCCAAGGATAAGCAAATAAGCTTGAAAGATGTGAAGTGGTTTATAAGATCCAGTGTAAATCTTGTAAAAGCATGTATGTGGGAGAAACTGGCAGAAAGTTGGGCACTCGGATAAAGGAACACATGAAGGATGTTGATCAGAACACCAAGGGATCATTCACCAGAGCAGCTAGAACAGAATCTCTCACCCAGATCAACAAGACGGCAATTACGCACCATGTTAAGCAGAGCAATCATGAGATAGACTGGGAGGAAGTGAGTGTGTTGGACAGAGAGAGTGACTGGAGGACAAGAACCATCAAGGAAGAGATCAAGATACAAGGACAGAAACAGGTCATGAACAGGGACGAAGGGACCTTTAAACTCTCTCATGTGTACGATCCGATTTTCGGCATCGGAAGTCGTGCAGAGTGACCTTGACATGCGCATAGATATTTTGAAAATGGCAAAAGCAGTTGCCGAAACTGTCAATCAATGTAAGATTATTGTGTTGTGTGAAGATGAACCTTGTAAATAAATAAACATGTCCCTTGTTTGTTTTATGACTGATTTATATCTGTTTTAGATAGCTCGAATTCACACCGCTGCAAAGAGATGAAGGACATGCTACTTGAGTATGACAGACGCATAGCTAAGGGATTTTCTGTGAACAGACTCGATGGTATTCATAAAGTGACCACAACAATGAAAATCGGGGGACATGTGTACACATTTCATGGGGATATCATGGTCACTGACATTTTGCATCACAATGTTACAGCATGCAGTGCCAACCCAAAACTTAGGTATATCATCTATGTATACAGCGCGCCGTACAATATTGCCAGGCGTAACTTCATTCGGCAGGCCTGGGGCAAAGAGATGCACTGGCCAATGGGATCATCCAAGGCAGTTTTCATACTTGGCCAAACTGATGCACTTGGGGACTCTCTCAAGAAAGAGATGGAGTTGCAAGGGGACATTGTGATAGGTGACTTTTTGGACTCGTACGAGAATTTAACTTACAAAGGCATGGTGGCTCTAAAATGGGTGACTCAGCATTGCAGAAATGCCAAATATGTGTTCAAAGTTGATGACGACGTTGTGTTCAACATTGAAAAGATCATCCACCAAACAGAAGAGAATATTCTGCAGAGCAATAACCCAAATAAACTGACATGTATTTATGGTGAAGGTTCACACATCATTCATGGTAAAATAGGCATAGCTAAGGACCAGCTAGTGGGCCAAAGGGTATGGCCACAATTTTGCCGAGGTGGGTTCTATGGATTTTCCATGCCTATAGCAAAAGGGATTTTAGAAAATGCAGAGCTGAGCTCCTTTTTCTTGAAAGAAGACGTCTTCTTCACTGGCTTCATGGTGGCTGTGATAAAAGACCTGAAAATAACATATCTGGACGTCTCGCCGCTCACTTACATAAGGTAGGTCAAAACAATATCTGACCTAATAAGTCTGTGGTAGTTTCTGGTGAGATATTATACAAAAGAGTTTTCACTATTATCTTGACTTATTATGTGGGAGAAAGATTGATAGATTGTGTGTAATTTGCTTTAAGGATTCCTCATCGTCGGTCTATGGGAATCTTTTTTACAGTGTACATAGTATGATATATATTTTCAGTGTTACAATATACTGCATATGGAGCCGTGAGATATGAAGATGGGATTCCTAGACACGAATGCAATGAACCAGAAATTATTAATGACATAGGCTGTAATTGTACGACACAGTCTAATTTGTTACTTATTTTAGGTTCCAGTATTTAAAACCGAAGCCCTTAGAACCGGTCAAGAGGTTGTTCCACACGGGCCAGCGGTGGATTGAAGGAGGACTCAATCTACTGACGCAAAAGATTCTATGGAAAGTGATATCGTCCACCATCAAAGAAGCTGTATAGTTTGAACGTATTAAGTCATTAAAACTTATGGTCATATTGATGTTTTACGTAATTGGCGTGACATCTCTTGCTTGACTCCACAGACCTAGAATCTATGTAAATATTACACCCTTTGTGAACATAACATGAACTTCCCAACAATCGAGCATTCACCACTTTAACAAAAACGTACACACAGGGTCTTCGTCCTTCATAATTTGTTTACCCGCATCATATTCTATGTCATTATTGTGGCAGCTGAAAGATTTCATGGAATCATTATTTGTTCATTAAATACTTTTGCTATGAACTAACCCACATTTGTTTGCGCTTTTGTTGAAACAATAACTTATAATCGAAACCATAACAAAGAACTGGGTTAGACAGCACCTTTCTCTTGATATTGAATTCTTCATGCTTGGTGACGGGATCTAGACAAGTCATTGCTTTAGTGCTGTGAATACTTAACATTTAAACTCGTGTTGACACTTTTTTTTAGATCATCTTCAAGTATCATTTATTATTGCATTCCATTATCACATAGAATTTTGTATTAGGAATATGAATCTGTAATCGGATTCTAGTTTAGCATGAAAACTGATGAAGTTATTGGCAACGATCTAGCTATTACAGGCCCGTAGGAAGCAAAATGAGATTGGTAAAGCCATTTAAAAGTTGTGGTATATAATCATGGATTTTTTTTCACGAAATGATTGGTCAGGCCATAATTAAATCATTGCATTATTTCCCCCCCCATACAAATTATTGGTCAGGCAATTGTCTTACTGCCTTAGCCCTTGCTACGGGCCTGCAACGTCAACTCGACGGAAAAGGATCTGACGAAGAATGTTCACCGGTTAAAGTTGCAGAGGGAAGCGATAGTATTTCATGACCAGGCGGATATGTTCAGACACACTCTTCACATAAGTGGTCTACTTGCCAGTCCATAAGGCCCTGTAGTGAACCTGGAAGTTGAGACTACACAAAGGTTTGTTGGGGTGATTTGGCATCTGTAGGCCCCATAAGGTTTTTACTTAACAATGTATTAATAAATCAGGTGGCCATCTTATATATTTTTCAAAATGGCCGCCATTATGAAAACTTGCCACCAAAACGTGCCACAGGAGGGAAAATTCATTGTATTTGTCTTTGTTTCCAGACTATGTTGTTGTCTATTGATTTTAAACTTCGATATAAATATAAACTAAGAATAAGTCAATAAGATAATCAATAAATCAATATGTTAGTGCAATCATGCGTTGAGAGAAGAAGAGCCAAGGGTGTCGCAGTTAGAGTTGGGAGCTGTGGGGGGGGGGACCAAGCCGGAAGGCCGGAACCCTCTAGTGAAAACGGAGTCTCAGGACAAGACGAACCAGGTTCATGATGGTGTGCAGGAAGACGATCTTTACTCGGGAAAGGAGGTCCTTCCAAGAGGTCAGGCGGCAGCAAAATTGTGGAATAGGT
>CM032664.1:1693420-1725516 GCA_019095985.1 Streblospio benedicti
CTAAAGTCTTGGTTCATTACGTTTGGGGGTGGCTGAATGGGTGGTTTGTTTTTTAATTAGGGGGCATGATTTCCAATGCCAGAAGTTGAGTCTGGGTTAACAGACTAGTACAGTGAGGCGTTTGGAGGACGTTGGTG
The DNA here is from genome assembly GCA_019095985.1 of Streblospio benedicti. Lineage (NCBI taxonomy): Eukaryota > Metazoa > Annelida > Polychaeta > Spionida > Spionidae > Streblospio > Streblospio benedicti. Next base: position 1,693,558 of record CM032664.1, read on the forward strand.
TGCAAGGGCTCTGTACTCAGCCTTCACTATATATCATTGTATTGGAGGCCTTATCTCATGAGTTCCATTCTGGTATACCCTGGAAACTGCTTTTCGCTGATGACCATGATGAGTGTATTGCGGCGTTGAAAGCCTGGAAGGAACATATGGAGCAAAATGTCACGATAGTCAACATTAGTTATTTCATTTTTTTTTCAGGTTCAAAAGACCTCTGTCAATTATGAAAATTGTCTTTGTCTTATTGTCTTTTGTAAAAATAAATAAAATATAATTAAATTAAATTTAAACCATAATACAAATCAGAAGCTGAAGGCAGGGAGGATTTAAGAGATAAGTATAGCGTAAAAACTGAAAAACCTAAATTAGATAAAAGCAGCAACAAAATCATTCTACTACGACATGGCCCAGGTGTTCAATACTACAAAAAGTAAAAACGTCTCTCGTTTGTGAATAGGCTCGAAAAAGTATTCAAACCGTATATTCACCTGGCGGCAAGCTTACGGGAAGCCAAGGAAGAAGCTCTGCGATCTGGATCACCGCACGACTGAATCATTAAAGAAAACTCACACCACGGCCCCTTAGCCCGCGCGCTTAGGGGAAAAGGTGTTCATTCAGAACCAGCACAAAACCACCCACCAGTTTTTACCAGATAAATCATGGTCTATGATTGTCAGGTTTATTAATATACTAAATGCTGAATTTTAAATTACAATTTTAAGGAATAGAATTTCTTTATGTATGTTTTAGTAAAATAAAAAGGCTGCTACAAATGAAAAGAAATGTGACATAACTAAACATCCATGAGTCACTAGAACAAACATTAAAATGTGGAAAAAGATTTAAGTTATATATCTCTTGAAAAAAATTGTTCCCATTTAACAAGTCGCAGCTTTGCCCTCAATGAATTGGCTAAATGAATCCCGTGCTCACTTGACCCAGTACTTGCAAGCGGCAACCGATATGGGTTTCGTCGGAAAAGCCAAAAATCACTAAAATGGCTATGTTTACATACAAATTACGCCTCTTGCGCATTCGAAAGTGAACAATCTATTTAGATGCAATAAAACTACATACACTAACAAAGTAAGTTTCTTTTCAAAATAAAATGTGTCCACTTCTCAAAATGTAACATATTGGTGCATTGTTTGACTTTGGTATTTTATCATTAGCGTAAATGGGGAGTTATAAGGAAATGTCAAAGAGTTGAACACTTTGCAGCTAAAATTCGTCCCTTGCGCACCAAAACATTTTAATTTTAATATGTTGTTCCAAAGAGCTTGTTCTAATAATTAAACATATTTCGGAGATGTGTGTCCTTCTGGACACTTTGTTGCACAATTTTGGGCTATGTTGCGGATATTTCAGAACATCAAAAAATTTCACCCCATAATTTAATATACAGTTCCATGAAAACTTTGTGACGAAAAAGTGACCGCTATGATGATGATGAAGGAAAACCTCTTGGCTTTCCAAAAATGTATGCATTGTTATATGTTTGATGAACGGTATTTGTTGTATTCTGTTTTAGGAGAAGTCGCCCGATTTCAGTAACAACGAGTCGTCAAAAACATTTTTTGCTGTTCTTATTCTGATCATAAGTTACGTCAGACGTTCATTTTTCAGGGCTGTGGCTTCCCCATTGTGAGAACTTAGGGAGATGTATTACCCATATTACGTGTACTCTCTTGAGCTTGTCTATATTACCGTGTGTGCTCTTGAGCTTGTACGTCAAGTCACGTGAGATGAATAAACCGCCATATTGTAGTCTGCTGTTATCTAGCTAATCTACTTTAAAATGACATTAGATATTCTACAGTATACTCGTCATGTGACCAACTGAAGATTTTTACCCAGCCCGATGAAGATGTTGAGAAAAAACAATGAAAGCCTCGCCGTAGAGCAATTAAAATGGTTCCAATAGGTATCCTAAGTCATGTTTTGTAAAGCCAATTTACATTTGACAAAACATGCATACAAGTTATGTATAGTTTCCATTTGTGTCGTAATAAACCTAGTTAATAAAGTGAATTGGCATACATGTTAGTAATGAATTGAATTATTGTATATTTTCTTTAGATTTATGTTCATAGAGCTGGGTGATCAACACGGAGAACGACTTCTAAAGGGATTTTCTTCAGTTGCAGAAAACTTGAAAAAGATTATTGAAGGAGGAGCTACAAACATACAAATAACTAAAGCTAAAACACAAAAAGGGAAGAGTGAATATGATCATTATATGCCAGGTGGATTTTGTTTGGTTGTGGATGAACAGTCAAAAATTAAAAAACATGACTTTGAAGTGCAAACGCGCCCACCTTACACTGTTGAACTAAATAACATTGAACATTATAAAGACCAAATTCGAGGTGTTAAAATTTTGCATGCTTTAATTATTGAAGAAATGGAAATGGCTCAAGAAACACAGTACAAAAGAGTGGTAATCTACGATGGGACTACAGTTCGAAGACTTACTATAAAAATAACCAACAGGCGGCAGAGAGGCAAATTCCGTAAGAATCAAGTGATTTCAATAGAGCGAGCGAAAGTACGTAGATTTGACGAAGAATTTTATTTGTCAGCTGTTGCAAATCAGTTACTACCAAGTGATAATAACCATGAACTTCTTAATTTGTGGGAAGAAAAAAAGGTGAAATTTACCAACAAAGTAGAAATGTTGAAAGGATCTCTGATAGACTATAAACCCATTAACAACATATCCATAATACAAAATGATATTGAGACAATGACTACACACAAAGATTACCACTATTATTCTGTGTACGCGATTATAAAGGAGATAGAGCATGCTGATATTGAAGATTTTTCATATGTTTCTTGTGAGCCGTCATGCTTGACTAAAGTCGAACTTGATGATAATCAGTTTGTATGTAGAAACTGTGGAAATGAATTTGAAGATGAACCACCCCGTAGATATCGCTTACGTGTAAAACTGGGCAACGGCTGGAGGGACGCAACGCAGAAAGGCAAGTGAAGCAATGTGTACAAGCACTCTAGTTTCACAATTGTAGATGCCGTCTCGGACTCAAGTATCAAAAGGGGCGGTAAAATGAAATATTCACTACATACATTCCACACTTACCCTGCCCTGGAATAATATAAGACAGACTGTCCTGCTACAAAAATTTATGGGAATTAGAGGATCCATTTTATCTGTTTATGCTGGATTTATGCGCTAGTACTTTATCACTTCACAAAATCAGTTCATTTGCCATTTACCAAATAGTATAATACAGGGCAATATGCAATATTTGAAACTTGAAAGTATTTTTGGGGAAGAAAACTAATATGTCTGTATCACAAACTTTGCATATCTATTTTTAGCTGAGGAAGGCGACGATGATGAATCTGACTCTGGCCAAAGTTCCGAAAGTGAGGATGAAGAATTATCTGTAAGCCGTGAGATCAGCTGTGTGGCGTTCGATAACGCAGCCCAATGTCTTCTGGGCATTGAATGCCAAGAACTGGTGCAACTATCACATTCAATGATACGGCACAAATTCAGAAAAGTTCTAAATGAAGAATTTCCATTGGGCATAAAAATACGAAGCACTGTCAAAGACGGCGAGCTCCAGAAAGAATGTATCATTGAAGAAATATTTTTTGAATTTTGAAATCTTATGAAAGAACATTCATATTTGTAGTATGAAAGACAATTGTCAATTTGTGCACTTTAATTTGATTTCATGTTGTAAGTTAATATGGTGTAAGATAGAATTGAAGAAGCAAGTAAGATAAATTGTAAGAAGCAATTTAGTAATATGTGTAATTATTGGATAAGGGCGTATAATATGTAAGAATTTAAATGCCTCCCCGTTTTCCACCAAAATACTTCATTTTATTTAAATCTTAGTGAGCCCCCTTTCTATGTTTTCCTTACGTCCCTTTTTCCAAAACCTGGATCTGCCCCCAGTTTCAAAATTTGAAAATTTTTTTTTTAATTAGTGGTCTCAAATAACACAAATAGTGTAAATGTTTGATTTTTTTCTTGTGTTCAAAAGGATGCAAAATGAATTCTACGGACTTTTATACTTTTTTGTCTACTTCTATAATGAATTACCGTAAATCTTCTATTAATAGCCAGGCGGCTTTTGGCATACTTCTCCTTGAGGGGGAGGCGTTTATTAGAGGTAGGTGTTTAATGGAGGTTGATTCTAGGGGTTAATAACGTAGGTAGGACATAGCATTCTTGTTTCAAACGATGCATGATTTTTAGGAGCTTTTCACCTTTCAGCCTTGTTATAATGCATTACGAAATCAAAACAGACTCACACATTGATCATTAAATGCTTTTACAATTAGGTTAAGGGGGCGTGTATTAGAGGTACTAATAGACTTTTAACAGAATACCTGCCAGCTCAGGGGGGCGTTTGACAGAGGTACGCTGCTATTGGAGGTAGGTCATTATTAGAAGATTTACAGTACCAATGATATACATTTAGTTGATGCTTATTGTTGTTGTTGTTTTTTACGTCGTAACTGCCGGTGAAAGGTTGGTCAAAATAGATAATTTTGAGCACTGAATTTTCTAAGATTTATTATAAGTACTTTCGAATAACTAAATTCCTCATCAGAGCTAAAATATGATATTCTCCAAGGAAAACCATTTCCTACAAATTGTATGTGCACAGTATTTCTTACTTGCTTCTTCAATTGCTAATACTTTCGAATAAAAAATCCTCGTCAGAGCTAAAATATCCAAAAATATATAAAACTTTTCTGATCATACGAAGTAAATTGCCTGTCATAAATACAAGCTAAGAATAAAAAATGCATCTTTTCACATGTATTCCTCTATTATATCATATGTATGCATGTCTGTATGAATGATTGCTCTACACCAACAGTGTATCTGAACGTGGATCCAAAAATTCTTATATCCTGTATCTCATACCTATAATGATGATAATAATATGTAGAAAACACGTTTGCATCATTACTGCAACTAGAGTTCGTAGTTTAATTATCCAAACTCACCTTTCCCCCTAACTTCTTTTGAACAATATTTCTATCAACGTGACATCTTTGGTGCATAATTAGTAAGGGTAGTTAGAAATCATAGCTTGATTGTCCAAATTCTGATATACAAGCAGTTGAGTTTTTGTGTATTATTCAGCATAATTTGGTGCTGTACGTCGAAACTATTACGTTATACATAACATATGCGTATCACTTACGCAATGTATGCTAAATGGGTCACAGATCATAACGTCACATCTAATGTATATCCTGGTCTAAAGACTAATAGTCCACAAAGTCTTAGAATATGCTGTTTTCATGGTGTAAATAATAGAGACAAACTATAGCCCCCTGCTCCCATCCTCCAGCTGCTGGGCCACACGCTCATCCTGACCTGGATCTCAAACTCGTCGCTGAAGAAAAAAAAACCGCGGTCGATCAGGAACAGCCCGATCGCACTGCAAGTCCCCTCGCAGCAGCTGGTCATCACACAAAGCCCCCTGGCCGTGGGCGGCGGGGCCGACGAATGCGAGGAGCAGGAGGTGTAGGTTTAATGTAAGGTAATGGTGTGTGTGGGGGGTGGGTGGGTGGGTGGATTCTGACAAAGGTTAGCATAAGGTCAACAGTCTCCCTGAAAAGGCTTCAGGGCCGGGGGAGCAGAAGGTACAGAATGTAGTCCATTTTTACCATATCATGCATATATTTGGTTGTGACATGCTTAGTTGGTACATAGAAATATCACAAGCTGGTCCTCACACAGAGCCCCCTCTCCCTGTGGGTAGGTGGGTGGGTGGGTGGGGGGGGGGGGGGGGCTTAGACGGGGAGTAGAAAGTAGTATACCTATCCCATATCATGTAGACAGTAGAACCTCTCTATTAGCACCTCCTTGTGGACCAGTGTTAGGTGGTCTCAATAGCGGAAAGATGGTCTCTATACAGAGGTTCATTTTGGTAGCATTGTGAAGGTTTGAGACCGTGAAAAGTGGTCTTATTATAGAGTTGGTCTCAATAGCAGAGGGAGAGGTGGTCTCTATACAGAGGTTCATTTTGGTAGCTTTGTGAAGGTTTGAGACCTTGAAAAGTTACGTTTGTATTGGATTTCATTATTCAAAATCATATTCAGTTAAAAAGCTACCTTTAGAAATCTGTCAATTTGTCTTTGGCAAGACTTTCGCTCTTATCTCTAGAGATTCGTCAGTCCTAATAAATGAAATGATCCTCTCAATTGGTCAGATGACCACCACAGATGACTGCATTTTCAAACTTTAAATTTGCAAACATACCCATTTTGAACCGGTAAAGCCAAATTAAATTATAAATTAATAACTGGGTGAGGGGCAGGGTGACTTTCCATTTCGAATTGTAAATGACATGGCCCTAAGAATCCAGAAAGTAAGAAACTACTTCCAAAAGAGTTCTGTTGATCAGGGGCTCATGGTATCTGTGTATTCACTGAAATACTATAATTCAGTGAATACACAGATACCGTGGTGCTATATACTTCTAATAGATACATTATCTCTATTTTTTCTGCATGGTCTACGATAAGGAGACGGCCAGCAGCCGCGACAGTGGGCGGGAAATGGAAATGGGGGGGGGGGGGGCACCTCTCTATTGAGACCACGTCTATAAGAAGACCACTTTTCACGGCCCCAAACCTTTGTAAAGCTACCAGATGGAACCTCTGTATAGAGAGCACCTCTCTATTGAGACCACCTAACATTGGTCCAAAAGGTGGTCCAAATAGAGAGGTTTTACTGTATTTATTATATATACACTTTTAGGTTCTACTGTTCTACCAAGGATATTATAAGTATACTTATATTATCCTTGGTTCTACTATATAATAAGGAGAATGTCCGTATATACCCATTTTCCATGCATAAATATATCATATGCATGTGATTCATATGCATATAACGTACCTAAATGTAGCTGGAACTTCCATCTCGCATCACTATTTTCAAAGATCCATTTGGGATGAGTAAAGTATGGTCTTATCCATATCATAAAAGACAGCACTCTTGAATGAGTCTTCAGTTCCGGTCCTTCATATAATTTCCACAAAACACGTACCTGAAATCAAAAAGCAACTTATTTCATTTTGCTAATAAAAACATTTGCATATACCTATTTGATATATTCTAATATTAGAAGATAAAAGGACACCACTGGACACATAGCCTAGTCTTAAATCCAACTGAAAACTCATCGATGCCTCTAGCGCCGTGCTACCGGCGACCACCGATGTCCGGCCGGCGTGAAACATGATCGCTCATGCAACGCTAACTAGTCTGTGACCAAGGTATTCGTGACAACAGCCAACGATCAGAAAACACCTGAAATTCCTTGTACAAAAAGCTGTGAGGGGCGCGCACCTACCTGTATATGATATATAAAATAATATATAATATATAAAAATAGCATAGTATATAAAAAATATTGATACTTTTACTGTGATGTGGAGGAAACTAATTGTTAGTTTTAGAAAAAAAGATTGTTAGAGTCAGAAAATAGTATTGTAACTGGTATTGTACAATCTCTTATGTTTTTAGACTTCCATTTAACCAAAATATGGCATGATAAAGACTTTTCTCTTGACTAAGACAGAATAAAAAGTGTGATAAATTGAATTACATTACTTTACATTACTTTACAAATATTTCAAATACCAATATGATTTTTACTATGTTCTGTATATACATATAACCATCTTGTTCTATGGATACATACAGCCCTCTTGTTCTATGGATTTGATCTTTTATGTTTTACACTCCCATTTAACCAAAATATTGCATGATCAAGCGTTTTCTCTTGACTATGACATAGAATAAAAAGTGTGATAAATTAAATTACATAACTTTACATTACTTTACAAATATTTCAAATACAAATATGATTTTTTTTACTATGTTCTGTATATAGCTGTACATACAACCTTCTTGTTCTATGGATTTGATCTTGTGTTTTTAAAATATGTAGAAGATACCTGAAATAAAATACTGTTCTCTGTTATCTGTTATGTACATGTTCATGCCCAGAGCGGTAATTGCCATTAATACCCATTATCTCACCGATGAGTAATGATGGCCTTGTGTTTGTGTGTTATCACGTAACAAATGCTGTGAGCGATAACAAGTGGCTCAGGCCGATGTTTTATGCACAAGAAATATTGTGGTGTATCTTAATGAATTGGATATGTGGCTGTCAACATTTGTGAGTTATGTTCATTTTTAGAATTGTAAATTATTATGGCATATATTGTTTGCTTGGTTGTGGTTGTTCTTGTCATTGATTGATGGTACATTAGATGGCCAGAGGGTTCATATGACGTCCATGTATAGGTTTTATAAGGAAGTGTGGGATGCGGGGAGAGGGGGGGGGGATAAAAAAGATTGGTGCGATATTTCCATATTTCCATTTTGAATGTGGGATGTGAGAGGAGCAACTATAATTATTTTTCTTTCATCTATTGTACAAAAAGTGGGCCATAACATGGTGACTTCATGAACGTGCACCCGATGGCTTGGAAATGTTTGGGCATAAACCATAGATGACACGGAATAAGACAGGAATAGGCACGTATGATGGCGCCCCCAATGGGCAACAGTCTGTCACCAAGCGGCCATGGTGGCAACAAGCAGTGGAGATCAGCAGAACTAGTAATCTGGGTGGAGATTACTGGCTGGCTGTCCTCAAGTACAATACTGTGCTGCATGAATTAGAGTTGCGGTTTTTTTCTGGTGAAGCTAGTATGTTCCATAATTCCACTATAAAATACATGGGGGAAGGGTGATTGTCACATCAATAAAAAATAATCAACTCCAATTTTGCTTTTACATGGCTTATTCAGCATCATAAATATGCCAAATAATATCCACAATATAAATCCATCGCAACCTAATTGATTAAAACACTTAAAAACTAAATCAAGAAATACGTGAATTTCTCTTATATATTATTATAAATCTAAAGAAATAACATGACCTTTACAATATCTTGCACAGCTAATAAAATAACATATATGAATGATGCTTTCACCAAATTCTTCTTATTGAAATGTCTTTATATTACCGTCACCACTTGATATGGTCAAATGGAAGAGGTGTCTTCAGCTATGTCAATATAGTGGGTAGCTTGCTTGCCATAGAAGAGAGAGAGAGAGAATATAATTGTATCCACAAGCAAACTTGAGAAAAAAAACATTAGAAAACTCCACTAGCAGTAAAATGCGAAGAAATTAGAACTCACAAATTTCCGTCCATGGGTGGGATTCGAACCCATGACCTCCGGGTTGAGATGATAATTGACCAAGTATGTAGGCTTGGGGGCTACAGAGACAACGGTTCGTCCGTGTAGCCTTTTAACAGCCCGCTGCTTGGGATGATGGTATCATTCTGGTCTCACAACCTTGGGGTCGTGAGTCCTGTCTGGGCCACTTGATACAGTCAAATGGAAGACGTGTCTTCAGCTATGTCAATATAGTGGGTAGGAGCTTGTTTGCCATAGGAGAGAGAGAGAGAGAGAGAGAGAGAGAGAGAGAGTGAGAGAGAGAGAGAGAATATAGAGGTGTATAAACATTGCATATACATGTATTTCATACTACAAGTCATCTAAAGGTCATCCCAAGGTCATATTCCATAGCTCCGGAAAGATGAAACAGAAATTGCAGCACTGATGATGATGATGATGATGATGATGATGATGATGATGATGATGATGATGATGATGATGATGATGATGATGATGATGATGATGATGATGATGATGATGATGATGATGATGATGATGATGATGATGATGATGATGATGATGATGATGATGATGATGATGATGATGATGATGATGATGATGATGATGATGATGATGATGATGATGATGATGATGATGATGATGATGATGATGATGATGATGATGATGATGATGATGATGATGATGATGATGATGATGATGATGATGATGATGATGATGATGATGATGATGATGATGATGATGATGATGATGATGATGATGATGATGATGATGATGATGATGATGATGATGATGATGATGATGATGATGATGATGATGATGATGATGATGATGATGATGATGATGATGATGATGATGATGATGATGATGATGATGATGATGATGATGATGATGATGATGATGATGATGATGATGATGATGATGATGATGATGATGATGATGATGATGATGATGATGATGATGATGATGATGATGATGATGATGATGATGATGATGATGATGATGATGATGATGATGATGATGATGATGATGATGATGATGATGATGATGATGATGATGATGATGATGATGATGATACGATCATATTTTGTTGTGTCCCTCACAATAACCATCTGTAGACAAATGTCCAATAGCTCTTTCCATGGTGTGGGTGGTGGGAGCTGGGTCCCCGGTAGTTGGGATATTAGCGACACTAGCAGGCTAGTCAAATCTGCCACAATGAACTGGCTCTGGATTTTGCTCAGCGCACTTTGTCCTTGTCCATTGCAGTTGCTCGTGAGAACCGTGCCGATGACTGCGCTGCTCCTGCTGGCTGTTGGCTATGCGGGCTTCCTACTGGGACGGCAGACCCAGCAGCAGAGGGCACCAATAGATGTACAAACCAGTAAGTAGATCTTTTACAACATATTGTGTATCAAGTGCTACTTAAGGGTTATCATATTGGGTTGGGTGTGATATGAGAAATATCATATCTGTAGAGAACCAACGAGTGAGTGCAGCGAACAAGTTGTTCTCTACAGATATAATATTTCTCATATCACACCCAACCCAATATGATAACCCTTTTCTCACACTCCACCCTCGAAATCATATCAGAAACATATTTATTTTATTCTTTAAACTCAAACTCTACATTTCAATGTTGACAAGTACGGTATATGCAAATCAGCTTGCAACATAAAAATGCACTCCATTCAAGATATGGTTAAAAGGTCACAAACACATGCATATACCGGTAAGAATCTTAAAGTAATTTAACCCACTATTTGAATATCTGAGAGGGGATAGGTTGTTTTTTAAATAAACATTTTACTTCTGAAATTTTAAAAAACAAATATTTTACTGCTAATGAAATAGAATACAGTTGTGATGTAAAACAGAAAGAAAATTTGTTTGTACCACAGTAATGAAAATGAATATCTTAGCCAAAGTCAAACAACCTTCTCTTCTCAGATGGTCTAATGGTATCTCCCTTTTCAATTATGCTAGGGTAAAGTGCGGCTATTACGTTTTGCATCATAACTTCAAAAGTAGCAGTCCAAAATTATTTTTAAAAATACTTGCTTAAAGTGCTCTCTAAGACGTTTACAACGCTACCTTATTCGACTCTATATTAAAAAAAATATAAGAAATAAGGAAATTTTATTCATCCCACTACGTGGTCCTGTCAAAATTATAAAAAAAACTCACGCCACTTTTGTGACCAATCGGCGCTCTTCGTGTAACAAGTTGTAAATATTGTAGTAAAGTGGGTGAAGTCTCAAATGGCCATGACCATATTAGGAGGGTGCGATATGCATTATATCACTACTCCAGACCATTCATAAAAACATCATGGAGTGTGAGAAATACTCATAGTATATCATTAGTTAGGGATCATTCACAAATAATGTCATCAGAATTTCAAGTTTTTCTGTCATATTCTTGTAATCATGCGTCACCATCCTTATGACGTCCTCTTCAACCAAAACCCCACTCGCCCTGACAGCTTGCACGGCTGCATCTTTAAATCTTTAGAAATCAACAAAAGAGAAAAATTCTTAAAGGAATCTGTGTGATCCTATAGACCACATTTCATATCGTAGTACCATTTTCACTGCTAGGTGGCTACAAACCAAGTCTCAATCAAACAGACTCTGTGGTAACGTGCCAGAATGATGTGATAGAGACTATCTCAGTGTTTGTCTAAATGCCCAGAATGCATTGGAAAAGACGTGCGCTTTTTGGTGGAATCTTTTGGTGCAATATGTGATACCAAGCGCAGCTTAGGAGTAACTAACATATGAATGATAATTACAGCATGACCTTTGTTTGTTTTATGGCTGTTTTATATCTGTTTTAGATAGCTTGAATTCACATCACTGCAACAAGATGCAGGACGTGCTACTTGAGATTGACAGATGCATAGCTACGGGATTTTCTGTGAACAGACTCGATGATATTCATAACGCGACCACAACAATGAAAATCGGGGGACGTGTGTACACATTTCATGGGGATATCATGGTCACTGACATTTTGCATCACAATGTTACAGCATGCAGTGCCAACCCAAAACTTAGGTATATAATCTATGTATACAGCGCGCCACAAAATATTGAGAGGCGCAACTTCATTCGGCAGGCCTGGGGCAAAGAGATGCACTGGCCAATGGGATCATCCAAGGCAGTTTTCATACTTGGCCAAACTGATGCGCTTGGGGACTCTCTCAAGAAAGAGATGGAGTTGCAAGGGGACATTGTGATAGGTGACTTTTTGGACTCGTACGAGAATTTAACTTACAAAGGCATGGTGGCTCTAAAATGGGTGACTCAGCATTGCAGAGATGCCAAATATGTGTTCAAAGTTGATGACGACGTTGTGTTCAACATTGAAAAGGTCATCCACCAAACTGAAGAGAATATTCTGCAGAGCAATAACCCAAATAAGCTGACGTGTATCTATGTTGAAGGTTCAAAATTACGTCATGATCAAAAAGATAGCATAGCCGAGGACCAGCTAGTGGGCCAAACAGTATGGCCACCATTTTGCCGAGGGGGTTTCTATGGATTTTCCATGCCTATAGCAAAAGGGATTTTAGAAAATGCAGAGCTGAGCTCGTTTTTCTTGAAAGAAGATGTCTTCTTCACTGCCTTCATGGTGCCTGTGATAAAGGACCTGAAAATAACGTATCTGGACGTCTCGCCGCTCACTTACATAAGGTATGGCAAAACAACATCTGACCTAGATAGCTAATTATGTACAAAATAAGTCTGTGGTAGCTACTGGTGAGAGAGTATACAATTATACAAAAGAGCCTCACTATAGCCTATTATACGACTTATAACGAGGGAGAAAGATTGATATATTGTGTGTAATTTGCTTTAAGGATTCTTCATCGTCGGTCTATGGGAATCTTTTTTATCATGTACATACAATGTATATTCAGTGTTACAATATACTGCGTATATAGCAGTGAGATATGACGATGGGATTCCTAGACACAAATACAATGAACCAGAAATTATAAATGAAATAGGCTGCAATTGTACGACACAGTCTAATTTGTTACTTCTTTTAGGTTCTATTATTTAGAACCGCAGCCGTTAGGACCGGTAAAGAGGTTGTTCCACACGGGCCAGCGGTGGATTGAAGGAGGAGCCAGTCTACTGGATCAAAAGATTCTATGGAAAGTGATATCGTCCACCATCAAAGAAGCTGTATAGTTTGAACATGTAAAGTCATTAAACTCATGATCATATATTGATGTTTTACGTAATTGGCAGGTCATCTCATGCTTGACCCAACAGACCTAGAATCTATGTAAATATAACACCATCTGTGTCATCTGTGAACATACACCTGAACTTTCCAACAATCCAGCATTCACCACTTGACCAAAAACGTACACACAGGGCCTTTGTCCTTAGTAACTTATCCACCCACGTCACTTTTCATGTCATTTTTGACATTTTCAAAGATTTCATGGAATCATCATTTGTTCATTAAAGACTTTTGCTATGAACTTAACCACATTTGTTTGTGCTTTTGTTAAAACAATAACTTATAATCAAAACCATAACAAAGAACTGGGTTAGAGAACAACTTACTCTAGATATTGAAGTCTTCATGTTTGGTGACGGGATCTAGACAAGTCATTGCTTTAATGTTATGAATACTTTACATTTACACTCATCTTGGCAGTTTTTAAAGATCATTTTCAAGTATCATTTATTATTGCATTCCATTATCACATATTCAACTCTACTCTCACTGTTCTACCAAGCAAACTCCTACCACTGTATTGACATAGCTGAAGAGATATCTCCCATTTGACTATATCAAGTGGCCCTGACGGGACTCGAACTAACGACCCCAAGTTTAAAAGGCTACACGGACGAACTGTTGTCTCTGTAAACCCCAGCCTACATACTTGGTCAGTTATCATCTCAACCGAGAGGTCGTGGGTTCGAATCCCACCTGAGGATGGAATATTTTTTTGGAGGTCTAATGTTCACTGTCTAATGTTCACTGTTCTACCAAGCAAGCTCCTACAACTGTATTGACATAGCTGAAGAGATACCTTCCATTGACTATATCAAGCGGCCCTGACCTTTGTATTAGGAATATGAATCTGTAATCGGAATCTAGTTAGCATGAAAATCGCTGAAGATATTGGCAACGATCTAGCTATAGTCTGTTCAGTAATTATTTCTACAGTTTAAATAGCAGTTTTCTGGACCATATATCATGGTTACTGTGACTGGCAATCCAGCACAATATAATAATATGCCATAATGACCTTTGACCTAACCTCATAAGATTACGTAAGGATGTGTACGCATGATGTACATATAACATAAGATATTGACCTACTTGTGAATATCCGTCATAAGATATTCGCAAATATCTGCTGATCGGATATTCGCGAATATCTGTAAACACCGAATGTTCAATGCCCGCAAAACTTTACCAACGTCAACTTTATCCTTGTCTGAAGGGGAAGTATATATCTATTTTGAGATGTGAGAATGGCCCTTGATTTTTTTATAAGAAATGAGAATGGGGGTCCATTTTCTTTGAGAATTGTGAGAAATTGTGACACTGTGAAATTGTGAAATGAGAATGGTTAGAAAATTAATGAGAATGGCCCTGGATTTTTGCTGAGAATTGAGAATGGGGTTGGGTATATGCCCCCCTCTTGTCTAGTGGATCCTTCGGACGGAAAATGATCTGGCGAAGAGTGTTCAATGGTTAAAATTGTACACAGACAAGCCATAATGTTTCATGACCTGGCGGATATGTTCAGAGTCTTCAGACACGCACTTCACACAAGGTATAACCATAGCGAGGTTTTCCTATACCTTTATGTGTAATCAATGATCTTGGTGCATTGTCTTTGCTTGTTGGGGTAGAATCCACCAGGAAACTCTGTGGGTAGTCATTAAATCCCAACGCTTTTCTGATATATTCTTTTTCCTCAGTAAGGTCCTGAGCTTCAGTAACAATTGTTTCTGCTCTGTGGAAAAGTGTCCGTGTCCTAACCACTCCGCATTTGTTCTCTGTAGGATGATTACCATCGTGGGTTTCACGGCTTTCCCATTCACACAGCCTTCAAAGTCTGTGTTCATGGTATAATTCTTAAGTAACGTTATGTGGATGGCAACTATACTATGATCTTAAGGCGGCAGTATGCAGAAGAATTCACAAACCATCTTAACCAAATTGATCCTGATGTCCAATGGACTACAGAAGGAGAACAACTAAAGGTACAAGGAAAACCCCTATGGTTATACCTGTTGACAGTCTGAGGAAGCCCAAAGTATGGGTGAAAACGTACAGGTTTTCTTGTATATATCCTTTGGTTTAAAGTAATAAACTGTATAATTATGTACATATACGAGGATAGACGAATCTCCACTATAATAACTAGATCAAAAGTGTTCAAAGAACACAGCCAGAAAAATGCTGACATATGGCCAATTATGATATTGCATAAGCATTTAAAAAAAACTTGAAATTGCTCCATGGAACCTATAGTTTTCTTGGCAAATAGCCAAAATGTAAAACTCATGATGGTCTCAATGAATGCAAACAGTGAACCAAGTTTGAAGATTTTGTCTTTAAAGGCATTGATACTGTTAACAAAAGTGTCGAATATGGAATTAAAACGGCACACTTTAATTGGCAAAGTGCCAAAGATGAGCATATATGATTTTCAATACATATGTGAACATAGAATGAAATTGGGAGGTCATGCTTCAAATTGTATTGAAAGCATTGAAAAGTAGCAAAAAAATAAAAATATCTAAACTGCTACGCAATGCTGTGCTCTGTGAGCACTTTTCATCTAGTTAGCAAAGGGCCAAAGTTTACCGTAGGTTGTGGTCACCAGTCCCATAATATGGTAGGAAATACGGAAGTCATGTGTCAAGCTAAAAATGCCAAAATTGGCCGCTAATGGCCTTCTGGAGAGAGCACTTTGATATGCAAAGTGCCAAAATTGTACACTGAGGATGGTCATTAGGTATATGAGCAGTGTATCAAATTAGAAACTCATGGTTCAAGCTGTATTGGAACTATTGAAGAAAATGACAAAAATGACCTAAAATGGCTCTCAGGAAATCACACCTAAATGGGCAAAGTGTCAAAATTGAATATATGTGATGGACTCTAGGCATAACAGCATTGTACCAAGTTTGATTAGGTTCATCCAAGCAGTTTTAAAGATACTGTAGAAAACCTCCAAAATGGACAATGCATGAATGGCTTCGTGGAAAGCATACGTTAATTGGCAAAGTGCCCAAAATTGAATCACTTCGGTGTTGCAGCGCACCACATAGTTGTGTAAAGTTTGAACAAAATTGGTCTGTCGGTATACCCTCTAGCTTGTGCAGATACACACACACACACACACACACACACACACACACACACACACACACACACACACACACACACACACACACACACACACACACACACACACACACACACACACACACACACACACACACACACACACACACACACACACACACACACACACACACACATACATACATACATACATACATACATACATACATACATACATACATACATACATACATACATACATACATACATACACACATACACACATACACACATACACACATACACACATACACACATACACACATACACACATACACACATACACACATACACACATACATACATACATACATACATACATACATACACATACATACATACATACATACATACATACATACATACATACATACATACATACATACATACATACATACAAACGAAGTGATCACAAGGCTTTCGCTTCAGCTGCTGAAGCGACGCAATACAAAACATAATTAATTCAATCATGGCCATACCAATATCCTTAAGATTAAAAAACAAAAACAAAACAAAAACATTCAATCGATTTCAGAAGTAAATTAACAGTGGGTCAAGAAAATTCACACACCTTCCATCAAGAGACCACCTGTCAGTTGCGACAACGTGACCGGGGTGGTCTCAATAGAGAGGTCTTACTGTAGCTTATTAAGATTCAGGGTGAATTGATCATTGGGCTCTGTAGTAGCCTATTCAGCAGCTGGCCTCACAACTCAGTGGTGATGAAAGTGACTTCATACAGACTCTTATCGACAATTAAGCACATTTCATGTTTACAAACTAGACCCTTTGAATGACTGATGAAAACGATGGCAATCTAAAAGGTGATTTTGATGGTGTATTCATTTGATCACTTGCAAGTCTGGTAACATATTAATTAGTTGAGGTGAATCTCATATCATTTCGCATCTGCTCGCCGACTCGGAAACACAGCAATTGGCGGGTACTCTCATCCACCTCACCTGCAATTCGTAACTTTGGATACAACCCCAGTCAACTGAAGTGGTAACAGTGAAGTCTAAACCTGTAGCAGTTTCTGGTCAAGTGGCAGCAGCAGGGATGACCGCCTCAGCCGGGCACTTGCTGGTGGTGGTGGTGCTGGCCGAGGCGTGGGTGGTGCGGTCTAATGGTGGTGTGCCAGGACTCAGGACCGACCTGACAGCGCTACAACAACAGGTAAAATATCTGTGATTTGGTTTACATAAACGCAGCAGTGAACTGTGTGTGTCAGGTTTGTTCTGCGAAAGGGAATAATGGCACCTTTAAACCACTGAGTGTGCATGCGTCCCTTCAGCTGAAGCTAAAGCCTTGTATTTGTTTCATTTCTTTCTATCTATGTATATATGTCTCAGGACAAGCTACAACGTATATTGATGAATTGATTTTCTTCACACTTTACACAACCGATGCGATTAAATTTTGGGTACTTTGCCAAGTAAAATGTGTTTTTAGTAGCCCTTTCATGGTCCATTTTTACATGTTTTTGCAATAGGTTCTTGTTGATGTTTACATATCTGGTGACCGTCTCCTGTGTTCGAATATTGGCCCTTTGCAAATCCAAAGAGTGATTTCTAGAAGGCCATTTTAGGTGTTTTTCTACCATTTTCTGTTTCAATACATCTTGAACCATGATACAATGTTTATGCAAGTGGCGACCATCATCATGTCCAACTTTGCAATTTGCCAAATCAATCAATACAATAACAAAAGTAAACATCTTTCAGGCCGAGGACATAGAGGACCGCGTGGGGTCGCTGAACGCCTCACTGAGGGCGATCATCGACTCCTTCAAGCAGGAAGTTGGTGACCGGATGAAAGAGCTGGAGCTCGGTACGGAGGCTCTGAGACGTGAGACACAAGACGAGAATGACGCTCTGAAGACCAGCCTCGAACAGGTCAAGAGCGACATGCAAGATGAGGTGGACGACTTGTCGACCACCGTGGATGATGCGCTTGCCGACATGCAAACTCAGCTGGACAACCTCCCGGTAAATTGCAATTAACTACTCATCAATTCAACTTCACAGGAGGAAGTGACAGTTGAACAGATTTAAGTATGCCGTAATGATGTATACAATTCTCATGTAGTGCGCCCCCCCCCCCAAACTAAAACCAACAACTAGATGTCAAATATAAAACTATTGACCTGGGTACACAACGACCTCTTTCGTATATCTCTAAAAGTACAAGAACCAGATGCGTGCGGCAAAATGCAAAATACTCCTCTTGTTTGTGTATGGCATGATGATTTTCTGCATGTATCACATTAGTAATCAATCATAAAATATTATTCACGTATCATAGCATTGTTTCTTCTGCGGTGGCCGTTCAGAAATCATATGTAATAACCTTTGTTCAGATATTTTTAAATCCTATTCATGATAATAAATCCATGTTGCTGACGTGTTACAGCCCGGACCCGTGGGCCCGAAAGGTGACAAGGGCGAGCCAGGAATAAACGGTAATATTCCTAAAAGCATTGGTTTTCAGTGTATGAGATAACAATTGGAAGTATATATATAGAAGTGAATAAACAACAAACAGTGATGAATACAAAGAGAGGAAGCTAACAATTAAGCTATTGTCAATGAACTCTTTAATGTGGCTCATAATGGCCTTGGCTTTACCTACTATTACGTTTGTCATGTATATAAAAATCTTTTGAACCACGTACAGTGTAAAAATCAAGTAACAGCTAAAGATGTGTTGTAAGAACACGAAATATGCTGTATGTTCTATATTCTTTGAGGTATTTTGATTTATGGCTAAACAAACTTTATAGATGTTGATAAACACTGTTGATATTAATATTTTTACGCGGGAAGAAACATTTAAAATCAATTTCATTACCTTCATTACACCCAGTTATTCTGTTTCAAACACAGTTGAATATCAACATGCGGATTAGATTAAGTTTGGCAAAAGATTTGCAGTATGGATAAATGATCAGCAAATCGCACCCGTTTTTTTACATGTAGTCTTCATGTACATGCACTTTTTATGTCCATACCAGGAGTGGACGGACAGGACGGAATACAGGGTCCGCAGGGAATGACTGGCAACACGGGAGCTCCAGGTAAACACTAAACACGACTACTATACGTCAGTGTTAATGCAATATTAGAAATAAAAACACATTGCATTACATTTGCATATGGATCTCTATGTAAGATATTCAGCTTTAATTCATCATTTTAGTTTAGCCTTATACTTTGGACCATATTTTAGAGCTAACCTGACCAGAAGCTTCGGGTTGTGGGAAAAAGTCGCCTGTGCCTGTGTTTTTCTTAATGATTTTTATGTAACATGCTTAAATTGTGGTGGTAGCGGCTAGTAGGTAGCTCACGTGATCATAAGCTAAAGTGTATGACGATGCGCACTAAAAGATGTCCTTGTTGCAAGAACTCATGAATCGGTGACGCTTGAACTTCTCCCAAAGGCTCGTTCATGCCTCTTTCTGCCAAAGAACACCTTCATGTTAATTTGATCATCATAACATTTGACATATACATATAGTAGAACTATAGGCTCTAACACTAACCTTTCAACAGGAATTAATGGGAAAAATGGAAACGACGGGATGCCCGGGACCCCCGGGGCACGCGGTGAGAAGGGCTATCCGGGGACACCCGGCACGCATGGCGAAGATGGAGAGCCGGGCATGCGGGGCACAGACGGGAAGCCTGGAAGTGACGGGAAACCAGGAATAGCCGGATCCCAAGGACCACCGGGGCCACGAGGCTATCCAGGTAGAGAATTAAAGGATGTAGATTTTTCTATCTACTTGTAAACAAAGCTAAATGTAGCGAGTGGTTGTACAGTGATTATAGATTGTACTAAATCAAATCACGGCCACCTTTTGGTCCATTCCTTCCATCAAACTGATTCCATTGAAAGTTATATTGTTTTGTGCAGAATTGGCAAGGCTAGTTAGATATCACATTTTTGTTTATTAATCACTAATATTTACAGAGTGCAGTACTTTTTGTGCTATATTATTACGTAATTCTATCTTACATACCTCACGTATTTAATGGGACAAGTTTCATATTGTTATCTGTATTGTTATCTATGTTTTGGCCTGCAGAGTATTATTTCACATATTCTTGAAATATACCATTTTATTTTTATTTTATATTTTGGCGAAAACTCACCTAAAGCTTTCGGACGTTCTTATTACCTTTTCCCCACACTGACTTAGTCTTCGCAAGATCGTGGTGTGAAGATGAAAACAGAAAGAATCACCCGGATAGCTACAATAGTTATACGACAAATTCTAGTGATTGTATCACAAAATGCTGTAACAAAACCTGAGCGGACCGTGTGTTTTCGAACCCTGAATTACACGTTTGGGTTTTGGCATGAAGTATGCAGTGTCCACGAACAAAGTACCAGTTATTGCATTGTAGCTGCGGAAAAAGCCACCCAGTAAAACCAGGGGTTATAATCACTTGGTTCTAAACATACATTTGCCACAGAACAGGGGTGGGAAAAGCCTGTCATGATCTTAAATTACCGCGGAAGGAAGCGCAAGAACTTAGAGCTAGGGTGACGGATTCAATAAGATAATAATAAGACCATTGCCTCAACCATCTCCAGAGAGGAACGTATTTCCGAACTAACATGGACAGATCAAGGAAGATCCTCCCGGCAGACAAAGGTAAATGTACCATTGTGGTGAACACTTCTGATTACCGTGATAAATGTGGAAAAAAACTGCTAAATGACAAGACAAAAACTAATAAAATACTCAAAAAGTATCCGACTCCACAATATCAGAAACAGTTATTCATAAACTATTGCAAGAGAAAAAGCAACTCAATAGACCAAGCCACTGGAAAATGCACCTAACCACCTGCTCGCCTCCATGTTCCTGTGGTCTTCCCAAAATCCACAAGAAAAACCTGCTCCTGTGTCCGATAGTAATGACAGCATTACATATAAATATTCAAAATATCTAGCAAGCATAATAATATATAATATATAATGAGTGTGGTCCGACCACTTCACCATAGAGCAATAAAGGTTGTGATTGATGAAAGTGACAATGGGGCAGACAGAATTCATGTGAACAAAGCTCTAGAGAAATGTGGGTCCCAAGTTGATCTATTGCTCGAGGCCCCGCTCAGAAAGATGAAAGTAACGCCAGGAATGACAAGTATGATACTTGTGATAAGACGACGGCAATGGAAGGCATTCCATATGTCAAGAATTTCTCTGAAGAAGTAAGAAGAATGATGCAGGATTATGGGTGCAGCGTGTATCTCAAACCACAGAACACGCATAGGCCAAGAAAGAAGAAATAGGCAGAGTTGTGTATGAAATAAGATGTGGTGGTACATTTGGTGAAACATCCAAGACTCTTAAGACACGTATTGACCAACACCGCCTTCCAAGTAGCACTTCGTCACGTTTCACTTCACCAGATCTGAATGAGAATGTGGGGGCGCACGAGCTTCCTGTGAGCCGACATCTTCACACCAAGATTGTGTGAAGACTAGGGCATAGGGGGGAAAAGAACATGAGAATTAACACAAGAGTATGACTACAGTTTCTGGAGCAGAACCTTATTGTTTACTCTGCACCCACTTTAACAGGGAAAGATGGATATGTCGGGAGAGATGGTATAGACGGAATGAACGGACAACAGGGAACACCCGGTGCAGTGGGGCCAAAGGGGGAGCCGTGCAAAGAAGGATGGCCAGGTAAGTCACACGCTCACAGGCTAGCAGATCCAGGCTTTGAGAATACGAGGGTAGGGGCTGCTTTTGAGGGATGTATAGGCGCGATTGGAGGGGGGAGGTATTGCCAAAAAGGGCAAGAAAATGAAATTTTGCTGAAGTGCTGAGTTACAAGCTATATTCTGAGAAACCTTAGAACCTGATTAATGAATTCATTGAAGAGTTCGACCTGTGTTGACACATGAGTACTGAACCATTTATAGTGATTTTAGAAGTAGAGATTTAATTCACCCCCCCCCCCCAAAAAAAAAAAAAAAAAAAAAAAAAAACGCACATTGGAATGGACAGCTCATGCCTCCATGGTTGTGGCGGGGATCGCCCCTGTAAGTTGAAGGTACTCGCAACTTTCACTGCTGTGATGATCATTGCTAATGCACAGGCATTCTTCTCACCAACCCATCTGTATATAAACAACCATGCTAAATTGTAAGTTAGTCGGTTGATCCTAGACATTATTAAAACATTCACCGATAACAAATAAGGGGTAAATTACTTTGATAGGCTTTTAAAAAAATCATAATCCCAGACAAATTGTTAAAAATCTATCAAACCTGTCCTATGTGGACACCATTCACTTCTCCCTGAGGTGTCCACATAAGACAGGTTCCTGTAGCTGCTGTGATGTTGTTGTGCAGTGGTCCAGGACCACGTGAGCGTCACGGCGATCGAGGAGTACGACCTGTACGTGGACGGGGAGCTGGTGGGCGGGGCCGACCACTGGCACACGCCCGAGATCTACAGCCTCACCAAGAAGCCCTCGGTGATCGCGGTGCTCGGCAGGCAGTATGTGAGTCGGTAGCACCTCGTGTGTTTGTTACAATCATGGCTCCTCCCATACTCTCATTTCACCCGCTCTTTCACTCTTCCTAACTTCCTACCTCTATCTTGCCTTCCTTCATTCGTTTGTTTGTTCGCTAGTTCCTCCGTCCCCTCCCTTCCTCTCTCCACCACCCCTCTCTCCCCCATTCCTTCCTTTCTCCCTTCCTTCCTCCCCTCCCTCCCTTCTTTCTATCCTCCATTCCTTCCTTCTTTCCCCCCAATTTTTTACGGTTCTGTTTGTCTCATTTTCCGTCTGTAATTCTCTCTGCATCTATTTATCTGCTCTCCTCTCTTTCCATCTCTATATCTGCTTTTGCTCTCTCTTATCTTCTCTCGACTTACCTTTTATTCCATTCTCATCACTTTTCATCTCTGGCTTTTAATATATAACAGCAATAATGGTCCATCATTGTGGCCTATTGTAGTGGGTTCAATCCGTCCTCACATGTACTGTACTTGGGAACATATAGGATGTTGGTCTATTGAATTAAACGTGATATGATATGATATTAGTTATTCATCATTCAACATATTAAAGTGCACATTGTAGCAAAATAAAAATAAGAGAAATAACATTGACAAAAACCAATAAGAACTTGGGGAACCCTGATATTACTGTCTGTAGATACCATTGACCATGGATACACAGTAATATGAAAAATGGCAAAAAGGGTAGCAATAAAAGTGTAGGAACTAAAAAGCCCCATATTTTACCTTTTCCTATATTGGCCCTTACGTATGGAAGGATTGTATTTCTGACATCCTCTTCTGCTTGACCAGGGTGATAACAACGGTGGGATCGTCCTGTCCACCACGTCCGGGCTGTACACAGATCACACGTGGAAGTGCAAGCCCATGCTAGACACGGCCGGCATGGACTGGGTCCGAGCGAGTTATGACGACGCCGACTGGTCAAATGCTGCCGTAAGTCACCCAACGTCACTTTGTTCTGTTCACCCAAGGTTAGGTCGTGGCATCACGGTGTTCTGATCATCCAACCAAAGGTTAGGTCGTCACTTCACTTTGTTCTGACACCACTTTCTTCTAGGTGCACATGTACTTGTATATAGACATCACATTAGAATAGGGTGCTGTATGTATTATAATGTAATTATATTTAGTCTTAACTACACAACATATACAAGTATAATGTTTAATTAGACAATGTATTAGTCAAAATACCTCTGTTGAAAACTGGCTGATAATGATCTAATTTAGAATTCATGGTAGTGTCACTCTTATTATAATAAATCTCTACACCTTCAGTCGTTTGTCTTTCGAATGCAAAACAATGCATATTGCAGGAGTCTGAGGCCAGCTGGATCCAGACCGGAAGTGCCAAGCTGATCTGGACGACTGATCCTGATGACGTCAGCGTCGCGTGCAGGAAAAAATTCTCTAGTACGAACAATTATAAATACATCGTCATCATTCAATTACTTCAATTTATTACATGCGTTTAATTCAAAATAAGCTCTAAAATCCAAATTTTAAATACATTTTTGATCGATTTCGAACTCTACAGGTTCTTTTAAGCCCCCATTTCACATGGCCGATCCTAGCTCCAGATCTTCCAAAAGACGCCCGATTTGTCATTTCGGGGCGGATTGTGCGTGATCTGGCCTCAAATGTGGAGTGATTTGGCTGGTTCGGCAGGAATTGGGCCGTTTTTGGCGGGTTCTGGGCCGATTTGTCTTGTTTCGGCTTGTGTGCTCCAAACCACACAATCGCCATGCTTTTCGGGGCTGTCTGGAGGGCTTTCTTTACTATTTGCAACATCCTTAGGTCCTTTTGCTGAACTGTGGCCACGTCTGCTGCATTGGGAAGATGTATGGTGACAGGTGAAACCGTAAGTGCCGCCACTGCCGTCACAATCGGAAGCAACAGAAGCATGGGTAGGAAGCATCTTTTTCAACAGCACGATACTCCAATATTAGTGTTGTCTACGTGGAGAAAATGACTCATTTCTGACAGTTTCGGGATACATAACAGCCGATCCACCCCGAAATAACAATTCGGGCGTCTTTTGGAGGATCTGGAGCTAAGATCGGCAATGGGGGTTTACAAGAATAAACTGATGTATCCCACTTATTGTTGCCTTGTTGTAGATCTTCCTCCATTGCCCATCAGACTGCCAGAATCTACAAAGGATGGAGTTTTTAGATCAGTGCTAGAAGTCGTGCGAAGAGCAGCTTCATCTGCAAGTAAGTTGATGGGGAGGAAATCCCCAAGGCAGCAACACCATGATACTTCTTTGCAATTATTGTTTACCACATCAAGACCCAACACTATTGAGGAAGTGTCCACTTCTGTAGAAACATTCAATATTAGTTACGAATCTCATGTTAAGAAGTCTACGAGACAATTAAATCGTTTAACTAAGAAAGCTGACGAATCCACTAATTCCACTACCAATAGAGAGTTAACATATTCGCAGCAAAACCAAGGTAATGAAATGGTTGTTGTGGATTTAACAAGCCAATCTGTCGTAAACCAAACATATCTATCAAAGCGGAAAACAGGAAAAAAAGGTGGCAAAGAAAAACCCAAATCTAAGAGGAGATTAAAAAATGGAACAGATGCCACACCTTCAATGGAAAATAGCACTGAAAATCTAAACGGCAATAAATGTGTGAATAAAACTGACGCTGATGCAATAAGATGCTGCATATGCATGGAGTGGAAATGTGCTCAGAATGATGAATTTTACAGTGGAACCGTATGGGCATGTAACATATGCAGGAATATTCCACAAAAGCTCCGTGATGTACAGAATGATCTTAAGGATCCAGTACATCAGCTGGCCGGTAAAATTGATGAGATCGAACAACCGAAAAAGGAAAATACAGATTTTAGAACTCTTCTCAATGATGAATTCATAAATGTTTCTTATGTTACTTCAACGTTAGTCCAACAACACTGAATCACAGTGTGCTTCCGTGGCCGAGTGGATAGAGAGTTGGACTTATGACCAGAAGGTTGTGGGTTCGACTCCCAGCCGGGTCTGATGGTAAGTGTTCAGCAAACCTACCTCTAACAGGTTGCACACTGCTCAGTGGTACCTACACGTTAAGTAGGTACAGGTCAGGCGAGTGAATGCTAATGTGAGTGATTAGCGCTACCGTGACCTGGTGTAAATATGTTTAATCTGATAGAAATCTGTATATATTTTCTTATTTACAGGATATTTCTGATTTCCAAAGTGTAATGTACGTATTGTCCACACACTAAGGAATAAGTATACATACCCACCAATAGAATAATAATATCTTGTGCTCGAAGATCATGTTATCAATATAAATCTGCAGGCCCATAGCAAGGGATTGAAAAGTGGGGGGGCACAGCCGGCCCGCCCGCGCGCCGTTGGCGCGTGGTTTAGCTAAATTTTGGAATTTTAGTCTAGCCAGTCTAGGCGCTTCCTCTTAAGAATGATTGAAAGTAGCTATGCAAAATTTATCTTCGTTTTATTTGTTTTAACAGTTTAACACATTCAATGCTGAGAAATATAAATGAATATGCCAAAATAAGCTAACCATTTCTGAGAGAGAATTCATACCAGCAAGTGGGGACACTAAAACATTGAAGAGACAGCAAGTGGGGGCACTAAAACATGGAAGAACAGCAATTGGGGGCACTAAAAGACGGAAGAACAGCAAGTGGGGGAACTAAAACACGGAAGAACAGCAAGTGGGGGCACTATAACATTGAAGAGACAGCAAGCGGGGCACTAAAACATTGAAGAGACAGTAAATGGGGGCACGAAAACATTAAAGAGACAGCACGTGGGGCACTAAAACATTGAAGAACAGCAAGTGGGGGCACTAAAACATGGAGGAACAGCAAGTGGGGGCACTAAAACATGGAAGAACAGCAAGTGGGGGCTCTAAAACATTGAAGAGACAGCAAGCGGGACACTAAAACATTATAGAGACAGCAAGTGGGGGCACTAAAACATTGAAGAGACAGCACATGGGGCACTAAAACATTGAAGAGACAGCAAGTGGGGGCACTAAAACATGGAGGAACAGCAAGTGGGGGCACTAAAACATGGAAGAACAGCAAGTGGGGGCACTAAAACATTGAAGAGACAGCAAGTGGGGGCACTAAAACATGGAAGAACAGCAATTGGGGGCACTAAAACACGGAAGAACAGCAAGTGGGGGCACTAAAACACGGAAGAACAGCAAGTGGGGGCACTAAAACATGGAAGAACAGCAAGTGGGGGCACTAAAACTAGGTCGGGGCACCATGCAAGGTGATGTTAAAGTAATGAATAGAACAGAAAGTAGCTGACCCACATTTTTTTAAGGGCAACAAAATAATGGGATTTCAGGTTTCACCAATATTGCCCAAAAAAGTGTGTGTGTGTGGGGGGGGGAGCTACGGCCCTGAATCTGTTAGTAATTATTATTATTTAGAATCAACTGGACACAAATTATAATTACACACTAGACACATGGCTAAGAAATAAACGTAATAAGAATTTGATAAATGGCATCCTCCTTGGAGAAATCACAACGTCCTCTTTCACCGTTCAGAGATATATCACATAATTTTATATCTGCTATAATAAAATCAACGTATTGTTGTTGTTTTTTGTCAAAGTTTAGTCTGTATTCGAATGACATACAGTTCAATTTAGTAATTTTCATGAGAAATGTTCATTTTATTTTTTGTAGCAGTTTGATAGAGGAGATGAAAGCAGACGGTACCAAACTGGCTTTGAATATGTGGAAGAAAAGAACTTTTTACAAAAAACTTATGACAACTGCCATGGCATGATTAGCGACAAGGCGAAAATCCTTTCATAATTGAAATTTGATATAAAATTGTAGTCCATGTGTAACATTCTTATTGCTTCGTCTCTGGCACTGTGAGTTAGACTATGAAGATTGATGTAATTTATTTGCACCATTGAATGTGCTAATTGTGTTGGAATCCATATAATATGTACACAACGTTCATCATAACACAACATGATCACAGATTAGTTAAACTGTTTAACTAATCTGTGACACGATAATTTTTACATCGATTGACCCTTGATCTCGATGGTTTGCTTAAGGACGTGATTAAGATACGAGGGCAGAAGCAAGTCATGAGGAGGTACGCGGGAGTCTTTCGTCTCTCTCACGGGTACGATCAGTTTTTCGACATCGGAAGTCGTGCTGAGTGACCTTGACATGCGCAGAGAAATTTTGAAAATGGCAACTGCAGTTGTTGAAAATGGCAATCAATGTAAGAATTTATTGTGTTGTGTTTTGATGAACTCTGTGTATATGATTTATTTGCAGTTTATTTTCATGTTTCAAATGTACAAGTCATAATCACATGTACTTAGGCCTAATCTGCATTTTTGACTTAAATTGAAGCTCTGTATCTTATTTTAACGATTGTAAGAGATACAATCATAATGTTATTTTAAATGACTTCTATTCCACAAAATATATTAGCTATGCAAGAATATTTGTGTTATGTCGTTGTTCATTTTTCTGTGACTTTTTTTTCAAAATCATGTATTAAATCATGTAGAGAACAAAGATATTTTTGACTTAAGATATCTTTGTTCTCTGTTCTGTTTCTTTGCAAATTCGATATTATTTAATTACACAATTCAATTAAGGCCGCGTCCCACTAATTTTTGTGTATGACCGACGCATAAATTCTATGGATTTCCAGGCAAAACAATTTATACGTCGAGCATCTGCTGATAGATAAGCCATTTTGGCATTAAATTCTCCCAATTCAGCTGTGTAAAGAGGTGGCCTCTTCAGGGGAATTCATTTTGGTAATAACACCGCAACACGTATTGAATGATATGGGTTGGTGGGGAAAAGGCCGAAAACTTAGACATGTGGGAAATAAGACCTGAAAATAAGGATGTGGGATTTCTTGAACCCTTCTACCACTCTACATATTATATGCTGCTGTATCAGCTACATGTATATACATGTACTAATTCTCGTATGATCAAATCCCACACCCAAAGCACCCGTTGATACATGTTTATTGTCCTGAAAGCTCACATTACCAAAATTTCATTACACAACTCTATTGCACATACAAATCAATTGTGGCACAGTTATTTTTTTTCTAATCAAATGAGCATAGTTCTGGGCGGATCGCTCACCCTGTTGAGTTCGCTCCGTGAAGACCCTGGCCCCTGGGAATGGTTGCATTCATTGTGGAATCAGTCACAGTGGGGACGCCGTTTATGAGGAGGGAGTTAGAGTGGTGTAAGCTTGATGTATATCTAAGTCAAAGTTAGGCAATACGTGATTAGAAAAAAGATGGAATTGTGGGGGAGGAGGCGGGGCTGCAAAACAGATGGGCCGTGGAACTTCTTATCAGTTAAAGTTTATGCTTAGTGACCGAACAAGTATGCTTGTTGAGAAACATTATGATTTGTAAACAGTATGCTTGTTTAAAAATGTCTGCTTTATACTTATCCCACTACCACGAAACACACACTCACCTCCGTTTCAAAAAAACTGTCTCAAATGGTAAGTATAACTGCTTCAAGTGTATTCACACAACCTATTTTCTTTTTCAGTGTGCTTAAACATGATGATTGATATTATAAATAAACAATAGGCTATAAATCAAGAATCCTTGTAATATCTATATGTGTAATCTGTTATATGTTGTGTGTTGATAAACAATATTATTAAGACACGAATAAGACACCATGGTGTTATTATTCTTCCATGTCCTATGTAATACACGATATACGTATATAACTCGCTGAAGATCTTAACCTATGTTTGCCACATTTCAATAAGTCTCATAGCGGCCTTTAACTGATTTCCAAATACCCGTATAATGTCGTCCACCCCAACACATCTTGCCACACCACACAATGCGTGTGTTTTTTATGCCTTTTTACATGAACGTTTTATTGAACCCATTTTGGGGTGGCAACCACTGGAACGGACGGATGATATATGATCACAAACAAACCGTAATGCATTACGTTATGCATAATACAAGGACTTCATAGAAGTTTTTGTTATAAGTTTGGACAGACAATATCTATATGGGCCAATAGCTACAGTGCTAAAAATAATCATGATAAATTCCTGATCAGTGTAGTTTTAGGAACACAGGATGAACTAAAAACAGAGAAAGAAACAAGTATGGCGCAAAGGTTGAAAGTGACTTTTATGATTTTTATGACTTTGATGTGTTTGAGCTTATGTTATGTGTTATTTCACTCGGCTCAGATGCCCAACGGTAGTGGAACGTGGCTTCAATTGACTAGTGATAGCCGACACAAGATGGCTAAATATTTGCTAAGAATACATACAGAAGACGAACTAAGGCAACAGCAACAAGAACAATCAGAACAACAACAACAGCAGCAGCAGCAGCAGCACCGACAGCACAAGTCAGGCACCAAAGAAAAAAACCTCTTAAAAGATGAAAACACGCCAATGAGATGCCCCCAGTTCCGCGCTTACAACAGCGTGAGTATCTGCACGTACCCGGCCCACAGAGATGTGTGGGTGTCGCGGTACCTGCTGGCTGGCTACATGTGGGAGGAGCGGCTTGTCAAGCTGGTTATGAGCTGGCTCCGGCAAGACGCCAGCCTGGCGCTCATTGATATTGGCGCTAACATCGGGGTGTACAGTCTGGTGGCAGCCGCGGTGCTGGGGAGGAACACACTTACCGTGGAGCCCATGCCTGGTAGGTGGTGGCCAGTGGTTTGATACTGAGATAATTTGGAATTGAAAATATGCAGGATATCTGCTACTGGTGTATATCAGAATCAGATTTATTGATTTTATGGAATGGAGTTAGATGCACGTACGTATTTGCAGCTTCAATGCACAGTAAATGAGATGTTTTAGACGTTTGCAGCTTCCAATCATACAAAGGAAGTGTAGGTACTTTGAAATGATTCATAAAAACAATGTGGACAAATGGAAACACTTGTATGTTTGGGGAAGGAAATCAATGGGATAAGGGTGTGGTGAATGTCAATGTTAACAACTGGTTCAATCTGCATTCTATAACCCTTTCCAGATCACCGTGAATTACTGAACGCATCAATCAAGCGGTCGAATCTCACCGACCTGATCACCATCGTCCCTTTTGCAGCATCTACTGGCCGCTATCAGATGACCCTGCAGACTGACCTCACCAACCGTGGTCTGACCACCATCAACTCTTCCTGCATTCCATCCATCAGATTTGCTTGCACCAATGCGAGTAGCATTAGCCTCGATGACCTTCTCGAGGTACCCGGGTTCAACCACGATCGCGCAGTTCTCAAGGTTGATATTGAGGGTCATGAGCTGCCTATGCTGATGGCTGGACGCAGATTCTGGAAGAAGATCTATATCCCTAAATTTCTTATGGAATGGCAGTGGATTCCTATTAAGATTAAAGATGGATCACTGTCGGAGGAGACCGTGAGTGAGTTTCTGCAGTTCATGAAGGGGATGGAGTATCAACCATATGGAGTTCGAAACCAAATGAAATTAGATTTTGCTAGTTATTTAACATGGGGAGACAATATATTCTGGGCGAAGGGTTCGTATGTGGTGTAGACTACGAGACATCACGTATATGTTGTCAAATAATCGTTCTGACTCAATAGTTAAGATCCAGATTTTTGTTGTTTTTAAAAGAGGGATTTCGTGGCAGTTCACTAAGATGAAAAACCCCAACAACATCAGCCTAGTTGGGGGGAATTGTGATGGGGACTTTCTGTGCCTACTGGATCATCTGTGAATGTGTATATTTTGTGATGATACGAAAGTGCTGAGTCA
>CM032664.1:1725616-1742909 GCA_019095985.1 Streblospio benedicti
TTTCGAAATATTGCATTCATATGACTCCAAGTGGTTGCAAATAGACATATATTAAGAGCAATAAGCATTTATCACAATAAAACAACCATTTTAGACTAGTAGCACATAGGCAGAGCAGGATGTTGTGTGTGCAAAAGGCGCGTGCCGCCTTTTTCACACCACAAAAACCTGATCTGCAATTTGAGTGGGGCTCATCAAAATAAGCTATAGCCACCTAATAAAGATCAACTTGTACCCCCCATAAATGTTTATTTCAATATAGCATTTGTGTTAATGATATATTTAGTTTTAAACATATTTTATAAGAAATTAAAAGTTTAAGTGGATTTGCTGTGGCAAAAGTAAGACACGAGCCATCTCCATATTGACTGAATAATATTCTCAGGTATTGCTTAAAATAAAAGAGATTTTCATGGTATTGAACTTGCGTCAATGTCAATGGTGTTTGATTAAGTTTCAATTTGATTACGGTGTTTTAAATTTTGCTATGCTTAATTTGAAACACGACGTACAGAAAGGCGCATACTCCATTCAGTGTAATCGCTGTTGATGAGCAATCTCGATATTAAGTCTTTCAGCCATCTAAAAAGGTTTTAATTCTGCATTTGCAGCTGCAGGTTTACTTGTGCTTGATTTCAGTGGCATATCTCATATCATAACTCTGAATATTATCACGTTTACCCCCCACCCCCACCCCCATTACATACGTGCCGGCGGCACGTGTACCGCGGGTATACCGGCGCAATTGTTTATTTTTCTTTGTTTTAAAAATAATCAAAATAAATTTAAACAAGTGCGGGGGTCATGCCGTGGCGATGTTGCCAACGGTACATTAAAGCCGCCGATAAAGCCCGCCAACGCATTAAAGCCGCCGCCGAAGCCCGGCGGTGGCGGCGAGATCAAAGGGAATAATTCCTAACCGGACGGCACGGGCTCGACGGCACCCCCTGCGACCTTTAGGAGAAGTGTCAGGAAAAATTGGGGGGCGTGGCTTTTTACCGCCGCCGACTACTGCGGTGCCCCATTTGTACTGGCGGCACCAGTATATTGACTTTTTCGTGCCTGTCCTTGCCGTTGGCCTCAATGCGCGTTGCGCCCCCACCCGGGACCAATGGTTAAACAAAAAATCTATTTTTAGTAACAAATCAACGATAAATCCTTCGGTGCCACAGGCACGAAAGGTGCCGCCAGCAGTTATGTAATGGGGGGGTGTTAGTGCATCACGATAACAGGAGATGCCATTCAGCTGAAATATAATTTATCAATTAACTATTGACCGTTGATGAGTTTCCAATTCTTGATAGCTCTAATGATTCAGTGCAAAAATGAATTAGTAGAAAGGAAATGAACACGTGTTATAGTCTACTATCCATGCATGCTTATTACATGCTTATTATGCCTATTTACACCTATTGCCTTGCTCAACTCCCAGGTGAGCATACAATACATCATACAATACAGAAACTAACAATCTATAAATTATTACTATCTAAAAAAGCATTTTGAGTGCCGTTTTGTTTTCATCATTTCAACTCAAATTTAATATACAGTAGAACCTCTCCATTAGGACCACCTTTGGGACCAGTATTAGTGGTCTCAATGGAGAGGTGGTCTATATACATAGGTTAATTTTGGTATGTACCTGTATGAAGATTTGGGTGTGTGAAAATGGTCTTAATATGAGTGTTCTCAATGAAGAGATGGGCTTAATTGGAGGTTCTACTGTAGTTCAAATATTTTTTTTAATTTTTATTAAAGACACAGATAAAAGTCTACAGAGTATAAACGAAAATGTGGAAATACTTCAAATACGCTATTATTGTGACTGTTTGTTTCATGTGTTACATGTGCTTGTATTATCGCTCAGCGCGGAATTCTACTACTATATCGATTGCTCAAACGGACAACAGCGACAATGATGTATCAGAACAGATGACACAAGGGAACACACATACCGCATTGTTTTCGGATATGCAACATAATATCCCGGTATATGATACCAACACCGAAGAACTAGAAAGGAATATAAGCATAGTTATAAGGACACTCACTGACAATCATGCGGAAAACACTATACTGCAAACCAAAAATAGAGATGGCCCATACATGCACAAGGAATCAGATAAGTCACCAAATGACACATCCATCACTAAAGGAGTGATCACTAAAAACCAATACGCTGTTATGTCAATTTCAGACCCTCAACCTGGGTCAAACAAGTACAATTATGTGTTCACCTTGCCTCTCACGGTACTGGCGTGGAAGCGAATCGGCTACCGATCGATAGTGCTTGTGGCGGGATCAAAAGCATTATGGTTGAGTGACTCCATACTCAGATTGGTACTGTATCACTTGCACAATTTGAACGCTACAGTACACTTCCTCGAAACGCACGAAAATCACAGCGTCATGGTCAGTCAAACAGCACGTGCTCTGACTACGTGTTTTGTACGTGACTTGAACCCAGACGACATCTTAGTGACGACAGATGTTGATTTATGGCCTCTTGACTACGATCTTTACAAACTACCAGACGAAAATAGAATGATGATCCTGAACAGCTATTGCTGTGGCCACTTCAGCTTTCAAAATACAACAGGTTAGCCTTGGGTTGAATCAAACATATATGCATGTTGATATTGTCTTAAGGGTCGAGCATTACGGGTGCTGTGGGTTTATTGAACAAAAATGTTCATCGCTGCTGTTATACTTTTTTGACAAAAGATTAAGACATTTAATTGAAATGATTGTTGAAAACAATGCGTTCGCATACTAAATGGGCAAAAAATTAAATATATATATAAATGAATCCCAGCATTTGGCATTTTTGAGAACTAAGTAAATGAAACCATTCCAATTTCCACTATTTTTATCAATAGGTATAAGAATGTTCCCGATGGCCAACATTTTAGCATCAGCCAGCACTTGGAAAGAGGTCCTCATTGGTCAAGACGAATATTGCCCAGCCACCTCAGAAGAATTACTGCATTATTATGAAAAGTACCATGGTGATATAGCAAGAGCTAGGATCTACAAAGCCGGAAGAGGCTGGTACATGGACCAACAACTGGTTAGCTTTAAGATACACCAATGGAATCTTACTCAAGCCGACAGCAATGCGTTGTTACTTGTTGGAAAGAAGCATAATGACAGACTAGATAGGAGTTATTGGTACATACGAAACTTCAACTATTTAGCAGATTCACATCTTTTGGAGAATTCATTTAGGGAATCTATGTGGGTAAAGGTTGTTCCTTTGCTGAAGTTGATGTATGGCACAGGATCGATGGAGTTTCATACAGCTCAACTGTATAGACGTCAGTTCATAGAGTACGTGGAAGGGCAATAATTTGGCAGCTGTAATTGACATGGTTGGGAGTGCTATTATATTCTTGGTGGGGAACTGAATTAAAGTAAAAGAAAACTTGTAGGATCAAACTAAACGTGACTAACAACTTGGGAAATTTTATAATTAAACTCAACTAAATGATACGGTCACTTGATTAACTTAAAACAAAAACTAAATAAATTTAAACGCAAGTATTTGTGTAAAAATGAACACTTTATTTTGATGAACGATTATTTCATATTAAATTGAATGTAAAATAAACATGTATATATTGGACACAAATAAAATGTCACATTACATACAGTAGAACCTCACTAGCAAGACGACCCAGAGTACTGACCATAGAGAACTTGATGATGGAGGTTCATAATGGTCCCTTAATGGAGGCCTGGGGCAATTAGAAATATTTTTTTGAAGAGCTAACGGTACTCGTATAATCTGTAGAACTGTAATGGATTTATGGCCTTGATATAAAATTCATTCTGCAGAACATATTGACTAGCAAAATAGGTAATGTGACGATCAGGAATGGTTATTGGATCGTACTATTGAAATAGCAGTGATGCGGTATGTGCACCTCGATGAAAGACCTGTTTAGAAGCCGTTCTTAACACTTCATTGACGAACACATTTTGTTGGGAATATCGGGTGAAATAGAACACTGTATGCATGATTTGAAAGGTTATAATTACAATATTACATCCATTTTCAGACTAGTTTGAATTCTCGGTCGTTTTTATCAAGTTCAAAATGATTGAGTCACGCTGTAATTGTTCCACCAGCTGCTCCAATATAATACTACTTAAAATCGAGTTGACTCAGAATTTTGAATACGAGTAATCTTTCTACAGTCGTACATTCATCCATGGTAAACAACACTTATTCATGACAAGACCCAGAATGTTTACCTTAAAAGTATACATTTTCAACTTGTCAGTCTTTTTCAAGCTGGCATCACACATGATGACAATCTGACAGACTTAGTCAAAACTATATGTAAAGGTAAAAATCTTGTGTTTAGTAATGAATTAGTGTTGAACTTATTACTAAAGAAACCCAATCAATCTATTCAAATCATATAAGTTGTCATGTGTGGTTTAGACACATGCGTGGTGAGAAGTAATAACAGAACCAGTGAGCAGTTTGTATCCTGTTTATTAACTGACTTGTTACATTGAGTTCCAGTTTATATATCCCGTGCTCGTCTAGCTCAGTAGACTAGCAAGAGCGGGTTGAGGTCTAGTAGACTCGTATGATACCGGTGTGTGTGAGCGTTGTAAACAGTATGCTTGTTTAAAAATGTCTGCTTTATACTTATCCCACTACCACGAAACACACACTCACCTCCGTTTCAAAAAAACTGTCTCAAATGGTAAGTATAAATGCTTCAAGTGTATTCACACAACCTATTTTCTTTTTCAGTGTGCTTAAACATGATGATTGATATTATAAATAAACAATAGGCTATAAATCAAGAATCCTTGTAATATCTATATGTGTAATCTGTTATATGTTGTGTGTTGCCCCATTATAAAAATTACATGAGCAGTATCTCGCCAAGTCATAGAACCAACCTCCATGTCAGCGCCCGCTGTCACTTAACCTCTAATTTTAGACCAAAGAGACTGTCAACCAACCGTAGATTGTGACCACGTATTCCAGACAGCCCAGAATGGTCAACATGCCTTAAAATTTGACGCCTGACAGCGGTCTTCAAGCCATTCCAGACCTTTCTGGTGATCACAGGCCCATGGCGCATGTAATGAGAGCTTTACAATGACACGCTGATGGTCGCTATTACCGTTCTAGCTTAATCCACGTCTTGTCGAAGTTGGACCTCAGGCTGTTATTGAGGTATTACACCAAGCCGACTTGGGGAAGGGCACTAGAGAGACGCAAAATTGAACTCCTTCTTTCTCTGTGACTTTTCAACGTATCTGGAAATGTGATACATCAACAGAATCTACCCTGCGAGTTCTATCTATGAGACAGTTGGGTTTCGTGAGATTGTTTACAATTTGCCGTGTTTACAATTTACTGCAGCCACGCCATTTCCAGGGGTGAAGTCACACTTTGCGTTAACGTAAATTATGATCGGTTATGATTTACTTGGTGGTTATATTCTACGGTCTAACTGCCTCTTTCTATACACGCATTCTGCTCTCCCCTATTTTAATAGTTAGTTGTGGCTCAAGATCTAATCACGATGTCTATTAATACTATGTAACAAGAACAAAAAAAAACACACACACAAAATAACACACACAACAACACAAAAACACACACACAATAAGCAAAATGGCACAGCAAACCTGGACAAAATTCCTAATGTTTGTTTTATCCACAGTGTCAAGCGCATTCTTGAATATCTTCCAAGTCAGCAGCCCTTCATGATTGTTGCGACCAATAATAACTTCTGATGGTATGTTAACGGGATTTCTGTAAAAGATATATGTTTGGTTATAAACTGTATTCAGCATATTTAAACACCAGCAGTTTAGAAAAAATAATTACAGCACCGCACAGTCCCTGACCTGAGACCTCTGCCTAAACGCAAATCAAATTAAATATGATAGAACCTCCACTGCGGAAATGTCAATGGTAGATCTGCCCTACATGTAACTGTATTGCTGCTGGTTTATATCATGCTTATGGTTATTTTTTCCATTTCACAAATTTCAAGTTTTAACAAATTTAGCATACTGTATGTTAAAGTTTGTTTAATGGTTCACCTATCATGTAAGTCAAAAACAAAAGCTACCAATAACTAAACTTTTTTCACACAAAAATCCCCACTTCACAGCAGAAAATTCTTAAAAACAAGAGCAAGTCAATGAAATTACACGTGCGCCGTATGGATGAATCACTTCAATGATTGATCTATTTGTTTTTAAATAGTGGGCTCAATGTAACTGAGACACGTCTAAGAATTAAAAAAACATTTACAACCACGAACGTGGACAGGACTTTAGCAATAGAGACACATTACATACCATGACAGCGGGCGCTGACATGGAGGTTGGTTCTATGACTTGGCGAGATACTGCTCATGTAATTTTTATAATGGGGCATACATATTTGAAAAAAACCTTTGCTTCAAACAAACCCGTGTACCCATCGTGGTTTTCACGCCTTTCCCGTTCACACAGCCTCCAAAATCCAATGTTCGTGGTATATTTTCAATAAGTAATAAGCCCGAATTGATGAGGATGCCGTGTACCTAACTATCAAAGATCTAGAAAAGACCCATTCACAAGGAGGTCAGTTGAAGGGCTACGTTCAAGCTTGCTATTGGAGAATGGTGGTCAGACTGGAGCCGTGCATTCGTGATAAGATTAGGCGTTACATTGGACCAGGTTGAAGTATAAAAAATGATATGAAATGGTCAGTTTGGACGAAGAATCAATGCTAAGCAATCTAGTGTTCATCATTGTTTTCGAGACTGTCGTTAGAGATGCACATCGGGTGTGTTTATGAGCTGCGGTATGCTGATGACACAGTCAAGTCTCAGTCTGTAGAAAAGCTGGTGGCAACAGTTTCATGCATGGAAATGGAAAATAAAGAACAAAAGTACATGTCCATTTGAAGAGGTTCAGTGGCATCATATGAAAGTCGACACCTCGATCCAAACATCAGATGTAGATAGCGCCATGACATTGCGACACCAATAAATGAAGAGTCATCTAATTTCCTTCCTTGATAAACATGGAGTTGTTCAGTAGTTCTGTTAAGTTGGTGGCATGTTTATAAGAGGAGACCATTTTGCATTTGCTGCTAT
This sequence comes from Streblospio benedicti, assembly GCA_019095985.1. Lineage (NCBI taxonomy): Eukaryota > Metazoa > Annelida > Polychaeta > Spionida > Spionidae > Streblospio > Streblospio benedicti. Next base: position 1,732,744 of record CM032664.1, read on the forward strand.
CATCAGATATCCACAGTGTAATACCAACAATGAGATCAAGCCACTATAGCAAAAGTATGCAACCTCGATAACTGTATACCTTCATTGGCAGATGTCCTTGACATATGCATTTGGGCATACCGATACTGACCTTGTGCACTTGCTGGAGCTTGTGCTGGGCGAGTACTTTGGGGCCGCAGTGGAGGACAAGCCGGCGAGCCTCCTCAAGGCTCTCATCGAGTACCTGTCTGACCAGTTCATCTGCGGCTTTGATGAAGTGATTCGCTCCTTAATAGCTATATTTCAACACATACTATGACCATATTTAGAGTGCCCGTATCCATACAATGAAGAACACTTTACTATGACTATATGCTCTACAATTGTAACAGACATATGGTATTGAGATGGTGAAAATGGTATGTCATTGTAGAACCAATATGTACGTCTGAGATAAGCCTCTCCAATGTTTCTTCTGTCAGATCCAGCCTCCTCGAGCCTTGCATACGTGTACCTGATGACGCTGTGTCCGTCCTTCACCCAGTATGATGACTTGCCATGGGCGGGAGCTGACCATCTCAACGAGCTGCCCTTCATCTTCGGATGGAACTACTACTACGATAGTTTCTCTATCACGCCGGAAGAAGAGACGCTGGCCAGGCAGATGAGGGCCTACTGGGCGAGTTTTGCCCAATCCGGGTATGTCAAAACCAGAGTATACTTTCACTGTAATGCAGCATTTCGATTCTATGTTAATATCTCCAACTAATAATATACACCAGAGCCAAATGCATCAGTGAAATTTCTAGAGATTTAATATTTATGAGAGAAAGATTGCAATGATGGAATTGCCCTTGATATGGACATTTGTATTTTCGTATTTTATCTTTTTTTTAGCTTATTGATATTGTACAACTATAATTAACCACACCGTTTTACCATCATGTCCAGCGCCCCCCGCACCCAGCAGGGCGTGCCGTGGTCGGGCCACACCGCGGACAGCCCCGCCTACATGGAGTTCTCGGCGGCCGGGTGTCAGATGCAATACGGAGAGATACGGCCGGACAAGGCCGCCTTCTGGAGGGAGGCCGTCCAGCGGTGCGTCAAACCGTACAGCCCACAGCACTACTGACCACAGCCGACGCAGCTGTCATTGACTTTATAACCGCATTGTTAACTATAGTTGGGTTTGACTCGTACATTTGCAGTGTATAATCAGATATTTGAAACCCATGATGGCAAGGAGACATGTTCGAGTCCATAACTCCAAAAATGGGGCCAAGATTTGACATCCGGATAAAGTGGAATTTCCAATAATCCGGATCCGGAAATTCGGACCTATACTGCAGCATCATTGATGTGTACGACTTACAGTAAACATTATTAGTTCATCTCCTCAGTCTATGAAATGACAACTATGTTCAACATAAAAAATCTATCGGTAAAATTGATAATTGTTAAACATTTTACTTAAACAATGAGACAATTATAGGTTTATGAAAATGATTAAATATTTTCTACAAGAAATCATTAGTAAACAAATTGTGTTTTTGAATATTTTCAAATTACCAATTTGTACTTTAAATCTTTTGAAACGGTTGAAAATCATTTTACTCACAGTAATGTATTCTCCTTCAATTTTCAACTCCTTTTTGGCAAAAAACGTTTGCTCTCCTAACCCCATCCCAGACAAATCAAACAAATATTCTAATCCACAATCAATTTTGAAAAACCAGTAACTGGTAGGTTGACATTGAGCTCATTGTGCTTTTCCAATTTCTTTGGATTTAAACATATACCTGAACGGACTCATCCATTAGAAAATAACTATCAGGTGAAAGCGCACATAGCCGCCAATTGTTGACTTTTTGAAATAAAATTTTCCTGTAATCCATCAAACCTAAATTGCACAAATATATATACAGTTGTTAATGCAAATCCAATGGTAAATGTGTATTTGGAGTATCATAAGTAATATAACTTTGTCCTTTGCCATGCAATCAATTATTACCACATGTCCTATGTTTCCGTAGATACACATATAATTTTACAACGGTGGATAGAGTTTGACACAATTTATTATGGGTATGATTATTGATTATCAACAATGCTTCTATCACCTAGGTTCACCAAAATTTGCCTTTGCCCCTTTTCTCCCCTGTACTGCCAGGAAGAGGTATCATGAATCTGGAAAATGTTTGGAACAATAACATAGAATGAAGTTCAATTATTAAATCAATTTTCATGATTATTCATTGAATGTCGATTATTTAGGTCTGTTTAAAATTTTACCGAGACTGGCATAATTCTTGGACGTCTGGCTCGTCTAGAGTCCAGTCTTTGAACAGGTTCAGGTACATTGTGTGACATTTGCAGGTTTTCTCGATAACTTCTCTCGCTCTCAATTGGCTGAACTTGGCATAACGAATGTAATTCAAGAGTGTGGCTGTGTCTGGAAACAAAACTGCTATGAACAGCAATCTAGTATTCTATTCGTAACAGTGGGTCTTATTTCTTCTTTTATATTACTTTACATCTAAATTGGTTCAAATATATGAAATATCCACAATGTTGAATTAATTTTTCATACTGTAAAAATATCATTAGAAATACCTTATTGCTTTCAATTTTTGTATTCATATATTGTAACTCTAAATGGTTCTAATAATAAAAGTTAAGTCTTTACAGTTGAAAAATAAATAAGAATTCTGGGGACTGAATATTTTTCATGTGAACCAATATTATAGAGCAGCATAAAAAGATGTAACAATAAATGGGAAACTGCCTAATTTACTGGATATGAAATTCATGAACTGCAGTGATGGACGCCTTAAAGATTAATTGACCCTGGGTAATTTCAAAAATATACATACCTTTTGAGATCACTTTCATCCAAGGTGCACTGATAGTCCAAATCAGACATTCTTAATGAATACGCAGTCAACAAATGATTGGATTTACTCTTAGTAAACAGTGATGGGTAATGTACTAATCTCAGGCGATAGCGTGGGAGTGTCAAGACAAGTGAACAAGTGTGGATGCTGTAGACCTGAGCTATGCAAGATGAATAGTGGGTGAGGATCGGGGTATGGGCGGTGTTTATTTCAGAATACGGCATGAAACTTGAGCCCATTATCAATTTTTCGTCCCCATGGGTATAAACTAGTCTTGCATGCAATTGCCTAACAACTCAAATCAGTAAAATATAAGCATAGTAAGCACTGTTACACATATAATTAACCCTCGTCATTGCATGAAACCTTAAACAGCTTTGTACATCATAAATCTAAATTATCTACACTTGATCACGGGTTTTATACAGTGATATTGCTGTCAAAAAGGAGGTCACTATGCAGGTATGGGATAAAAAATTAGGCGAATGGCGTACTTCTATAGTAAATGAAATAGCTATGAATGAGAAGTCTTTCATTATACTATGATCTACAATATGTAGGCCGTTTCATTGTATGTATGGCCAGTTGTATAGACAAAATATTATGTATACATATATAATTTAACCTGTGTGTCTAATCTTCACATTATTATCCATAACTGAGTACAGTAGGTGCAGCAACCACGTTTATCAACATACATGTGACGTAGTGATAGACAAACGTGTGACGTAGTTATCTGAACGTGATGTACATCATTCGTTTAAAACCACGGGGTCATCCCGGTGCGTTTCGCTGAATTTCTGGCTGAATTTTTGGCTGAATTCTGAGTTGAGTTCATAGCCTACAGACTTCGTGTGTATAGTCTTAACCAACCCAATCGGGGCTTGGGTATAAATCAAATTATCCATAACAAAAAACAATTCTTGACCCTTTGGATTGTGCACATTTGAAAGTTTGTTTTCAAAATTCATCAAATACAAGTGCATGTAGGTCTAATGGTTTACTGCACTCCTTTGCTTTTGAATATCTAGACATAGCATAAGTTGGATAACCCCATTTTTTATGCCTTGTAATTGGACATTATAGACTGTTTATGGTACAAAAATACGAAATACGTTTTGCATCTACATAGATCTATATATTGTAAGTGTATAAGTGTATAAGTCTTCCATCATTTTTATATAACAAAATGACATATAAAGTGTTAATATCTATAAAGCAGTTTTAATTGTGATTGAAATATACATTTAGCTGTATAGGGTAGTATTAGCTAGTACGTTATCCAATGAAATTTTGTCATTTGTACTAAAAATTGTAACATTGAATGAATTCGGTTTGTAAATGTAAATGTGGTTATTTATGGTCGTAAATAACTGTTATTGTTTTCTGCTGTGTTTTTCACAGTTTGCTTGTGGATACGATTTTATTCTTCTCTCTCTCTCTTTTCTATGGCAAGTAAGCTCCTACCACTATTATGACATAGCTGAAGACAGGTTTTTCAACCCTAAGCTTCCATATGACTATGTCAAGTGGCCCTGACGGGACTCGAACTCACGACCCCAAGGTTGTGAGACCAGAATGATACCATCATCCCAAGCAGCGGGCTGTTAAAAGGTTACACAGACGAACCGTTGCCTCTGTAACCCCCAGCCTACATACTTGGTCAATTATCATCTCAACCCAGAAGTCGTGCGTTCGAATCCCACCTAAGGACGGAAATTTTGGGAGGTTCAATTTCTTCGCATTTTCATGCTAGTGGAGATTTCTAATGTGTTTTTCCCAGTTTGCTTGTGGATACGATTTTATTTTTCTCTCTCTCTTTTCTATGGCAAGCAAGCTCCTACCACTATTCTGAAATAGCTGAAGACAGGTTTTTCAACCCTAAGCTTCCATATGACTAAGTCAAGTGGCCCTAACGGGACTCGAACTCACGACCCCAAGGTTGTGAGACCAGAATGATACCATCATCCCAAGCAGAGTGCTGTTAAAAGGTTAAGCGAGGGGCACATTCCACCGCAAGGTGGGTCTACAGCCAGTCTACGACCAAAAACGCATAGAAAACGTGAGGATCCGTGCGTATGCAGTGCCGCCAACGTGCGTTTTTTCAAGGTCGTACGTTGGCCGCAGAAGAAGTTCGGCTTGCCAAACTTCTTCTACGGCCACCCTACGTCATGGTCTGACCGTAAGGAGGCAGTGCGGAGACCTTACGTTAAATGCAGAGGATTTACCCGCACTTTGTCGGCACAGACAGAGTACGGGGGCCGTGCGTTGCCTGTACCATGAACGTGCGGATCCCGTACTTTTGTAATCACACGGTGCGTAGGACGTAAGTAATACGTGAGTACATCGCACGTTCTATGCAAGTTGATCGCACGGCCACCTCAATAAAAACCACTCCCTGTGCCGACGCACTCATTACGCACGAAGCCCGTGCGTATGTGCCCACAGCTGTACTTTTGTCAATACGTGCAGAAAACGCCGTAGACGCCGCAGACCTCAACACGCCTTGCGGCAAACACGCCCGCAAGGTAGAATGTGCCCCTCGCTTAACACGGACGAACCGTTGTCTCTGTAACCCCCAGCCTACATACTTGGTCAATTATCATCTCAACCCAGAGGTCGTGGGTTTGAATCCCACCTAAGGACGGAAATTTTGGGAGGTTCAATTTCTTCGCATTTACATGCTAGTGGAGATTTCTAATGTGTTTTTCCCAGTTTGCTTGTGGATACGATTTTATTTTTCTCTCTCTCTTTTCTATGGCAAGCAAGCTCCTACCACTATTCTGAAATAGCTGAAGACAGGTTTTTCAACCCTAAGCTTCCATATGACTAAGTCAAGTGGCCCTAACGGGACTCGAACTCACGACCCCAAGGTTGTGAGACCAGAATGATACCATCATCCCAATCAGCTGGCTGTTAAAAGGCTGGGGGTTAATTACAGAAACAACGGTTCGTCCGTGTAACCTTTTAACAGCCAGCTGCTTGGGATGATGGTATCATTCTGGTCTCACAACCTTGGGGTCGTGAGTTCGAGTCCCGTCAGGGCCACTTGACATAGTCATATGGAAGCTTAGGGTTGAAAAACCTGTCTTCAGCTATGTCAGAATAGTGGTAGGAGCTTGCTTGCCATAGAAAAGAGAGAGAGAGAAGAATAAAATCACTGTTATTGTGCTCTAGCAACTTTACATATTTACACCAGGCTATTGGCATCCTTGTCACACTATATCTTTCTCAACTACTCAGGAGCATACAGCACATCGCTACCGTAGCGCAGGCGTGCTTATCACTCATATTAGCGTTCACTCGCTTGACATTTACCTATTTAAAGTGTAGGTACCACGGAGCAGGGTGCAACGTGTTAGAGGTAGGTTTGCTCAACACCCACCATCAGACCCGACTGGTAATCGAATCCACGACCTTCTGTACAAGTCCAACTCCCTAACCACTCGGCCACGGAAGCACATTGTAGCGTAATGTAAACAAAGTGAACCAGGGCACACGACCTCTGGTCCTGCAGCGCACACTCGACGTGGTAGAGAGTTTCACATCGTCATATCTCACGACTATATACGCAGTATTACACCATATCCAATTCTGTGGAACTTCCGCTTAGAAACCGACCAATCAGAAGGCCCACTGCCAAAATGTCCAGCCGGGAATTCAAACGCCAAACGTACGATCTCGCTATATAAGTACGATAAAACCGAGTATTGATTTTGTCTTTTTATCTAACCGAAAATGATTGTTCCACGTAAAAGCGATAACTGGGCCCACGGGTTGGTATGAACAAGGACTTTAAGGCAGTGTGAGTGATCAAGCCGTGAAGACCGACGATGAGAGTTTCAGGGACAAAGAGAGACTATATGATTACGGCTATGTGAGGGCCAGTGGACTAGCGCGCTCGTCTACACATAATGACTGGTCTGGTGTGGACAGCAGACCACGAGTTTGATTCCACAGCCTTTCAAATAACTTTACAAGCCGCATTCGGAAATTTCCTTACAATTGGTGAAAGTACGTGGACCTGGGTCCTTCGATGAAGCCACCGGGTAGTTCCCAGTAAGTGCTCAAAGTGAGCTGATCTAGTATCCTGATAATGGTGAGGGGAAGTGCCCTGTACGTGCCTAGCGACCTAATTTTGTATTTAGGTGATGCTGCTGCTTTGCATATCAGCCTGTCGATGAAGTCACATAATAATAAAGTACTGATTTATGAGGTGTGTTTTGTTATGTATATGCCCTGTATCATATATTTTAATAATTGTACAAGAAAGTTGAGTATTTCTACTGATGTTTTTTCACAAACGGAAATTATTTGGAACTATGTTCAGGGCATAAAAATAGTTATGTTAATGTTGGTGACTCGGCAGGTCAAAGTTGAACTAGTCATAGCAAAACAAGTGGTGACCACGTATTTGACTTGTTAACATAATAATTCCTTGGCCAAAGTTCAGGAGTTTATAATAGATGAAAGAAATGACAGTGAACTAATAGTATTGAGCATTCATATATTTTCCTACCCGTCCTGAATTTTTGAGAGAGCAAGGCAATTATTTATACACGCTCTATAAGATTGCATTATATTAAAAATGATTATCAGAATATAATGTTCATAATTATATAGTTCATTTTTGCTATTAACATTTTCAATATCCATGTATAGAGATATATACTTTTTACATATATATCATATAATTAAAAATGAAAAACAAGCTGATTTAAAGCACAGCAATAGAACAGTTTGTTTCATTCTTCCAACCATGCAATAGTGAAACTCCTACGGAGACTATTTTGTGTGAATTAGATTATTTGAGATTGAGATTGAGATTGATTTTATTCAATATCATTATGGCAAACAATAATAATACAAAATATCTGCTTATACTTACATTAAAAATAACAACAATGTTATGGTTTCAATATACAGAGGTGACAAAATATATAAATACTACTGAATCTTTGGAAATACTGAGTATGGACTACAATATTGAAATACATGTGATCCTGAAAAAATTACAAATACAAAAACATGAAGAAAAGATAAATTGTGAAATTATGCCTAATGATAAAGAATATGGTTAACACCAAAAGTTTAAGATATTAAAAAATATCTAGCAACTTATTTCCATGGTGGACCTATAAAAAACAACATATCTTTCAAATTGGCATCCAAATCGCATATTTATCTGATAATAAATAATCCAAAAATAATTGCTATTACTGTTTACTTAGTATAAATGCTATTTTCAACTTTGATCATTTCATTAAAGAGATATTTTTTTACATTGGGATTTAAATTTCTTTTTGCTATCACATGATTTTATATAATTGGGTAACTTATTCCACAGTTTGACACCATTCCATTTAAAAGTAAGCTTGCCATGAGAATTTACCTGGGGCACAGTGAAAGAATTATAACTGTATCTTGTATTGTATACGCGTTTATGTTGTTCAACATATTCACACATATATGATGGGGCAGAACAATTAAAAATCTTATACATAATATTCAGTGTGAGGTAGTCAACCCTTCTTTCCACATTAAGTAGTCCAAGACTGGCACACATTCAAGGTGGTATTTTGGTTCCTTGTCAAGAATAAATCTTATAACTTTATTTTGAGAAGTTTGCAGCTTTTTTCTGAATATATTGAGAGATAGACCTATACCACATATTACATGCATAGTCAAATTTAGATTGAAAAAAAGCACTACATATTAATTTTCTCTCTCTCTTACCAAGAAATGCTGACTTCCTGTACAAAAATTTCAGGCCACTATTAACTTTTTTAATTACACTTTCACCAGTGTTGTTACCTGATAAATCATGCTCAAGAGTTACACCTAAATATTTTACGCTGGTTTTAGATTTGAGAAACCACCTACGGGTGGGATACGATTAAGTATTGGATGGCATCACGTGTAACCAGATTCTTGAAGCTTAAGAGCATACTTTTACGGAAGGGGGGTTAACATGTAGTATATTTTAAGCCGCGACTGGTTGTCTTGGTAACTCCAGGGGACCACTATCAGGCGGACTGGAAAGCGCAGGTGCTTGTTCAAAGCGCAAAAAGAAGGAACTTCGTCCAAATGAATACAATACAGATTTGACAAAACCTGGTTTAATTACCATATATAATGTAAACATTGCTGCTCAAAACATTGAAATCGTTGGTAAATATCTCATTTTAAGAGTGGTCGCTTTGAAAAAGGTTAGTGTGAAGTACACCAAACAATGTGCTATGTGGGTGATTATTTTACTTGTTACTCTCAAACTATAAAAATATTATTTTGTTACGTAGAATGCGTGTACATGGGACGTGCACAAGTAAGAAAAAATGACTCGTTATAGTGGGAGGGAAGGGGTGTACGATGACCAGGGGTGTGGGGTAATTTGTAATTTGTAATATATACATATTTGTATAGCGCAAGAAATGCCCGAAAATACGTTGACGTAATTTGTGAACGATCCCCAACTGTATATGTGTTCACGCGCATACCAATGAGCATTGCCATCTCTGTTCATACTACCCCGTGCCCAGATCATATTTTTTAATTAATCAAACTTAATTGATAATTTATATACAATTGTTTACATAGAATTATATGATATGATAATATCAACAAAAATGTGTCGAGTATGTTATTTGATGAAAAAAATTACAAATCTATATTGTTTGCACAAAGCATCTTAGTTCTGACATTTGCACCATACCAGTACGTCCTTTCAATATAAGTTCGCAAAAGTAAACGTAGACAGCATAGAACGTTGTTGTCTCTGTCGACAACATGGCTGATAAACCTATCCATCCTATCATTTAATCTGCTCCAGATTTCATGTTTCAACCCCAGCAGTAGGAAAGGGGTGATGGAGATGCATTTAGACTGATCTGGAGCTGTTTATACGGGGATGGCGTAGAGAGGGTTGGGGAGAGAAGATGGGGGTGGCGCCCGAAAGGAAGGGTAGAGGAGGGTGGAACATTTAATCTGTTCCACACATGTTTACTCTGGGTAGCAGAAGCTGGTGGGAGGGATATTAGAGGGATCAATCACTGCCATATATATGTAGTATGTATATGGCTATGACTTATGCCGATGGGAAGAATGTGATGGAGGTGTATTCTATCCGTCACAGACCTGTATTCTGACGGGAGCCGTGGTGTGAAGGAAGGGGTACCGAGGGAAGAATGGGGAGGGAGGAGGATTTAATGTGTTCCGGATCTATTCTGTTTCAATCCGAGCAGCTCGAGCAACCCGAGCAGCGCCAGGTATACAGCTAGTATGTGATAAATAAAG
>CM032664.1:1743009-1799757 GCA_019095985.1 Streblospio benedicti
TGAAATTTAAAGTTGAATACTAGGCATTTATATGGTGATCAAACTTCACTGTCTCATATAAATCATAATGAACATCAATGTCCTATTAGAATATGATCAGATATCCATGAATTGTGCGCCAATGTCACTTAGGCGTCTACCATATCTGCTAACAGTTGGCTGATTGCTTTCCTCCTTGGTTTTCATCTTCACTTTCATCAGTAGAATTTCCATCATCTAAATCTAAAATTTCAGTCTCACTATCATCACTTGAAGAACTTTCATCACTACTCTCGTCAATGTTTGAGGGTTTATTTTTAGTCTTACGTTGCATAAATGTTGCTGCCATCTGCTTTGCAAGCTCAGCTTCAATCACATGGATTTTTTTCATTTTTTCTTTATATTTGTATCGATCCCACACTTAATATGCTTTTCAATAAACAAGTCCAGTTCATTAACACTAAGCGTCTTCAGTTTCCGTTCTGTATATAACTTTTTGCCACTCAATATCATCATATGTGTTTAGCTTTTTAGCTGCTTGTCTAACTTGTTTCTTGGTACTTCTTTTTTTGCTTTTTATACTCTAAGTACTCAAAGTGTTGAAGCTGCTCAATCACTAAACTCCTGTCAACAGCAAATTGTTTACAAAATTCATCAATATTTTCTTTACTTTTTGTAGAGATATCTTTGGAATTGAAAAGTTTTCTAAGCTGGGCCCTTGGTTGAAAGTCATCAGGTTTCCTCCAACTTACCAAATCAATATCTTTATATACTGGTGTGTCATTTAGAGGAATAAAATTTGGAGAGTCTACCATTGGTTTTGGTCGAGGTACTCGTGTGATTTTGGTAGCTTTCCATGGATTTTCTTTACAGAAAGAACACTTTTCATCATTACCATTCTTCAGACAGTCATCCTTAATGTATTCCATGTACAGTTCTCCTTGCTGAAAGTGAAGTTGGTAGAATTTGTCAAGTTTTTGATGGTATGAAAATCCCGGTAGCTTGGTTCTATTGGAGGCACTTGCATTTATGTAATTTGTGAGATATTGTGAATCCCCCAAAAAGAGATTTTCTGTTGGTTGAGATACCATGGAAGTCATAGGGTTGAGGGTACCTTTAGGCCCAGGTGCATCTTGAAAAAGCGCTGCTAGATCTTTACAGGTCTCAAATACATTATATTTCTGTCTATCTTCTTCATACTGCGCAAATTCTTCCAGACTCATTTTTCCTTTTCATGTTCCTCTAATCCATCGAACATTTTTCTATATTCCCAATGAATCCGATCACCATTACCAAAGGCTTTGCCAACTGCTGCCTGTGTTCGTTCTACAGGATTTTGGTAATCACCTGTTGCCCGATGAATGCGGGTATAATGGTCACTGCCCTCAATGAGTATTCTTTCTGCTGCACGGAATTGTACTTGCTTGTTCGATATCAAATCGTCAAATACAGCAAAACAAACAACAAATCAATTGTGTGTGGATGGTGTGACAAAGACCCCGCCTTTTTTGCTGAATACAAATGTGAAGATTGAGATATTTACTTCTGTGAACCATGTTGCAAGGCTATGCATCAAAAGGGAAAGTTGCAAGATCATAAACGATCTCTTATTGTAACCAGTGACAGAAATACAGTGGAGCAACAGGCATCAACTAGTCAATTAAAGTCAATTTAGTAAAGTTTCAACCCAAGAAAATAGAAACAAATATCAGAATGTTGATTTAGGATGGTTTCCACATCCAAAGGAAGGACGGCCAGTGTTTTACAATTCTCTTCTTCCAAAATATTATGAAACGGTTTATCCATACAAAGCAAACCCTCAAACTTTCAAAAAATCTTTCATGTAGGAGGCAAATTGCCAATGGCAATATAACGAACAATATGAAAAAATTATAGGCAACATTGAGTTTATGAAAGGAGAGAATGAGGCCGGTGCAGGAAGGTTTTTATCTAGCTCCGCTTTGAAATTGAAAATAGATGATGGAAAAATCATTCATCAAAACATTGAAAAAATAGATACAATGTCAGAAAGTTGTGAGAAACTTAGACAACAAATCGAAGAACACCATAATACGCTGGTGAAAGGTATGTTTCTGATCAAGCCATATAAGACAGTGCAAAGAGATTTTGATTTAGAGTTTATTGACAAAATGGTCATATTGAAAAAGGAGATGGATGAAATGAATACAAAACTGGCAAATAGCAATGAAAAATATAGCGCCATCTTTGTAGTTAAGAGGAAGGTGGGGAGGACAGTTGAAGGAATTGAAATTAAGAAAAAAAAATTAAAAAATAAAAAAAGAAAATCAATAAAAAAGAAAATTGTCTCGCTGCATCAGCCGGATCAGCCATACAAATGATATGCCCACTGAATATATGCGGACATAAATGAAAAAATTGATACGTGTAGTTCAGTTCTTGATATATCTGTCCATCCAAAAGGCATTGGGATAGGGAACATTGATCTTGATGGTGTTATGCAGCTCAAGGTTTATGTATACTTCTGCTCTATTTACTTGTTTTGAAACAAGTGTTTTTACCCATAGTGCCAGATGCTTCATTCTGGACTTCTTAACACCTGAAGTTGCAGATTGTTATTTTAGAACATATGAAAAGGAATATCGAATACTATCTCAGTCTGATGAGAGTGATAGTGAATAATAATTGGTGCCAGTTTTGTATTCATTTCATCAATCTCCTTTTTCAATGTGACTAATTTGTCAACTCAAAATTAATGCATGTAAAATGATCAATCAAAAGATATAAAAATTTTGAGACATGTTTTATTTTAGATAATTATATGAATGTTGTTATTGGATAGTGTTTTTTTGATGATTGCGATTTATTTCTCTTGAGAAAATCGAATGATAATATAAGTAGAGCATAAGTAGAATATTATACATTCTATAGTTGTTTATTAAAGTAGGAAAAATATGTTCAATCTTCTATTTATTGAGTAGATGAACTGTAAGTGTAGATAGGTAGATTAAAGTTAGGTCATATTGAAAAGTATTAGAAAGATTTTTGTATATGGTTTTGGATAGGGTACAAGTTTGAGTGATTTTTATCATTTTTCAATCAGGTAGATTGAATTATACAATAGTGTACATGTATACAGGATATAAAGCACTTGTTTAGATATAATAAGTGAATTTCATAAACATTCTAAATGCACTGATGTTTGCTTGTTTATATACACATGTCGCTCTTTATAAATATGTACAATGGCCTGGATAGGGGGTGGGGTGGGGGTCATAGTTTCAATATCATTCTAGTAGGGGGGGTCAGACTTTTCATTTCATCGACTATTTCTGCGGGCTGTTCACTACTTTTACGTCCACTATAGGAAACATAGGACGTTAGATCTCTTGATAACGCCCTTTGGTGACTCATATCAGAATGTGGGTAGGCAGACTTGTCCGCAAACGGACGGCATTGTTTGGTGGTCTGAGCCCTAAAGTCAGTTTGACATACTATAACATTTATGTCTAATATACAGAAGGTCAAGGCTAGTGTGCTGTGTGGGCAAATTTTGTAAGATATTTAAAACATTTTTTAAAATTGTAACCTTATAAAGCTGTCGTCGAGTGAGAGTTCGTAAAAATATAATTTTTCATACTATTCTTTAATAAGATAATGCTAAAATAGAATCATGAATTCGAAGGATTGCGTGTTCTATGTGTTTAAAATGTAAATTCATGACCTTGTAGTGTATGATACCATAATATAGTCTATATAGGGAACCATGCAGGGCAAATGGTTATGAAAGGATTATTGATTTATTCTAGTTTAAACCGTTATGCTTTTTCGAATTTTATTAGGTATGGCTCTAGTATGGGTTAAAGCAGCCTCAAACTCTTAGCTTGTCTCTCACTTAACAATTCTTTTGCATCGTTCTTAATCACATTCGTTACTAACCATACCATTATGTCTTTACGTTTCTCGTATGTATAGTCTGGTGTAAACAACAGATGGACTTCGCCATTAGGAGTGGTTTATTCTTTACTACCTATTCCATATGACCATCTTTTCTGGCTTATTAGTCAATAATGTAAGGCGTTAAGTTTCTGAATTGGTTCGAAATGAGGTTGTTTAGTAACATTTAATCTAATAAGAACGTTTATAATAATTGTAGTCACTAATTTCAGGTAATTCAAGATGGGCAAGCACTTTGGCACCTTGGGCGTCACGGTCCGTGGCACGATTCAATACAATTTGAGTCCATATGAGCAGCGGGCATTTGCTGGAGCCATCTCAAAAGGTTTCCCGAACTTGATTAAGAGATTTGCCAACAAATTCTTCATTGTCACACCACGTAAGTGTAGAAGTATTCATTCGTTTTGTAACTCATCACTTACAACAGCTAAAAACTTCTACGTTGACACTTTATGTAATGCCAACCTTGTTTAAAAATTTCTTATAACAATGCAGTGTAATCTATCACTTGTGTTATAACCATAATTCCAAACTATATGCATGTAAATCATTCAAATATGACTTAGTTATTATTATGATCTGATCAGACACAGGAATAATGCTTGTTACCTCAGTAATCATGTCTAAATATGTCTGTTAATAAGTGATGCATTTCTATTGATTTTTTAAATAAAATAGCTTAAACATTAAGTTTGTGTGATTATCGATTCGTAATACTATTGGAAAACTGAAAGCTTTTCAACAAATTTTTATTTTTTATTTCAGCCTTTGTACTAGCTTATATGATCTACGATTGGGGAGAAAAGGAGAACGCTCGTCTTTCCCGAAAAAACCCAGCTGATTTTGAGAATGACAAATAGAATGGTGTGAATGTGTGATTAAGACAATATAGGACAGCTTTCTACAATATGATTGATGATTGGTATATCAAGCAATATGTGCATTAACCATGGAAATGAAGAAATCATGTTATATACCAGATGTAAATGAATGAAAAATTCTAATAAAAATATTTATGAAACAGTGTATAGTTTTATCTTTATGCAGACTATTATTAGTAGTAGGAATATTCATAGAGGCTAGTATACTAGGTTACTCTACTACTTACAATGCAACAAATCAACACACGCTGACGTTTCTCCAGAATTGTCACTTAGGTAAAAGACGCCGTGATGGAAGCCGGCCTTTGAAAAATAAAATTAAGCGTCAGTGTGTGTGGGCCAACCATCATGTCCTGATTTGTTGAATTGTAAGTAGTAAGTAACCTAGCTTGGATCTAGGCCTAACAACCTCTGGTGTATAGTTTATCATGTATTAAAATTATAGCCAATATCCGTACCTGATCAGTGGTGACCAGCTTGCAGCAGCCGACCTTCAGTTTAACATTGAATTGCTTTCTGCTGATCCGCAGAATCGGTCCTCGAGACAGTTTGTTAAACAAGCTGCCTGGCTGCTGACTGTGCCAACACTGGTGTGGCATGAATAGATGATACCCTTTCAAAAAGCACTGGACCGGTTTTGCAGAAATTTCTTGCTGTTGCCATTGGGGGTTGTGGAATATGGGAATTAGGGTAGAGGGTGTATTTTCTCTCACCCTGTAAACTAGTACAGCTTTTTGAGACCTAAAGCAAAATTTATAGAAAATCATTGGTATTATTTAATATTTATTAAACGAAATCAGTATAAGTAGAGGACTCAAAACATTTATACATAAATTTTTGGCAACTTACATTCAGTACAGTATTTGTTTATATTGCTCTTATTTTGATTCTATAATAAATGGACCAAATATGGACTACATAATAGCCAGAGATAATGGAATAGTTAGTTATTGGACGGGATTTTTTGGGTACAGTGTATAAACCACTGGAATGGTACATAATACAGAGATAAAAAACATAATTATTCGGTTGGGTCAGTACCAAAAGTACTTTACATAACATCTTTTTTTTTTTACCATTTCAAATTTGCTATATTTTATTCACAACAGGCTTTATACAATCATGTTGGTAACAAGCCAACAAATATTTCTGGACAAATTTTCACACATTTCGCACTTCTGACCTGACAGATGTAGTGTTAGTCGTCGATATAATTTTCACAATGCAACCAGTATGCTATTATATATAGTGGGTGCATTTTTGGTCCAAAAGTGCAAAATTGAAGTGGAGTTGAAGAAAAACACAGTGCCGGATTTAAAACTACAAGGATTTCTGCCATAACCATGATGCTCTTTGACTGGTGCTGCTGTTTGTGTGAAGCTGATGTCTTTTTTATCCCGCCTTTTTAATCCAAGGTAGAGTTATCACTGGTACACTTGATGGCAACACGGCCACTTCACGTTGGCACGGACTGTCATAATGACCATGCCTTTCTCTTGCCCTGCCTTAATTGTACAAGTAGCGATAGTGGTCTTTGCTAAAAAAAGCCAGTCCATACTATTCAAAGGTGCGTATCATTTTAGAGTGTACGCCTACACCATCCAACCATTGGACTAATTCATGTTCTAATATATAGCTATCAGCCATTTAAAGTGTAGTATGCTTTTGCACTTAGGGCACACAACGCATGACATTCGCTTCGCGAAACGTTTATTTCAAATGATACAATTAACATTACCATGGTATACATTTTTGTTGTATACATAAATATTAGTATATAAATACTGTGTTTTCCAAGATCCAGTAGTAGGTGTGATTTAGGAGTCATTCTTAGAAAGTTTGGGGACAAAACAGAACTCAAAATGGTATGAGAAAATCAAGACAATACAATACAAATTGCTATAAAGTGTTCATGTGTGCTTGTACATGTAGGCCTCATTAAACAGAAGATGCTTTATTCGAGATTTTAAAATGGCAAATGTCTTGGATGGTCGTGTGGAGAGAGACAAAGAAGATGCAAAACATAATACTGTTAAGACATATTTATTTATAATTAAACTAGTTTTACATGTACATTATATTTATACATGGCACTTTTCACATGTGACCTTTTTGAAGGCAAGCATTAAATACAGAAATCCCCAGGTTTGATTTTTCAACTCTACACATGCATTTTGTGGACATGTCATATGATTATTAAAAGGCTATGCCGAAAATACAGTAATTGACCACTCAACCTATCCAATAGCTGAAATCTTGTTGCTAAGCAAAAATTAATAATGGCAGGATTAAAAAAAAAAGTAACATTCAAATGTTAACATATTCCTAAAATGTACTCATAAAAATACCTAAAAATCTAATTCTACAGTTATTTAGTCAGCTTGGAAAAGGCCAGTCGCACTTACTGCATGGTTTGTAATGATTGTCCACATAACATTGAAGTCATTCATACCTAGGCACATTTTTCCTAATCATTTTTTTTTCACTAAAATTGTACAGTGCATGTTTCTCCTTATATAAATAAAGTTCCTTGTTCAACCGGAATAAAGCTTATCATCGTCCATTTTAACACAACCGTTTTAAAAACCAACATTAAATTTACACACTGCAATGGTTGTTTTCAAAATAAGAAAATCAACACAAGCATTTTCAACTATTCATCTCTTTAAAAGTTGACCATTTTTAGCTTTAAGTGTATGCTTTGAACTTAATAAATTAATATTTAAAAAAGCGACAATAAATGACTACAAACTATCTAGGATATTGGCTATTACTCGAACAACCTGCTTAAGTCAACTGAGATCTGTAAAATTAAAATGGACAGGATGAAATTTCAGAGATCAGCGTCATCTGTGAATTCTTTCAGCTTAAGCTAGCATGTGCTTGCATGCTGCATCTATAAAAATATGCAACTTGAAAAGATTATTTTTCAACCGTTTGACGACACCATGCACACAAAACACCGACATAATGAATGCTATGACAATAAATAGCAGGCCTTAAATTCAAACCGATCAGAACTCATGAATTTACAATAGTCTTACAGAAATGTTGAATAAATTCCTACATTTGTACTCAATTTCTTCAAATAGCAAGAGTAGATCTACCACACCAAATATTACAATATTTATACCATAAATGTTTAGTTCTCCAATATACCAACTCTTTACTCAAATGTTACAGACAATATGTCATAAAAGTACTCCTGAAGTTAGTTATTCCACTTAAAACCAAAATTTTCACTCCATCACATGAACATTCATTTTACATTGCAAAAACCTTCAAAAATCATTTAAAAAGCCTTCAGTTAAATATTTGGTCCTTTCATGTGGAAAGTTTCATTAGTGTGTAGACAATTCAGAATGCATTGAATGCATTACATGCAAAAAAGAAAAAAAAAGAACCTGAATGTTGGCATTTTGGTAACAACTAATTAAACATTTACGGCAAACGTCTATTTGTACATGTGAATGATATCATTTTATACACGTGAATGCTACGAGGCACACTAAGAGAGGTAGAACCAGAGCAAGTAAAATGAATCTCTTCAATGAATCTCACTATTTCTGAAACTTAATCCCAACCATATCCATGAACAATCAGAGGTTTAAACACATTAAAATCGTACAATTGTGATAATAATATAAAACAAAGTTCTGATTTTCTAAAAATTTTACACCATCAATAGTATAGATTTGCCCTCATGAGTAAACTCAAAATTTTCCAATGTTTTCTTATTTTAGAATGTTTCGTGCAAATTAAAGCGGTCTTTTTCAAATAATAAATTGTGCATTATTGAAAAATGTTTGAAGAACAATATAACAAGTTTTAGAACAGTATAACAAAGGCTATGGCAATGGTAAATGTAAATACTATAAGACTCAATGCCCTCTCGGGTCCCTGATCAATGGCATGTACTATTACTACAAAACAAAAATCAGAACTCCATACAGAATTGTATTCAATAAATAGTTCACATGGTACACAGTACTTCGTCTCATCTTAGGTTTTTCTATACTTGCATGACAGTTACTAATGTTACTAAAGCTTGGGAAAATAAAAAAATTAAAAACAAAATTATAGAAAAAGATTGAAAAAATATAAATGATAAAATTTTAAAATACTACAAATTTGATTAAACTTATGAACATTATTAACTAGCACACAAGAGAAAATCCTAATATAATACAGAATAGCGTTATGAAACTTTTTAGCAACTAATGAATGTTATGAATTCTATAATACCAATTATGCTTCTTGATGATTCATTCAGAACATTAAAAGACGGAATTATAATAATTTGTGTGAGGTCATCCATGTTGGTTGTCTATATGTTTGAGGACATTTGAATTACTAATATATAGTGATCAGTTGAAATACATTGATCTGTAATGAATTATAATTTTCGCTCCTTACTATGTTGCCTCCTGAATAACTTACAAGATTATAAACAGCTTCAATAACATGTCAGCAGTTGTGAAGATTGATGTGACATTGTATATAAACAATCACATCACCAGGCAACAAGGGTCAAGTTAACAGAGAAACGGACTATTTCGGAACACTTTCATCATAGTAAATTAACAACATATCATAATCATTAAGCATATTCACAAACTGTATGTACACGTGTACACAATATACGAGCATAAGTGGCATTTGGAGGAAAATCATTCATAGCGCTTTACAATCACATACATTATTGTGAAACTGAACAAGTTGTCACTATATCTTTTGACAGACTGTCCTGATGGTTCAAAGCAGACGTGACCTAAGGTTCTAATGGACTGGGTAAATTTTTAAAAAATTTGAAAATGCTTTAAAATTCTAGGGAATAAATTTGACAAAACAT
Source organism: Streblospio benedicti (assembly GCA_019095985.1). NCBI lineage: Eukaryota > Metazoa > Annelida > Polychaeta > Spionida > Spionidae > Streblospio > Streblospio benedicti. Next base: position 1,752,658 of record CM032664.1, read on the forward strand.
GATTGTATAGCGTTTGTTAATAAAATCAGTGAATGATGCTGCTACCTCTTTGTTCCAAGACCATACAATGTAAAAGGGGATGATACAGCTCCATTCATACAGAATAATGACTGAAAATACCACACACTAGTTGAATATTGACAAACATTCACTAAGGATTCTGTTTGTAGTCATCAAAATATTTTCTTGAGAAATTTAAATAATTTTAATATGTTGATTTGGAATCTTTCCCTTTCTTCTCACATAATTAGGAGTCTACTGCTTCAAAATAAACCAGCACTTCATATATCTAGAATATCGTCATAAAAAACAAATGTGCAAATAAATTCAGTCAATCAATCTTTCGAAATAGAAAGAACATGCATGATTGGAACATGAATTATGAAAAAACATTAAATTATCATGTTTGGTATTTGTTAATATTTCTAAATTTTCAAAATTACTTTAACATATGAAGTGAATACAACAGAAATAAAAAATAAATCTACTAAATTTAAAAAATACTCTTTAACAATTTACTACTGGATAATAGGAAAAGCACTTCTGAGTTCACCCAGTAAAATAATATGTCTCAAAAGTGTTCAAAACAAACACTATATTTAACAAAAAATAAAACAATCACTATAACAAATAATTTTTTTGACCGGGTTGGTATCACACAATAACTTTTTTTCCCCCTCATAAAACAACTGCTTGAAAATATTTCAATAAATACAGACACAAACAATGTATCTAAAGAGTCGCACGAAGAAAATTTCTATTCAATTTTGTCCACAAAAGTTTTCTAAATCTATATAAGAAAATGGCTTCAGACAATAATTGTATTCACATAAAACAAATAGTTATTTTAAATGTATCAACTAAAAAATAAAGATTTTCAAGCACTTGTCACTACAGAAATATAGAAAATACAAGAGGTCACATTCAACAACGCATCCAGAACTGTAAGTTATTCTTGAATATTTTATAACTATTTTACATCATAACTATATAAATGCATTACAATGGCAAAAAGGTCAAAATCGAACGTACCATCGTATATAGAAAATATTCACCAGGACAAAACAAAAACAACAAGACTTTTAACAATATAAAAAAAACTGTTTTTGAAAGGTTTTCAGTATATTTCACCAAGTTCAATCCGTCTGTACTTTGCCAATAGTTAGCTTACCTTAGTATCTATACCACCAAATCATTGTAATAGTAATATTGTACCACATTATTTTTAGGACAAATATATGGAATATATATATATATAAATTTCAAACATTACAAAATTGTTACACGTGGATACTAGTGGAAACATGCTGGCCACGAACTAGACAACACAGAAAATTACTTTTTACATGTATCAAACAACGTGAAAATACATGATCGTTCCGTAGCGTTGTTTCTTCTGAGTCGCACATACAGGAGCTGCGGAGAATGTGGATGGAAACAAAAGTGTCTCGGCCTCGACGATGATGACAATGACGATGAGCACATTGTGGATGGACACTCGAGTGGCCTGGTCACTGATCCTGCATATTGACAGATACTTGGAGGGCAAAATTCACCTGGCTCTCTATTGGATTCTCACATGGAGGGCAACGGTAGTACAAAAGATATGAACCTTCTTCCTTTCAGATGGTGACCAGTTTTGCGCTACAAAATTTGTACAAAAATAAAAGTAACAGAGAAGGAAACTTCTCTATTTCTCACTAGTAGAACTAGTAGAACTCAGTGGTATATAATAATAAGAATCGCACAATTGTCTTTCACAAAAAAAAAGATAAAAAAAATGGTCAGCAAGCCTGTACAGCAACGTATATTGAAGAAATATTTACTTGTTTAAAGAGCATTATCGTCAGATTCATAACCCAAATCGGGTAAAAATTGACCGAGCTTGCAAGGGCAACATTCAACACATAAAGGCATTAAACCGCACGATATTGCATGAAAAACAAGTAAATATTCATTATGTCACGTTTTAACTCGATTCAACCCCACAAACAACTCCACTAGCAACTTTTTGTGTCTTAATCAGCTATGCTTTATTTGCAAGTAAATTTGCAGAAAATAAATGAAATACAAATTTCAGCTTTAGCATACTTTCAATCTCTTTTCGTGTGACCCATTTCATTGTACATGGATCTAATTATTTCTAATTATCAGAAACTGAAAGTGCGAAGAAATTTCACTCGTTATTATTGCGCTGGGCATTATGGAGTTATTCATGACTGCTGATTTCGGCTCTAAACCAATCAGAATGTGCGATTTAGGGGCGTGTCACAGAGCAAGTGATATAATGTACAGTCAGCTTTGTATCCGCCTCTGGTTCCTTGTGACTTGGTGAGTTCATAAAGTATTTGTAGAAGTGGGTTTGCTAATCACCCGACAAATCACCAGCCACAGTGACCAATCACAACTCCGTGTTCAACTATCTCATTGGATTACTACTACATACTACAGTTGGTTTCACTTGGTTTGGAACCTCCACTTTTTAAGCGGCAGTGATGAGACTTCTGGTTATTGCCGGTAGATGGCAGCACCAGGAAACCATTAAATGGCCGTTCAGACACTTCCTGGTTTGTGTAAATCCCGCCTTCGTAGGAACACAGCATTTGAAAACTTCAATGTTCAACAGACATTGTTTTGCCTTTAGCTACAATATTAACTGTAAAAAAACAGAGTAAAAAGTAGTTCTAGGAATCAACTATATGTCAACCTAGAATACACATGTTCAATTCCTGATTTTATTCACCGGTGAAATGCTTTGGGTAAAGTTTAGCTAAATGTGGGACTAAACAGGCGCTATTCCATCAACTGCTGAGCTTCTGTGCTGTTCCGGCGGTGGAGTGAGATACTGGCTGATCCCTGAATGCGGCACGTGCCCTGGATCTGGGCTCTTGTGCTTGTTCTACGGACTCTCTCAAGATCTTACATCCTTTTTCCACTCATTCATTGTTGTGATACTTGTTCATGATCGTTGTTTCGCTGATGTTATCTTGTTCATTTCTGTTAGTATTTTTCAAGGAGTATTTTCATTCAGGTATTATCCCCCATCACTTTCATAACCTTTCATTTCACACATTTGCTGATCTTATGACCAATTTTAGAATCATTTTCTGTCCACACATACTAATCGTGAGGGGCCAGCGACAACTTCATATTGAATCATCAACAGTATCTCCTTAAACAACGTTACACTCGCTTCGTTTCGAAGTTTCATTCGAGCCAACGCACAAGCACTCAGCCGCCACTGTTGGCATACTCCGGGTCGCTCAGTATCTGTTATCCTGTGAAAACAAGACCCGGGGGGCTGCTGTGGACGAGATCTGTGCTGCTCATAGCGCGGTGGTGGTCGGGCCTCCCGGCGGCATGTCGTTGAGGAAGTCCGTCAGATCCTGCACGTTGAGCTGGCCCGGGTCCATGGCCGCGAACATGTGATGCAGCTCCTGCTCGTTATAGCCGACCGGCGGCGGGTCCTCCCCTTGCCGGTGGTGGTGTCCTGGGGGCGGGGGCGGGGAGGAGGCGGCCATCTTGGCGGGGTTGAACTCCACGTAGTTTGCGTGTCCGGCGGCGGCCGCCTGGCGCTGGCAGCTGATGGCTGACAGCAGGCGGTGCTGCTTCTCTGCCTGCTGCCGCACGCACTCGGCCCGCAGCGCGTCCTCTCGCTTGTACTGCTCCAGCAGCGCCTTCAGCATCGTGCCGTCCCCCCCGACGCCCGCCGACACCTCGCCCCCGCCCCCGCCGCCGCCGTTCAGCATCGGCTCACTACACGCTGCCGGCGCGATCGACGCTATGTGGCCGATGTTCTCGTCCCACGTTGAGATCCCGTCGTCGTTGTTGCCGTTGACGACGACGCCGTGCAGTTTGCTGCTGTGAGGGAGGCCGTTGTGGCTGTGTGCGGCTGCTGCTGGCGGCGCCGCCAGCTGCTGCTGCTGCTGCTGAGCTTTCTCTGCGAGTTTGCGCAGCGCGTCCGAGCCGCTCATGTCGATGGGCTGGTCCATGCCCGGGTACGAGTACGGCTTGGAGCCGCGCAGAGTCTGGGCCAGGATGGACGGTGGACGGTGGGGGCGCCGCCGCGGTGGCAGGGGGGCCTCCGCGGCGGGGGCGGCTCGGGGGCGTGGGGGGGTCGGGGGCTGGCCGGTGACCAGCTGCTGGTACTGCCGCGAGTACTCCTCCTTGAGGGTGCGCAGAGCCTCCTCATGTTGACGCCGCTGCTTCTGCAATAGACACGGGAGATGGGAGATTAGAGAGAGCTGTTATAGGGGACAAGACATAGAATACTGCGCAATAAATTCATCCTGGCTAGCTAACACCCACTCCAGGTGTTTCGATCATTTGGATCTGTTTGATCCATACCCAGACATAGTTGATATTTCTGCAGGACTGCGTCCCCTGCCTGAAGTAATTTAAAACATGTTTATTTTCTTATTGTATCAGTGGATGTTTTACCATAGAGTACACTTTATGAAGTGTAGACCAAGTGCTCAAACTATGGACAGTGTTCAAATTATAGGCACATTCAACGTAGATTACACACGTTTGATGTAATAAAAGAACGTAGTAAGAGATAACAATCTAGATATTAATTGGCTATATGTTTACTTCATGAAACAATAAGCATAGATATAGATATTTGCTCATGAACATTAGTAACTATAATTCAGGCGAACTGTTAAGTGGTGCTTTCAATCGGGGAGACATTTCGCAGTATTCACAACTGCACCTCATGACCTGCCCATAAATTAGAGAAATGTTTTAAACGTTGAACGTGAACAGGTTGAAACAATCACCAAAACAAAAATCAGAAATTATAGTACTTATTTAACGAAGCAGCTACTCCTAGTATCATGAAATTATAGAATGGTGATTATATTTTGATAATCTGGTAAAATATTTCATAAATGTCTATCAATTTATGAACAAAATTACATAAGAATCTCGAGCATGTCATAAACTGCCCATAGTATGAGCACTAGGTCTAGTGACAGTTTAGTCTCATAACATGGCTGCGTCTACATTGTTTAGGTAAAACTATAATGATTTCTAAAAGGATCAAATTTTACACCATATGTTGACCAATATATTGTTTTAAATAGTATTTATTTTCTTTTATCACATTTAATTCATACAATATATGAGATATACAATAATAATAAAAGAATGTCGGTTTGGGCATTGACCCATACCGGTTATATAATTAATGAGTGGAAAAGACTTGAAAGTCAGTAATTGAATGAAAAGGCTGTAATTGCTATCAGCTTTTGACGAACATTCTAAACTTAAAAAAGCTCAATTAATAACTTTCATCCTGTCATATGAAATAATAGCTTTTTACGATGTCCATGAAATTGAATATACTTGACATCCGTAGGTATGATGAAATATTGACAACCAATAGTGTATATTAGAACAATATAGAAATAACTTGAAAAAAAAGTTGAACAAAACGTTAAAACATAATAAAGTAAACTAAAAATCAAACATAAATGATACTTAATTCTTCACAAAATTACATACTGGTACCACCAGGGCTGCCGACCGCTTGAATAGTCATTTCTGTACTCAGGTGAAACAGCTAAAGGTCTGTACAAATACTGGGTGTAGTAAAAAAAATCCATTAGAGTAGAACTGCTATTCATGTATTTCTGGTGTACTGTAACCAATATTCATTATCATTTATCACAAGCACGCATGTCAATGTGAGGATGCTTAAAAAGTGTAGTCTTATTTCCATAATGGACTTCGGTGAAACATGGAACAAGAGGCTCTATGAGAGCCTAAATCGCTCACATGCATCTATGTTCATTTTTCAGCAAAAAAGATAGAAAGTTGCACTGTAACTCCTAATATAGAACTTTAATTAAATTGCACTATGACTTTTATCCATCTCCAAAGAACTTTAAAAGTTTGCATCATGAAAAACAGACTGACTGACTGAACATTTTACACTAAAGACGTTTGATGGACCCCTAGGGTGGGGTCAATTTTACTCCCAGGGACATGTATCAAGTATGGAATAATGATCATATAGAAATACAACTTCTGTGAAAAAATGATGTAATTCGAATGAAAAAAAAAGAAACTATTGTGCAAATATGAATTTTGAACGGATCGACGACAGACGACGGACGAAAGGTGATCACAAAAGCTCACCATGTCTACGACAGGTGACTAGCAATGTTACCTTGAGTTCCTGCAGCTGGAGCAGCTGTGCGTGGAGCTGGCGCTGGTACTCGGGGTCGCTGTCCCCCGTGAGGGCGAGGCCGCGCGACAGCAGCGTGCTCGGGTCGAACTCCCCCGGCTCCAGCTCGTCCTCCCCAGCCGCGGCCGGGCGCGGGGCTGCGCAGACCTGAAACACGCAGCATCGTCAGCAACACCCACACAGGTGAGAAAGGAACTTTAAAAAATGCTCAAAACTTTTTATGGACGCAATACTCACACGTGTAAAGAAGGAACTTAAAAAATGCTCAAAACTTTTTACGGCCGTAACATTCCCCCATGTGAGGAAGGAACTTAAAAAGGCTCAAAACCTTTGCTGGTTGAAATATATGCATGGTTAATGTTTCAAAACTTATATTAAAGCTGTGCGTATGCAACATATGTTTTAAAAATAGACTGAAAAATTAAGAGGTCACTCAGAAATCATAAAATCTTCGTGTACATTGTACAATTTTTAGAGTAAAGCCGTGGATTGTGATCTTGTGATTGTGCGTTGAATTTGATGATAATGATTGGTGTGATATCAAAATGAAAACACACTGTCAAATATTTATCATGCTAAAGATCATTAACATAACCTTTACACGTATTGAACCTTGGTTAAATTTTAATACACTCTACTAGTTAAGAATATCACAAAATAGACAAAGATTACTTAAGTTCATAATGTGGATTTTTACACCCATCAAATGCACGTGGACATTTTTAATATTCTAAAACTAATTAATATCATCATTAAATCTTTGATTCTCGAAACCTGAAAGAATATGAACAGCTAAAGCAAATTGAAAAGCAAATATCCGCATCCAAAAAAACCCATTTCTGTAAGAAAAGCAAAATCCATGCCACAGACAAATAACTGAATCATTACCAGCTCAAGTTCTACTTTGTTTCATTACTAACCCGCTCTATTTTTTCATCTACTTTTTCTGTTTTTATAGCCAGAATTGCTTTTGGATTAGGTTCAGATTCTTCCTCGTCACTGTCCTTGTCGAGAAGGTCAAGGTCTTCGCTGGCTGCCGGGACGGGGTTAGAGGTCGGAGGAGTTTCCTGGAAGCAGACGACAAAACGCGACATGCGGAGGCAGCGGCGAACATGCAGTGACCGTAAGCGCAAAGCAGCAGCAAGCGTAGAACAAGTGTAAAGTTCGGCCAGACAGCCTGGGTTATACTGGTGATACAATAGATTTTGTCGAAGACACCCACGCGTCACACGTCACGTGATTACATACCAGCTGCGACAGCGAGGTGAAAACATTGTCACATGCGCGTACAAATACACGCATATAAATTCATGGAATGTATCCAATTTTTTTTTACATATGCTTGAACTTGGTATAATTTGCTAGTTATAAAATTAAAGTTATGGCTTTTTAAAGGTTATTCAGTGGCCGACCAACCAAATTTTGATAGAAGCAACATGAAGTGTTTTGTCCATTCTGGAAAAAGCATCAACTTCACATTTTTGGGGGTGAGCATTATATTTAATCGTGTGTGACAAAAAGAAATCCCCATCTAAATTATAAACAAACGCATGAACGTGTAAACGTTTGACATATTTGCTCTTTAACTCTGCATCTATTTGTTAACATCAAAACGACACCCGTGCATTTGTTTTCAGCGTGTCATCAGGAAAAGGAAGCGAGGGTTTTCTTGAGAATAGCTTTTAAATTGTACTTTTCAAGATTAACTTTGGCAAAAAGATGTATTCATTACAAAATTTCAGTTTACGATTTTAAAAAGCCATAGTTAGTTCTAGTTCTGAACAAATGAATGATGACAATTTAAGCAGCAGTGTTGATGCTAAGCATGACTAATGAAAGTGTGATTTTCTTGAAAAAGCATTGCAAAGGTTGTTTCTAGAAGAGAGCATGATAAAATTGAGAGCATGATAAAATTAATCTTTAATTTTTTTTTCTAAACAAATGATGAACAGGCGTAAACAAAAGAAAAAACTACAGTTTTCAATTCATACACATTACACAATAAGGATGTTCATAACGAATGATAAAAAGCAGACAAATATTGCATTCAAGATCTATTTAAGCATAGAGAGAAACAGCCTAAAAACACTTTCCAAACGTTTACTTTTATGAAAATTTACCTGTGAAATGTCTATTGACGTTCTTGATAAAGGTGTGCTGGCATCTGAAAAAAAATAGAAAATGTCTTGAACGCAAAATTCATATCATATTTAAAATTCATTGATTGTAGAATAACTTGACATTTTATATGAAATTTTAAAATAACAATTTTATCTACTTGACGAACAATTATGTTGCACATCAAATTAGCATTCATTTCCCACATTAAACACCTAAACATCTAGATATTGCATACATATTGTGTTTTCTTTCGGTTAACGATACTTTCCTTCATTGACAAAATATCCAACATCATGAACCGAAAGTAGATATACCTTTTCATTGATCAAGTGCTCCAGAAATAAAGGCTAAATTTTAGAATTTACCAACACTTCTTGCAAGGACCAATCACATGAATAATGCATCGATAAGTTTGGTGGGTCGATCTTATTCACCAAATGATATCAAAAACTGTAAGACTGATTTCTTTTAAGCGTCTACTAAAGACACTTTTATTTAAAGAGACATTTTACTTGCAATAATTTTATATACATGTTTGCTTTGTTGGGACCATATTGATATTCTGTTAATCTAATTAACTTTTTAACTGATATTTTAGGATTGTGTTTATTGTTTTAATACTTATATCTTATCAAAGCGGTTTAGAAAATTTTTATTGCATAAAGCGCTCTACAAATGTATTCATCATTTATCATTTATCAAGTTGACCCGACTGTTGACTCACCCATTTTCTTGTCACCGTCCGTGCAGCCAACTCCGTTGCTACGCACGTCGCGGCCGCCCGGCTTGACTGCGATCTCAGCCAGCGCTTTCTGCAGACTGTACTCATCTTCTTTACAAGTTATCGGCCTTTTCAACAACTCTATCAAATGCCTTTCCCGTCCTGGTTAAATAAAAAAACGAAATAGTGAATAAGCGAATAGAAGAGGAAAATCAAATGAAAAAGATGAATGTTCCAAAGTAAAATTTTGATTACAAAATGTGCACTTGAGTTATCATATAACACACAGGCAAGTACAAACCTTTGCGGGGTCTCGGGCGATTCGCGTTCATGCTGTGTGTCGTGTTGATATGATTCTGCAAGTACATAGGTGTTTGACATTTAGAATGTGGAATCAAAAAATTTAATGTTAATTTGAATAGTCCAATAGTAACCTAAAGATCCAATTGGTTGTGATGATGTATAAGGCATAGTTCATATTGTTGACAAATCTACATGAACCGAATTACTAGCATTCCATATAAGTTTTTCACCAATCCAAATAGTAAGTTTAACTTCCTTTTCATTCTACATCTTAGTCTGCATTTGAGTGACACAAACGTCGTACTCAAAAATCTACGAGGAGGCAAGTCTCAAGTCTACAAGGAGACAAGTCTCAAGTCTACGAGGAAGCAAGTCTCAAGTCTACGAGGAGGCAAGTCTCAAGTCTATGAGGAGTAAAGTCTCAAGTCCATGAGGAGTCAAGTCTCCACACTTACGATCATATTCAGCTGTTTCTGTGTCAAGTCTGTGAGGACATCAACTTGGTGCTGCTGCTGCTGCTGCTGCTGCTGCTGCTGCTGCTGCTGCTGCTGCTGCTGGTGATTATACACGTTGTCGTGGTTGCGCGGCTTGTGCTGCTGCTGCTGCTGCTGCTGTGCCGTGTGTTGGCCGTCGCTAGGCGGAGGCGGTGGAGCGCCTAGCGACGCCGGCGCTCTACTGCGCGGCGTCGTCGGCGTCCCTCCCACAAACTGCTGACTGTCCGACGACATATAGTCCCCCCCTACTCCGCCCAGCCTGCCCAGTGGCCCCTCGCGGTGGCACATCTGCGGTGTGAACTGTCCTCCTCCTCGCTCCTCCTCCCGCCGCTGCTGACTGCAGCTCAGATAGTCCATCTGCTGAGCCGCTGCGGCATCCGTCGCAGCAGCTGACGACAGGAAGGGGTCGGCGGTGGGCGGGTCCCCGCCCCCGCTTGGCGACGCCCACACGTCGTACATGCTGTCCACGCCCCCGTGGCTGCTGCCGGGCGGCGTGCCCTGGTACTGCTCCGGGCTCCACTCGATGCCCGAGATGTTCTGGCTGCTGGCGTTGGAACCGGGCCGGTGGAGCGCAGCCGCCATGGACGATGTCGTCGACCACGTCTCCTCACCCTCCTCAATACCTGAGGGCAGGAGAAACAGTTATGGATAACTTTGAAGAATAAAATTGCATAAAGAGATCAGCAATCACAAAGATGTGTTGGGATATTGATATTATGAATTGCGACATTAGCAAAATTTCTTATCACTAGAGAATCTAAAACACACTTGCTGTCTGTCTTATAAACAGTCATAGGGATGGGTTTACAAGGAAGTCAGATGTGGGGGAAAAGGTCGCAAAAAAAGAAGGATGTGGGAAAAAAGGCCAAAATTTAGGGATGTGAGAAAAAGGGCCAAAACAAAGAGGGATTTCATAGAAGTGAGATGTGGGAAAAACACCAAAACATTTGTGGAATATGGGAAAAATGCCCCAAAAAGTTAGGGATGTTGGAAATTAGGCAGAAAAAATTAGGGATGTAGGATTTCGTGACTGACCGAGGAAGACGGGCAGCTTGACCGGCATCTCGTTCTCGGGACTCTCCGTCTGAGACTCAAACACGTTCTTCTGCCCGTTCTCGTCCGTCTTCTGCAAACGTAACAACGTTGAGGTCACGGACTTCGTGCAATGTAAGTTCTCCTTACAGAGATTGTTAATATGTATTCATTCTTACTATGTGTTCTATGGTGTATTCTAATTTTTTTTATTATTGAAAGGTAATTCAATGTCTTCTTGTATTGTTTTGAAAATAATCAATTTTTCAGCTAGATACTGACACTACCGACTAGATAAATAGATGGTTGAACAAGACGGAAAAGTTCTTTTAATGGGTGAATCACGCATTTAATATGTCTCAGCAGTCACTTTAGAGCACAGGATAGTAGCTTTACCTTATGTGAGAATCTCTGTGTCCTGGTAAGATCAATTTCATACGTGGAGGGACCAACATTGATATTAACTGTCCTTTCGTTGATTTTCTCCATCGTCGGTACTGTAGATTTTGTTGAACTTCCACTTCCATGTGATGACCATGACTGGAAATAATATTCTTCAGTTTGAAAAAAAAATCAAACTTAGTTAATTGCCTGAATTTTTTCATTAAATTTGTATAAGCGCTATCAACTTAACGCTTATCAATCTATATGCAAAAACAGTGAAGACAGAATTTTTACAACAAATCACCTACTGAAAAGATCATAGTTAGGCAGCCCTATGTAAGATAAACCATACTTTATGAAACAAGGTTCAGTTGTGTGGCTGTATAATCTAGCTTTGTAAACTTTTCCCGACATATTATTTGATTACAAAGACCATTTAGCACTATCCAGCCACAGCTGTTTGATTCCACATCATGGTTCGTACCTTCATCTCGACATCCTTTGCCTCTTCCTCAGTCAGTTCTTTAATAGTCGCCTGTTTTCTTCCTTCAGAAGCCAGCCAAGCGTCGATTTTGGCCTGCTGTTCTGCTAGCAATTGTAAGCCTAAATCCTCCCTACAAAATCACACAATATATTGATAGCGTATGCTGGTTGTCAGTAAAATATTAAGTTGCACTAATAAATAGACCATAATGTAGTTAGGAGTATAATTTTCAAATCTGTAATATAGTGAACCACTAGAGACAAAATCTGAGAGGGCAAACTCCCTAACAAATATTCAACATTGTCCAATAAGGGACAAGTAAAGTAACCCCGAGGTGCGACTTTAACCAGTCCTGACGAGTAGTAACCTGAGGTTGACTCAGATTAAGAGAAAAAGCGACAGGACTTTGACCTTCATGACCTTGAGGTCTCTACCAGTAAGAAGAGAGTCTCAGTGGGTGTGACCTCCGAGCACTCTCACACAGCCTGTATGGGTGAAATAATGAAGGTGTTACTGGATGAGCTCTGTAAAGTGGGCATTGTGTTTGACTTACGGGACGACTGTGTTGATGGAAATGATCAGTCTGGGCTTCTGCGTCCACATGTCGAGCACATAGTTGGTCTTGGTCTCGATGAAGAGCACATCCCGCGACTTGGTGAACATGCGGAACAATGTAGAGCCCACATCACCAGACTGCAGAACTGGAAGGGTGCATTGTGATCAATATTTAAATTCTCAATATTTACATTAATAATATAAAACTATAAATTTTTTGTATTTTAGCAATCTAAAGAGTGCACTAGGAACTTTGCTTATGTTATAACTTATTTAGCGCATGTATTTCTTTTCACCAATTGAAAATATAGCTGATGATTAAATATTTGCAATATGCCAATCTGTTCGTGCATGGTTATTCATTATGAAAATATTTGATGTTCGTGACACCTAAACTCGACAAGAAACGGTAGTAATCAAAGATAGGAATACATTCTAATTGAGATGAAAAAACTGCTGGTCTAACATGAAAGTTGCCATCACACAACATCATTAATGAAGCTTGATTTACAGCTACTTTAATGAAGTATAAACCATGATTTTTAACTTGGGAGTGTTCGTAATTGAAGAATTTATCCGTAAATGTAAACGCTTGAAACCAGATTTTATTTGAATGTTGTTTCTTTTAGGTCCTTTTAAGTGAAAGAGCTGAAGCTGTCATTTTAGGGGTAGTTTTTTTTTATCATTTATCAAAGTGTTGCTTCGGATGATGGTATCATTCTGGTCTCACAACCTTGGGGTGGTGAGTTTGAGTACCACCAGGTCCTTGATGCAGTCAAATGGAAGCTCAGGGTTGTAAAACCTGTCTTCAGCTATGTCAATACAGTTGGAGAAGCTTGCTTACCATAGAAGAAAGAGAGAAGTTTGAAAATGTAACCGCAAGCGTTGGGAAACACACATTATCAAAGAGCGTTAGTGAGTAGGTCAGTGAGTGAGTACTCACACATGTTGTGTATGTTGACCATGTTTGGCACATCGTCAGGGTAGATGAGTGAGTACGGTGACAGCCCGACCGACTCGCTTGGCATGAACCCCGTCAATGGTGCGGCCCTGAAACATGCAAAAAATGTAAATGTCTGAGTTTATCGTCTACTATCCAGGATTACTGCTCAGTCGACTGACGTACACTAGGTCATTGGCTTCTTTGACACTCTATTTTTACCTTTCTCAACTCCCTGGGGAGCATGCAACACTGGCTGCATACAGCATTTGCTGCTGTAGGGTACACGTGCTACATACTGACATTACGCACTCACCTGACCTGTACCTATTTTACGACTAGGTACCACTGAGCAGTGTAAAACTTGTTAAGGGTAAGTCTGCTCAATACCCACCACCAGACCGGGAATCGAACCCATGACCTTCTGGTTACAAGTCCAACTCCCTACCCATTCAGCCACGAAAACACACAATGGTCTGTAGTCAGATTGAACATGGGGATCATTTACATGGTAATTGTTGTCAAATTGTGGGTGGCATGGATAACTGAACTACTTAAGGCGCCAAGTACCTCTTAACAAATTCATGCATAGCTTTGATACAAATTAGTGAATTACGCCATAGTTCATTATTTCTATTGTGATAGCATTTAAAAGAACATTTTTGCACACATGGTTGTTGAGATTCAGGTGCATTGATATAAAGCAGTCATTGCTCCACATGTAGCATTTCTAAATCCTTTTTTCATTTCATTTCATCTACTTGAGTTTACAAAACAAAACAAAACATTTTTAAGCGAAACATACATGAAGCTATTGGTTGATGGGATTTTCAAAAACATGTGTTTTAATCACGAAATTCCTTATTCCTACACTATGGAGCTGAATCTAATTTACAGACAGGCTTTTGAGTGCTTTCCCATGATGTAAACCTTGCTGGGTACATGTAACCCGCTCTACATTGCTTTGGTACAAACACATCAATGGTATCCAAGTTCATTTCACGTATTCATTTGATGAGTATCAACGTGAACTTATAATAATCATGTTGAACAGAATGAAAATGGCTATTAATGCTACATCAAAGTACTTAATTGCCGATTTGAAGCAAGAAAGTACCATGTTATCACTTTTATACAAAATATCAGAGCTATCATTTTCACAGAAAATTAAATGCAGACTGAGAGAACAGGCGCATAGGAACATGTTTAGAGCACAGTGACATACTTGCTAATGAAAGGAATCTTCACCTAAATCTATAAAATGAAATACCTATAAAATTAGCAAGCTGATACACGAACTTTGGCATTTGGAACTTAGACAGCACTAATCGATTGTAATTGAAAAACTATGAGGGCCATTGATGAACTCGCTTAATAACTTGATGTAAAGCTGTGAAAAACATAACATAACTTTAAAGGATTATTGCCGAATCATGATAGTATCCTTATTCTGTTATTGGCTTTTGAAAATTATATAGAAGACAAAATTTAGAAAAATCTAGCTCTATTCCTAGTTACTTGGTCACCTATCTTTTCTAGTATGAAGCAACATACTGAAAAATAAAAAAATAAAAAGAATTGCCAATAGACAGAGGTAAACACGGAGTAGACATTCAGCACTCAGCTTTTCAGAAAATATATTGATATCATTTTTTTTTATATTACAGCTTAGTTCTTTAACCATTTCCCCCAGGGCAGAAAAGGAAGCAAATATATTGAGTAACTTTCATTGATAAAGTGAATAAAAATTGTTGGCGCCTTCATGTGTCTGTTCAAAATTTGATCAATTAAAATTCATATATCAAGTTACTATTCTACTGTATTTTAGTCAAGGATTACATTTCCTCGGGGAAAGAGAACTGAATTTGCACAAATCGTAATGTTATTCCTAATTAGCAGAAAGACAAACTAGTAGCAAGAACATGCTTTCAAGCAATTCATTTCACAAAAATCGCTAATTTATTCTTTAAAAACAGTGTTTGCATGTAAAACACATGAAATTGCTTTTAGTTGATATTTGGTGACCTGTGCTGCATTTGATTGTTGAAAAACTGCTGCATTTACCAAGAGAACATTTTCATTCACAAATTTATATTTGTGAATAGGCTACGGCATCGACATAGATGTTTGACAGTCACAGAACTTTTTACATGTTTATAAATCCTGCTGTCAAGGGTCAAAGTTCAACATTCACTAAAGCATGGTCCTAAGACATAAATAATGAAAAGAAGCAAATCATATCTTTGCCCTGACTTATCTTTTTGCATTTTACATCAATCATATTTGATAATAAGGTTACTATTCAGGGAAAATAAAAAAAACTGCACTCTCGGTAATCCGTTTGCATGGTGTCCTGAAGCCCAATTATACAAGTTACAAAGGCTAGCAAAATTCCAGGGCAGTTCGTGATTTAAAGTCTTATTTTCTTTTTCATGCCAAAAACTTATCTGCCGAGCACAAAAACTTATGGGTTCTAGACTATGAAGAAAGATTAGTATCTTCTGCAACCAGATAATCTGCTTTCAGTCAGCATAAAAACATGTGTACATACATTGCTTTTGTTTAACGTAAAACATGTCCAAGGATTCATATTACCGTGACCTTTTTTTCACATGGATTTATTTTAACTTTCGATTATCTTGGTCTTAATGAAGACTGTTAAGACACAATAACTTGACATAATCATAACATATGTACCATATTCTCGCACATAGAGGCAGAGGCACAGTCTACCTGGAGAACAGCTATTTTGGGGTTCTCCTGATATTTAATATATGAGCCTAATTCAATCACAAAGTGTGACCTAATAGTCTTTTTAAAAGTAAATTTTGTCTTGAAACATGCATTTAGTCTGTTATAGGCCCATGAGTCTTTATAGGAACAAGACGCACTCTCAAAGTGAGGCGTGCATGCCGTACGCACCTTTCACAATTGCGCTGCGGGCAGTTAGTGACCACTTGGCTATCACGTATGCATACGTTAGATGAGAAATCGCATAACACCACTCCTGGTCTCCTCTTTTACTTTATAGGGGATTTTTTGATCCCAAGTGAATCGTTTGAACATGCACAAAATTCATTTGGAGGTCGCAGAATGTCATTCATTCTTATCACATAACATACACTAGACATGCAACTTAAAGTAGTATTCATTCATGAAGAACATCGAATACATGGCTTATACATACTGCAAAATTCAAATATACAGTAAAAAAATCGTATCTTAACATTATAAAAATCCCTCCTTCCCCAACCACAGACAAGTACTCCTGCCGTACATATTCTGATAACATGAGTTACTATCATTATTGGATCTACATCAAAGAAATAAGAATCTTGGACAGCAAGAAACGTGTAAACATGACATAAATAAAATTCAGGAAAAAAAAACGACTCGCCAAAACAACACTCCATTCTCAGACAGATGTTTTCAAACAGGATTTCTCTTTTTTGCTGAGCCAGATGTGTGGACGTGTACAATCCGATCACATTTCTTCAATAACTGGCCAACAAAGCATGTAATTCTGAGGCAAAACCTAACCACATTATCATTGTGCAAGCTTTATGTAGCAGTGTGATTGAAAACTTTATTACTCTAGAAGCTTAATTAAATCTTCTAAGAGGATTTTCTTTTGTAGTATATTCTTTACTTCATCTTTCATTGGATATTTTGCATAGCTTACACATTTCTAGGGCTGTAGGTGCAGCAGTTGGTATCATTATTACTTGCCAACATGTTTGCATTGTGTTTATAGTCAGGAATTTTTTCTCAACGGCATCTTTTATGAGGACCAAAAACTAAAATGCTAGAACAGTGTATTTTGGCAAATAGATGCTGTTCATGTCACTAATTTCCCAGAGGCAAAGTTCTCAATGATATAACAATAGACTCATTAAGTCTTCCATTGATTAGTGTCCTAGAGATATCCATACAAAAACCAAAAACACTTCTTGCTTAATAAACAAATGAATGTAATGATTGCGCAGATATTACATTCTCCGCAAATTACCTAAGCGTTTTTTTTTCTCCCTTCAGACATTGAAGTACTACTGGCGTGATGGTAGATAAACAATCTAAGTGATGAAGGTTATTACAAATGAACAAAAAAATGACCCAATGATCTAATAAGCGCAATCCCAGCTGCAACTGAGGCCTTGAGACAAGTAAGCTGCCGCATCGTGAGGTCCCTCTCAGTGCACTACCACTACAGTGTAAACTCAGCCGTTAATACAAAGGTAAGTTTTAATAAGTATTTAGATGGAGTGTACAAGACAATCTATTTTCCTCCACACATTAACTGATGATGATTGCTGCTGTTATTGAGGTTATTTGAGCACCATGTCTAATTGCTCCTGTTATTTGATCGTTTTAAGTGATCACCAATTTAGCCTGAGATACATCAACATATTGAAACGATAGCTAGTAAAATGGTCAATTATTCAAATGAATGTTTCTTTTAAATAAATATGCATATGCAACACAATCTTAAGTATTTCTACCAAATAGCCATACCAGTGCATCGTTTTATATTTGTGAAGCCATCAAAAGTCGCTGCATTTTGTTAGTGTACATACTAAGACTTTGCAGCCGTACTCATACAATCACAATGACACAGCATGGTATAATTCATCAGAACATACACTCATTGTCACGATGTCCTAATCAAATTCTACACTGTAAAATATACGAAAAAAATCAGCTGTCAAACCCAAGTTACTGGCACTGCTCAAGTTATTGGTAACATCAAAACATACGTTTATCTACAATATCAAGTCATCGTCAAGCCAGTTTTCAGTTATAACAACTGGACGTTGTGGACAAAACAATCTGGGTAAGCAAATAAAAATTTGTGTAGTTAATTTTAATGTAAATGTTTTTTCTGGTTCTAATAACTTTTATTAAGCACTGCCAATAACTTGAACTGAAAGTCTATATGTACATGAGCATGGCTGGTTTGAAATCGACTTGTAACTATGATTGTTCTCTAAGGTTCATTGCTGATTGTACTCTTCTACAATGAGATCATGATTGTTAAAATATCACAAGTAAACAGTGTAACTGAATGTGGTTAAATCAAACAGTGGCAGATATGAATATTGCTATGAAGAAAGAAACTAAAGACAGAACAGAAAGTGACAACCTGATGACACAACATGATATGACCAAAGGACGCACGTAATTAAGATTTTCAGACATCACCTAAGCATCGAAACAAGCAAAGAATGTGATATTAATTCCCCAAGAATTTGCAATAATAAAAAGAAATTTTGATTAACAAACAGAAATACATCTCGAAAGTTGGTCAGTTAAATTCATGATAAATTCTGAATACATAAAAATTCAGAGGTTTACTTTATAACTTAATGAATTTCGATTTCAAAAGAATTGGTGTAAACTTAACTAGACGCTCTAGTATAAAGCCAAAGAATTATCTTACAAAGTTTCATCTAAATTCATTCAGTAGTGTCAAAGATTTTTTTAAATGTTAAGGATAACAGATGGCAAGTGATAGTAAAAGCTCACATGGGCTTTGGACAGGTGAACTAAAAAGGCTGATGTTGACAAACGCCTATTTTTCTTAAACTTTTTTCCAGACAGGATCATCATAAAATCAATGAGTAGAACCAATGATCATCAACAACTCAACTACAATGAATTTCGCTACTAACATGTTGACAATATTACAGTCATTTAGCAGCAATGATTCCATTATTGTATCTGTCAGGCACGCAGATTAAACTGCTAATAAAATTTTACCCACAAGATAATTGTATAAAACCAACGATTTTATCATGGAAAACACGCTTTCGTTGTTTCTATTTTTCGGCGCACAATTGCTGGTCTCGTGACAGATTGATCTCCACCAATCAGAGCAGCTCATTAATCATTCCACACACATTCATGTGAACCAGAAATCATACGAATGTTTCCTTCGTTTCTTGCCATTACAGTTGTACAAGAAAAATTTTAAATCACTATTTTGCCTTTATTTTTAAAACTAAACATGAATGACCTGTAGCTTTGGCATAATGTTCCCTTGATTGCATATCTTTACATAAATTTCAACTATTGATACTTTTCTTTCAGCCTACGGCGACAAGCCAACAATCTTTGATGAATAATTTGATGAATTTCAAGAGCTATAAAAAGCTCAAGATGCCAACAAAGACAATAAATTTGACATGGGCATAAAATGCAATTGAATATTCGAGAATTGACAAAATTTGTGAAGGGTCAAAAATGGAACAGTATTCTTTCTATATAACTCCTAGCATCCCAAATAAGAAAACTCATCTAAGACAAACCGTAGAAACCTCAATAAGACGCTTGCAACTTTGCATTACCTGGAGTTACGGAGCATCTACCACAACAGTTTGCAGCGAATATTAACACATCTTATAAAACCCTCAAGGTTATAATATTCAGCCTGTTGTTTGCAAGCCTTTTTTTTCAGGCTACATTCAAGATTATCTCATCAACAATCGGTGTTTGGCTTGACACTGTGAGCCCTTGAACGCCGCTACCCAATAACAATCTGTCGATATTCACTTTCTTTCTAATTGTTCTTGTGTACTTCGCCAAGATTTTCTCAATAAGAATTACTACAACAATAATAATTTGATATTCAATAAGGTTTCTATTCTTTCTTAATATAGTTTGAATGAGCGATTCTATGTGAACAAAAATGACCAACTTTACATTTTAGGTAGTAATAATTACCAAAAAAAAATATATGATTTACATTTTGGATATTGCTATGTCTATTTTGGTTTGTAAGGATGAACACTTTCAAATGTGTCACGTTTCAACTTGTCTGGCGAGACAACATATGGATGCTACAAAGCAGTGATTGCTGACATCAGGTTACAGGCTGTCTTGACTCTATGTAGTGATGCAAACTGTCGATGCTACAGCAAATTGGGACAAATTGTGACTCTGAGTGATGGATGCTACTCAACTTATCAAAAATCCACACTCAGTCAGATATTGTTTCATCTCGTATAATAACGTTTTTCTCTCATGTTTCAACCTGATGATTGTAAGTCTTAAACTTTGCAGTGTAGGATATCAATTTTCATGCTCCGTCTCTCAGCCCATCAGAATCGAGTATGGTCAGCAAACATGAGCCTGTGTGTGTGTGCGTACCTGGGGTCTGAGTAGTTGATCTGTCCCTCCAGTGTGTGGCGCGAGATCCACTGCTGCGGGGTGAGGGCGTCGAAGGGAAGCAGCTCTTTGGGCGCCTCCTGGTAATCCAGGTGCCCGATGCCGACCAGACACACGTCGCCCTCCGTCGCGTCCTCCTGGGCTGCAAACGCACAACACATGGGGTAAAACACACACCACAGCTAAAACACACACCACATAAGCTAAACCACACACCACATAAGGTGAAACTATATCAAAAGTGCTACAAGAGCACAGCATTACTAGAACAACGTTGACTTATGAGCAGTGAAGATGTTTACTAAAAATGTTATAGAATAAAATAATAATTAAAATGGCTCTCTGGAATGTAAACTTTAATTGGCTAAGTGCCACAATTGGACACACTTGATGTTAACTAGGCATGTAAGCATTGTACGAAGTTTGAATGCTTTCTCATAAGCATTAGCAAAGCTATAGCAGAAAATTTTGAAAATGGACCAAAAATGGCCCTGTGGAAGGCACACTTTAATTGGCAAAGTGCCCAAAATCAAATCACTTCGGTGTCGCGTCATACCAAATAGTAGTGTAAAGTTTGAACAAAATCTTTTCATTGGTAAATGCTCTAGCTTGTCCAGAGACATACATAGTTACAAACGAACGTACACAAGGCTGCGAAGCCATAAACACATTCACAGTCTCCTTCCTTGTCCATGATACAGTAACAGCTAACAACCTAAACATTTGTGAAAAATGCCCATGGGCTTTTAGGTTGAGCATCTGTCAAAATTAGGTGGAGGGCTTTTAAGTGAGTGGGTATTGACATTGATATCTCTACGGTAATCATGTTTGGTATGATCTACTTTTGACAGTGCCTGGTTAAGTGAGCATGAGCCCTTACATGGATGTTTACAATATTATCATTTGGTAAAATGATAATCACCACAAAACAAGTTGATTGCTGATTACAAATTTTTTCATTGAATTTTTTCATTCTTTTTTTGAAGCAACCAGTGATTTTAGCTGATATGATATTGCAATAACAAGTACATGTATAATGTTACGTATATTTCTTGGAACTTTCTTCAAAAAAGATTCTGTTAGGTCTTTTCCAAGAACAAGATGTACTTGCATATGTCCTTCAGCAAAGACTAAATGATCAGTATTTGAACTACAATTATGGTGATATTGTTTCTATAAACTAGGTGTTATTTTTCTGTAAATTGTGGACATTTTTATAGGTCAGAAAAAATAAGTAGCACTACTTTTTACCAAATTTGTCTTGATATGAATTATTACTCATATAATTTTCTCTTTCAAATAATGCAATTTGTTTCTTAGAGGGGTGTTATGTGATTTATATAATATTACTTTACGCACTCAACGAATTCAAGAGAAAATTATTGTGAAAGAAAAACAATTATCTAAAACACTTGTTACAAGTCATAAAGTTTATAATTGTTCTATGAAGAAAGGATGATTTCAATTACAAAGTAGTTATTTGGCACTTGCACAAGGAACGGACGTTCAACAACCTTCGTGATGTCAATATGGATTACTATTAAAAACTTACATAAAATTGACGCTACTACTTGAATTTAACAATTGAATTTAACAAATATCTGACACAGTTTTGTCATTTTAATCCTCATAGGGTTATTCAATTAGACATGGAGCATCACCTTTGCAAACACCACCCTATAGACACTGAATTCAGAATCTCTACATGGCGAAATGGACATTTCTAACGCATAAATAGTATTGAAAGATAACTAAACTAAACTACTGAAGATCAGAGAAGAGATCAAATGCTGAATAGCTCTGCGAATTTGAATCCCTGACATCGCATTAAAGTTCATAAAAGTGAGTACCATAAATCTTCTATTAACCGCCGGGCGGCTGTTGGCATACTTCTCCTTGAGGGGGAGGCGTTTATTAGAGAAGGGCGTTTAATGGATAGGCGGTGAATAACGATAGGTAGGACATAGCGTTCTCGTTTCAAAGGATGCCTGATTTTTAGGAGCTTTACACAATGCAGTCTCATTATAATGTATCATGAAATCAAAACAGACTCACACATTGATCAGTAAATGCTTTTACAAGAGGTTGAGGGGGGCGTTTATTAGCGGTGGACTTTTAACAGAATACCTGCTATGATGTAGGCTGCTATTAGAGGTAGGCCATTATTAGAAGATTTACGGTACAAGATGACGGTACACACTGACCTAGGGGTGAGTGTATGGGCGGCACTTTCTTCAGGTGTCCGATGACGTGCACCACGTCGTATTTACAGCTCTGCCGAGACGAGTTGTTCAGCATGCGCATGTAGAACGAGCGATGGCCCGACAGAGGCTTCTTGGCTGAAAGCACAAACATCCTGGAAATCAACAACTATATATTTATGCTTGGGATGATGGTATCATTCTGGTCTCACAATCTTGAAGTCGTGAGTTCGTGTCCCGTCAGGGTCACTTGATATAGTAAAAACGGAAGATATGTCTTCAGATATATGTGAATACATTGCCTTACAATACAGTCAATATGTCTATACAGGCGCTTACTTGCTGTATCAGAGAGTAAAATTGAATCGTTGAAATGAGAAACAATCTGTCCATATTTAGGGCGAAACACACAGGTGTGCATGGATGTTTAACGTGACAA
The DNA here is from genome assembly GCA_019095985.1 of Streblospio benedicti. Lineage (NCBI taxonomy): Eukaryota > Metazoa > Annelida > Polychaeta > Spionida > Spionidae > Streblospio > Streblospio benedicti. Next base: position 1,775,689 of record CM032664.1, read on the forward strand.
CTGATCCAGCAATATATGTGGATAGCTGAGCTTGCAGATAATATGAACATTTTTGCTGTTGTTGTAAATACAAAAATTATATTTTTGTTACATGTATATATGAAATATTGGTTTGTTATTATGATAACTAGTAATTGAAATTAACATTTTTCCTATCAATTTTATCATAGCGACGTAGATCATTGGAATGTGATTATATTATTGCAGATCATTTCAATCTTTCAAAGAAATAAAACCATTCTTTCCAAAAATATTAATTTAGAAGATAAGAAAAGACACTTGTTTTTATGAGTTCTAAATTTAATGTGTACCCTGGATTTTATATTGCATGATCAAAGAGCTGTATACGATGCCTTACAAAGAATGACTTTATTATTCATTCTGCAAAATGTAGACCAAAGGCACAGATCCAAATCATTATACATTACAATCCATTGTTATAATTTACACCAGGTCTATTGGTACAGTCACCATTCAACTAAGTGATTAATGGAGCTATGATCATAGAAATATTACAACAGTAAAAAGTCAGCAAAAAAAACTTAATTCTTTTATGCAAGGATGACATCTTGATAATTCTTTTATTAGCGTATTCCATTCACAAAGATACGAAAAGTTATCCATTATCAAAGCCTATCTCATTCTGGAAATTTTCTAGGACAGGCAATTAGAAAGTAAGAATGTTATAATATTCTACACTTTTGAAAAAAATAAATAAATAGATAAAAAATTATAAAAAAAGGAATTTGAATAAATTGTCAAATTAAACACTTGTCTTTTACAATGTCATGTTCTCAGTTTCTAAACTAATTTTTAAGAATGACAAAGTATCCATAAATTGAACAGGAATATTCATTTCCATGACTTTGATAAAAATTAATCAATCCTGATAAATCCAAGTACAAAAATAAGTCTTATCACCTGAATTACTTCTTTTTGCAAACTTACACACATTTTTATCAGCTGACTTAAATTAAGGCCAATAAACATTTCAGTAGATTATGAACATATCAACCATACAGGATTTTTTCGTGGTTTTCGTATAAAAATTGTGTTTAAAAAGTTATCTTTTACAATAGAAATGGGAACAGAGGTGATCATATAATGGTCAATTGAAATACAAATGTTCAATAAATCATGCAGGTTCAGACAATGCAACACTGTTTCCAGCTGACTCTGAATGCACCAGACTAATAATTCAGATATTTTTTTTTTTGGAAACAACTCACCTACACATAAACCTACAATTATCTTCTAAAAAACACACACAAAAACATTTCACAGCCCAATAAAAATTCAGCACTAGAACATAAAAATCAGGTTCATTATAATCCTTGACTGGTTTTGGGCGAATTAGAGAACTTTTTTGTATTTGCTCCCTGTAGATATGACAAGAATGCCCATATTGTCTCTGCCGGTTACTTTGTTGCCATATTATTTTCCTATCTCTAGTGGGCAATAAAGTGTGAACTGGACCCAGCTCCCGGCACCAAGCTGACATGTACACAGGCTTCACACATTCAACACACTGCAGTGCAACCACGAGTAAACCTGCATTGCCTTGTGATTATGATGGTGAATTATAATCATCGTTTATCATATGGGGAATGTAATACAGTAGAATCTTTTAATTAGGACAACCTTTGCGACCAGTATTAGGTGGTGTCAATAGAGATGGTCTCTATACAGAGGTTCATTTTGGTAGCTTTATGAAGGTTTGGTACCCTGAAAAGATGTCTTATTATAGAGGTGGTCTCATTAAAGAAGTGGTCGTAATTGGGGGTTCTATATAATTGTAGACTCAATATAGTTAGACCATAGAACTTCGATCTTGTGTGCATTGTAATTGTTAGATTGTTCACATCAATGATGGATAGCTTTTTGTATGAGCAAGAAAGTTATTGGTAATGACATTTATAGGTTGTACAGTCAGCCATTCATGACTTTATGGTCCACATAAAAATGTTGTAAAAACTATTAAATTCTCTGTGAGTTTAAACCTTAGGCGAAATACACTAAAATATCGCAGACTTGAAAAAATGCTATTGATGAAGTTGCTGTGCAAATTTTGACAATGTTTAACATACCTTCAAGGCCTTCCAGATAAATTTACCTTTCATAATGGCTCTCTATATTGATTACTTAGAGTACCACACAAGAGAATAGTGTTTTTTGAATGACAATCATTATGGGGAAAATGTGAAACTGTTTAACATTAAATTCTCCGATAGTGTGTGCGCACACGCAGCATACACACGTTTGAATGTTGGATAAGGACCAACGTCGCTCACAATATAGATTGTCTACTTCCACAGAGAGGTCATTGTTCGAAGCGGTCTGAATCCTGTGCATTTTTTATTGATACTAGCTGATACTAGTCATGCGTATATGGATTCGTGTGTTTTTTTGTTTTTTTTGATAGCTTCAAACAAAATATGAGCCATATCAATACATATTGAATGTAATTCTTAAGTAATGTTGGTTCAGGAGCTTTTCATAGAATTAAACATTTTTTGAGTGCCTTTCACAAAATTAAACATTTCGTCATCTGCGTTTGCTGTCTGGTATCAAAGACAGACAATTGTGAATGGGCGCATCCTTGCTATTGTCACTTTCATTTGGGTAAACTTGTACTTTCTTTCATTGAGTCCATAACATGAACCAATTAATAATGCTTCACAGGTAATTCATTCTGGACAGTTAAAAACATAATATTTTTCTTTATTCACTTAATTAAACTTCAATAAAGTTAATAACATAAACATGTGATCAGATATTAACGGAGATATTGTTCATACTTTGAGTGCAGAGTAAAGGAGGTTACAATGTAATCAACGGAAGAAACCTCTAAAAATATCTAATACATTCTTTACTCTCCAGGTTATTAATCACTGGATGACTTAGCGAGGACAAAGAGAAAGCACAAAGAAAGGAACCGTGGATCAAAACCAAGACATATTTCTAGGGTTCGAATACGAAACTAAATAGTGAAGCCCAGGAAGAACAGAGGATGCGAAACTCAATACGCAAATGTTCATCCCATGTAATTACACAGTAGAAGATTAAATACTTTGTACTTAATGTTGATACAATAAGTTGACAATTCTTTGCCACAAGGAAAATACAATGTATGCTAAAAGGAATGACATCATAAGAGCGTTATTACATTAAAAATCAGGACAGTTCAAAGAAATGAACATTTTTCATTCATCAATTAGTTAAGTGCGAGACCACACGCTCACTGCCTTCTAGCTTATGCCCCTAAATAGAACATCTTCAATTGCTACATTGTCAGATCAACATTTCATTGGTAAATAATTTCTCTTAATAGATGATTTCATATTAATAATACGAGGCCTTTGCACCACTGAATTTACCAAATGCCTTCTGCACTAAATTGATACATACATGTAAAGATCAGACTGAATTGTCTTAGACGAAATAACATTACATCGAACGTAAAATAGTTCCTTTAGAGATGCGAGTCAAAATGAAGGAAACCAAAACAATCCCCTAAATACTATCTACAATATGGGGAAACTTGTTTCGTAAAATGATTCACATCCCCAAAAAGTGTGCTTTTCGTGGCAAGATGCATTAATTTTACGCCACCAATAAAATGTATTGTACACTATGTTTTCTGGACATATTCCTTTTATGCTAAAAATTACAGGAAGACTGTTTTACACTGATGCTTATTTACTACAAAGCAAATTTATATATCCCACTTTTATGACAGAAGATTGTATGGTTATGGGGATGGCCCCATCGAAGCGCATCCTTCCAAATAATACACTAACAATAATGGAAAATCATAGATCTAAAAATGAAATACAACGTTGCAAAAAGAAGGCAGACTGTTTCAACAATAAAACATAGAACATAAAAACCTTGTTGGCTTTTTTGAACCTTTACTTGAGCATATAAGGGGGCTTGTTCAGGGTTCAGGGTACATAATCTTACAGGATGAATCTAAAAGTTTTATGACGATCAGACATTCATGTTTAATAGCATAGGAGTTTTACATCTATAGATGGATTTATAATGAACTTACACAGATCTTTCATTTGACATTCGTCATATTTCTTCAATCACATAATGTGCTCCACTTTCAGAGCTGGGTCCCACACAGATTAGATTCTACCATCTTGTATTCGTAATAAGTTTATGATTATGTAAAAGATCACATGTTACGTCAGTCAGACTAGCCTTAATTAACCTCCTTAATCTCTTTGAACAAAACCAAGATAAACATGATAATTCGCAGTGAACATGTCTGTTTGGGAGTCTGCTGGCCTATCCAAAAACTAAGTTCATTCATAGCGCAAGTTTACGATTGGTTTTTATCATCAGCTGTAATTACAACTGTCAAGATTTATGTTTTGGTTTTGTTGCCGCTTAAAGGAAAATTTTTGGTATTAGTGTTCGTTGCTAATTCTACTTATTATTTTAACTGTTATTCATTAGCATGTAGTTTCCAAAGCCTTGTGAGACTTAAGGCACCAGACCTGTAACCATGGATACTATTTGATTGCATTTCATGTCACTGTTAACTTTTTAAAGCAAATTACCTACATTTACTATAAAAAAAGATACAATACAAGAACATAAAGATTTACTGTCGAAATATTGTGAAATTACAAAGAAGGCGGAAAAAAAGACATGTTGGATCTTGTAGCAAATATGGGGCCGCTATGAATCAGTCCACACATTTATAATGCATTTATAAGCATTCTCAATTACGCCTTGATTCGATTTTTATGAGAGGCCATTTTACTTTTTGTTCTATGACGCAACAAGCTTAAAATAAGTCTTTAGATGCTATTTCCATATTATGAGAATTCCTCTTTCCAAATTGTGAATAATTTTTATTGTGTACATAAACTAATAAAAGATGTATAAGACGTCATATAAGTCTTCAATTAATTTACTTCAAAATAGTTACGAAAAGAAATCTAATATGGACATAATAAATTTTCATAAGTTTAAATGAGAAAAGCAAATTTAACAGTTTCCTTTTCACAAATCACCATTCATACTAATGATCCCCAACATAAAGCCTAAAAAGTTATCAATGATTTGTTACTTTTTTCAATTAATACTTTTCATAGCATTGAAAATGTTAAAACGTCATATAAAAATGAATATAATCAAATAGATGATATCTTTGGAAGTCCTAAATTTAGTTTGATGGCTTTTATTTAGAAGTAAAAATGACTCATAGAAAAATTGATACATCCCCAGCTTTCAACTAAATTCTAGAGCATTGCAACAAAAGAAAGTCAAAATTGCATAGGTTTATGAAAACTCTTACGGCTATTTGAATTTGGACAATATAATCATAGTATCAAATGCAAACAACAGATGATTTTCTAATGCATACCGTTCATATCACATGACTGCTAGATTAGCCGCGACAAACATCCTAATGTCACACATAAACCCAAAACCACGTTGTTGTATAGAAAATTCCCGATATACTAATGGAAAAATTTATCTGCATTTTGTACAAAAGAGACATTGCAAATGATACGTATCAAATAAGCATACATTTATGTTACTGTCATTTTTTTCTCACGTTTTTTTTGTAGTCTGCTGCACATATTGGCAGACGACATAATGACATTCCCAAGGTAGCATCGACGCTGGGTCCCATGGGCATGTTCAAATCGTGGTAATTGTTCCCAGTAGCAAGATACCTGCACCATCCACCTACCAGAATGACTGTATGTGAATAAGATACAGGAGATGCTCATCTGTAAGCGCGCTACTCACTTCATTTAATTTCATTTGCTATGTTATATTGGTTATCATATTAGGCCTTACTGTAACAGGAAAATATTGAAATTTAGCTATGCTTCTTCTTGAGCAGTTATATAGATAATTAAAGGGGGTGTTTGAAAAACACAAGTCTCCCTCTATGAAGTTCTCCCTTTGAAGTTGCTTTACTATGTTTACAGCTTGAATTCAGCACAATTTGGCATGAGAACATGCACGTCCTTCAAAGTGAACCAAAATACACCAAAATCTAATCAGGTTTCACCATAAACCAATCGATGACTTACATCAAGTTTGATTATGTTTTATGATTGGTTAAATTGTCTTTCCACAGAGATACTCCAATATTTCAAAAACGGGGGTTTTCCATTACAAAAAATCATATCTTCGCTGATTGTAATCTCAACTATTGATGCAACTATTGTAAGTCAATTACAATTCTTATTTTAATTTACTTTATTTAATGTTTTCAAATAAGGCCTTCAAATAACTAGAACTCTAAGTTAGAATTGTATCTGCTTTCACCGAAAAATTTTAAGGATACATTATGAACCAAAGTAGTACAGCTGTTCATTCAAAATAAGCAGGGAAAGTAACAAGCGACAAACTAAAATAAAAATGAGATATTTGATGAAGATAACCAATCAAGAGTGATTAGCTCAAAATCGCATCTGTCAGAGCGACTCAGCTTTTTCCGGAGTGAGATAAGTTGGGCGTCGGACCTGACCAAGTGCCGTTCACAGAGACACTTCCTAATTGCTCCCGGCTCACCAACAGTTACACCTATCAGCCCACTTCTCCAATTTCTCATGTTCCACACACATGTAACTCACTGTCGCCTCATTGTGTCTTGTACGGTGACATTTTAATGACTTCATGTTCAAAATACCATACGACTTTGACACTCGCACACGATCTTTCTGGTAATTGACAACTTCAATTTATTTTATCTTATGATGTAACATATTCGATGAAATCTTACTTATGATTGACATTACTAATTTGCAGTTATGGGGTAGAATTTCGTTCTTCAGTAATATGTACATATTTTCATAATTGACTTTGCTGCTTCATAAAGAGATGTTCATTTCCTTAATATAAGATTATGTCTTGACATCTCAACTTTGAACATTTAAAGGATTACCATCGTATTAACACTCCCTTATTTAGTCTTCTTATATATCAAATCTTGTTTTTAATCATTTATCTAAATTACACAAAGATCCAATGTTTTATTAGAGATTAATAAGATGTGGAAGTCCAGGATATGTAACATGGGCTATAAGCTGGCCTTTTCTTGAGTTTCTTACCCTTTAAAAAGATGGCATTGTTCAACATGATTTTCAGCCAATAATAATGATGAATCTTTAGCTTAAAGAAACTTCAAAAAATATCAGCGTTTCAAGTTACATGGAAGTCACAATATGATCAAAAGTTCTGCAACATGGGTGAGTGCATGTACCAGGCTAGTTCAGCCCCTTTCTCCCTCCATCCAGCACCACACTTAACAAAGAGCCAAGCAGACGACAACCATGATGCGTTTATTGCAATAATTTTATTCCATTTTGTAGGTAGTTGTAGTCGGCGTACAACAGAGGGAGACATGGCTTTATTTATGGGGCCGGTCAGCTTGCGGCTGCCATGTTTAATGCTGCATCATTCTTACTCGACAAACTAATACAAGCTTGAAGCCTACAGTTTTGTCATGGGTGGAAAAATATGTTTGTTTACTTTAAATAATTTTTAGTTTGTATTTTTTCAATGCTACAACTATCTTCTTTAAAATGACAGTTCCATTTTGTAGAAACTGTATACATGTATCAATCGTAAGTTTATGCGCCCAACCAAGCTACAGACATTAGCATCTGAACACAGGTATTGCACAATAAATGTAGCATGAAATTCACATCAAAACATTAATGTGTCATATAAGCAATAGTAGCAATTTAAGTACTAGCCCAACCTTTCCCTACACTAAAACATTAACTTTATGTCTACATGTGGGAATGTTTACAGCCAACATGAATTCTTGCATCCCAGACTGCTGTTACATACCAAACTGTCCCCACCCATGCTATGTTTATCACTTGATAATAACTTACAATAGGAATAAAACTTATCCCACGCCATGGTATTTCTCTCAATTAAAATCATGTTATGAAAATATTGTTAATTAGTTTGATATCCAATGATTATATAAAATATTTAACCATTTCCTGTGTATGATAATAGACCCCAAGCAATAACGATCAGAGCCAAATACTTAATTTATGCTGCAGCGAATTTCATTGGATATCTTTGGTGTAGTCAGGAAATCAACAGATTGTATTACAATTCTGTTGCTTACTTCCCCTTCTGCTTAAATTGTAATCTGATCTGTGATTTTTAGTGCTTCAATAGAAGAAATAACCTGGGAACAACAAAAATTAGATATCCATATATCGCAGACGAACAAAATGTCAAAATATTACATTGTTCTCTGATCGAACATAAAAAACGCTGAACAAGTAATAACATATCAATTTGTTTCAATTTTACGTGTTCATTATTGGATCATTTTACACTTTTCCATTATCTTCAGGTGCATTTAATCTAACAGGATTCTCGATGACAGCTCCAATTCCAAATCATATGGTTAAAATGCAACAATTATATGAGCAACATTCGATCTGTATTTTTCTACCCTTGTTCTTTTAGTAAAACGTCATCCCATAAAATGGCAAGTAATTTATCTGGCAAAAACAACAGATTTTTTATTTTACAATCTATTGCATTTAATTTTTAATTTTATGGCAACCTCCATCATCGGTGAGGAGGTTGATGGACTGTTTTTTAGGTGAAGTTACAGTAACAGTAATGGTGTGTGTGTTTCATGGCATGTTGACATATTATTCAGCCATTACCTTTGCCATTGGCGGTGTAGTAAGTTGATGGTTTGCTTGGTAGCATGTTTGTTGACATGTTTGTTGGTTTAGTTGATAGTGTGTTTGCGAGTGCAGCATTTGATGTATTTCACAGCGCTGTTGTTTGGTGGTTACCGTTGCAGTTTGTGCTGTAGTCGACTGTGTGTTTGTCGGGCTGGTGGTTACCTAGTTGAGTGTGTGTTTGTTGGACTGGTGGTGTAGCGTGTGTGTGTGTCTGGCTGGTGGTTGCCTAGTTGAGTGTGTCTGTCGGGCTGGTGGTGTTGCGTGTGTGTCGGACTGGTGGTGTTGCATGTGTCCGTGTTGGGCTGGTTGCGTGTGTGTGTGTGTGTCTGGCTGGTTACCTTTGCCGTTGACGGTGTGCCTGGCTGCGTCGGCGGCTGCCTGGGCCTCCTCCTCCTCCTCGGTGGGCTCGAGCTGCTGCCGGAACACCTCGTGGTCCTCGCGGTGGATGATGGAGTAGATGGGCAGCCCCAGGATGTCCACCTGCAACATAACATCACAGCTCGCAGTCAGCATCAATAAGGCATTTGAAACAAGTCTTTTGGGCTTGTGGAAGGCGGCGGGAACCAGCAATATTTTTAGAGTCCATTATGAACATCTGGAGAGTCTGCTGCTAATTTCAAAGGAAAAAATCAATGGTTTGTGCTCATCTTAAATCCCGTAATAAGCCACTATCCCGGACGTAATGATTACACAAACCTCAAAAATCGTAATTTTACGTTTTTTTCAAGTAAGTTCACATCTCTGAATATGTCATTTGAAACATGTGTTTTTGGGCTTGTGGATGCGGCGTGGTTGGTATAGTGTTCGCCTTGCTTGCTAGTCGCCTCGCGGCGCAGTCAACCCAGAGATCCGGGGTTCGATACCCGTCCAGGCCAAGTCAAAGGCTGTATCGGTCTACTTGGTTACTACTTGGTTATATAGGTTAATCTTGTACACAGTCATGCCACATACACGTCGCATTTTGAATCTGTGTTACGTTACGATATTCATCGAAGGACGAAGAAAAAATATAATCTTCAGACTTCTTAATCAGCATACATTGTACATGTACCTGAAATGAAGTGGCAAGAGGGTTATAAGGGAACATCCCTATTTTTTTTAACGGCCTTTTTCCCACATTCGACTTCCTTGTGAACCCACCTTTGTAATTCTGGTCACAGTCAAGCAACACAATATAGTTCTTTTAAAGAATTTGATTGATACCAATAGAAACCAATACCTTGTCATTTTGGCTAGACTTTCGTTGTTTTCGTAACAACTTCTTCGGGCCAGTCACATGACCAAATCTCAGAGAGTCACATGACAACCATGCTGGCCAAAATGACAAGGTATTGGTTTCTATTGGTATCCATCAAATTCTTTGAATCATGAATAAAGAAACCCAGGATGATCTAAATATACATTCAGTTATAGTTCTTTTAGTTCGAACACGACAAAAACGAGAACTGGAGTCACTGCAAGATCACAGGTCTTGCCAGTAAAAAGTTTACGGAATTCATTTTACTTAGTTTATAGAGCATAGAGCTTATTATATTGAGCATTATAAAAAATGATCATAATAACTATATTAACACTTGGAAAAAAAGTCCGTTGATAAACATGCATACATTATTAATAAAATGGGAGAGTTTTTATCATTTCAACAACAGCTACAACAAAGCTAATATGTTATGTACATATACAAGGAAGAGCTTATCGAATTCCATATGTGACAGCATTTTCTAAGTATTATAGTGCCCTGTGTAACAAAAAAATACATCATGACAATTCGCTGTTCTCTGTAAGTCCTTGTTACTGAATCTTCAATACTCCAATAACAGGTAAGCCTAGCAACACATCTTACATTCCTTACTCAATTACCTTATCAACCTAATTTCTAAATATATTCAATGTACGTATATGTCCTTCAAGTATCACGCCCATAGAGTTCACCATATAGCGGCTGATTCAGATTGCAATTAATTAGAACCGTGTGAACGCTTCTTAGAAGAGACCTTGACTGGCTATTACACAGATATGATCAAGCAATATCAACGTACGGATCATTTACACTAACACTTTCCTTCAAAACTAATTAATCTTTTCATAGTAATATTCATATTATTATCATGTCTATATTTCTCATAGCTTTTCATAAGTTGTTTCAAACATCGTAAAGCAATACTATTGTTTAGCCGATGATTCACTCACAGACCCAAAGAGGGAAAATTCAATTCATGAAAAAAAGTCTTGAACCACTAAAGGTCCAAATTTGCTACACATTATCTCATCAATGTTTAGTGACTGTGAATGTGGTGACTGGGAGCAGGAAAATCTGGAAAAAGTGAACTAATTGAAGCATTTGGTCACCTGTTTTATAGCACAAATGCGTTCACCCTGTCTTCTGTCACATCAACAGTACTTCTCCCAGCTAAAATCATAACTTCTTTTGCCTACATAATTGAGATTTTAGCAGCAGACAGCTTGTATGTTGCTGTTTTTCTGGTGTCGTATGATACACGGTTATTGTAACGTATGGTTATTGCTACGTTAGGAAGTGCCATTTGCTAAGTGCAACAATCTAGCAGACAATTGGCACCAATTGAGATGCTATTGAGGAGCTGGGCAAGTGCTTAATGGACAGACGACTCCACGACACACAGGCTTAATGCACAAGTCAGCTTTTTTATAATTGAATGCAAATGGCCAGCCCCAGAGACCCATAAAAAGCACCTGCTTCAATAGAAGTGTACATCTTTATTCACTTTAATGCAAATGCTTAATCATTGAAATACAAATAGCTCCAACGGATATATTAGAATGTACTGGACTACAGCTTTTCAGGGTAACCTAAAATTGGTACAAAGTACTCAGAAATTGTCCGTAACAAGATTTGAGAACAAGATGACACGGAATAGACGAATCCCTTACTTCGCTGTGAAGCACCACGAATCAGTGCAACGGCAATCATTATTTCAAACATTTTTTTGTGTGTTCTACATATTTTCGGTATGTACAATCATGAGTTCAAAGCCTAATGATGCCGATGTGTTCTATGATCATTGTCTACTTGGTGACCAAACATGTCCAGTCAGATTTGAGACTATGATATAGTTTACAAATATATAAAGAATTACATACCTACTAGCCAAACAAATAGGTTCAACTCTTGCGCTGCATATAAAAGGTATTATGATATGAACAAAAGACCCATGACTCAGCCAGTCATACAGTCCACTCACGAAAAGATTGTAAAGCAACTAAACTGAGGTGATTATAAAAGAAAATCTAGTAAGTTCTTTAATTACATTGGGTGATTAGCATCGAACTTTCAGCTGAATATTCAATGCTTAGAGAACAATGTTTGGGGGATGAGTGACAGATCTACCCACATAATGTTTCAAATCAAGTATAACAATCAAAACATCAAATACACAACACCTGATGGGCACTAGACTAATTAGAAATGATTTTGCTCAACTTAGAACCTCAACTTGCTACCAACAAAATCAAATAGTCTACTCAATTATACTACGATGTTGCAACAAATATTGCGGCAAGAAAAATTAACTGTTTGCATGAAACTATTGATCTTGCTGACTGACCATTGGCAAAGCTGGGACACGCTGCCGACAATGAAATTCAATTACAAATTTATCTCATAAAAAAACTACAGAAAAAATAGCACTTTTCCTGAGAATTTCGCTATATTGCACAAATGCATCACAGAATTATGAAGACAATCGACATGGTTAGTTTAAAAAAACTCCATTACTCCTTGCTGGGCATAATAACAAACTGTTGTTTTCTTTCTTACAAGACAGTTACACAACTGCACTACTATGTTTCCATGTTCTAACAAATGACAAGCGACAGTCGGTCATAGCATCAGCAGACAGGCCAGTTGTCTACTTGATCATACACAACGCTATACAGTACAACCTCTTTTATCTGTATACCCCTTACCCGTACTAGCCCTCCACTTTGCCCCTCTCATGTCAAGAAGTAGGTTCAGATCAGAAATAATTTTCAATACGCAGATTGAATTGTAAACGTAAAACAGATCAATCGTCATTTCATTTAATACATAGCCATTCTATAATACATCTATATCTGAATGTTTAATTACCACCATCAAACATTGCCAATTTTTATAGAAATCAATACCCATCTATGTAAGTAGCACGTTAGTAAGCATAGGCAGCACCTGGGCACATCTTGAACATGTGTTTATAGTCCCACGGGTTAAGGTGGAGCCAGCCAAAGTAGAGTTATTACATGTTTGGCACCAAGTGCGGGATTAGGGATGGGTAAGATCGGAGAACGAAGTCATGAGTGAGAACGAACTGTCACTGTGTTTTTGAAGTTCTAAACTTGTGATCTGACTGTTACACGACTAGCATTAATTACATCGGATTGCAAAATTACCAGAAATGGAAAGGTTCATAGTCAAGCTGGATCCAAGTAGGTATGTGTAGGTGTATGGAACAAAAGGACCATAAAGTGTCGATCGTCTGCTGATAAAGAGTCTGGCCTGTTGAACTTGGAACAAAAAGCAGCATAAACGAGACCATACAGTACAAACAGTGTGGCGATTACCCATCGTGAAGTGTTATGAGCCTGCGAAAGAACCGGACCATAAAGCAAACACATTTACATTGTATCAGGTTAGTGGTCGTAGCAGAAAAATGCGTGATGCAAATGCATTGTACAGTGGTCAATGATGCTGACAAAAAGTGGCAATAGCTTGATAGTTTTATGTTGGCTCCTCTTGCATAAAGTGAAACAATTGCATACTTTCATATTGTAAATCGATCATGATCGCAAGTCTACGAGATCACTGGCATTTATACGAGTCAATTGTGGAGGTTTTAAAGGAGTCTGATTTGTCCGTGCTGTGAATTGGTATTTCGATGTACGGCTGACGTATGATTGGCATGAACTGGCAGGTGGGTGGGTGAGTGACAGAGGCAGCTTAACATATGCGCTTTTTGGAACTGATGTATCACTTGATCAAGGGCTTGTTTGATTGTAGTGCAATAGCTAGATTATTCCTCTTTCAGAAATGCCTTCTCTTGCTAACCCAATTCAATATTTTTTCTGTTCAAATTATGAAGAAAGGGTTAATAATAAGCAACATCGCAACTGAATCCTTACGATGGATTCATGCAAACATTGAGGTATTGAGGATCAAATGGGTCCAAAATACGACTCATCTCCATGAAAAAAACTAGGAAGTAGCATTCACGACTGTCTTTGCTGGTGATGTAAAATTCCAGCATGGTGTCAGGTTAGTGTCGTCTTGTCAAGAGACGCCACTTCTATGTTTACATTAATACAAATGTCACTTAAGTTAACCATGACTTGTCCTCAGCTTTCAATTCAGCTGTATTTCTATTATTTCTTTGGTATAAGGTAGATTGATGGTGGAAAATGTATCCACTGATTCTTTTTTGCATCCTGTAAAAATTTCTGACACGATTGTTGATCATTGCTGTTCCCTAAAAGTCTGTATATTGCACCATTCAAACAGTGATCAGGACAACATGACAGAGAAACCTCTTCATCCTATTTGGATGGGTCTCAGAAAATGCATCTACACTGTAACACTAGAATGACTATCGTTGCAATACAACTTGCCAACTGACTAAAACATCAATGTTCACATGGATGATCACATTTGGGGGAAGTTTTCCTCACTTCCATTTCTCTGTTCATCCTTCAAATGACTATTTTTGTTCAGACTCTTTCCCAAGAAACGCCAGCATTTCCAAGAACTATAAAATTCCGCACACGAAAGTAATGCTATCAGAATGTTAGATTTATCTTACTGTTTGTAGATGAGCTATTTTTTTCTCAATACACAACCTACACCACTTTTTACCTAACACTTTACCAGAAGCTGTGGAAAACATATCAAAAATCAAATCTAATTAAATGAAACACAAATGAGGCTTTTAAAGATTCAAATGTCAAAAACCCACCGCAAACACATCATGCACAGAAGATTATGCGTTTTAGTAAAGTCTATAAAACATGGGCATTTTAATCTAAAAAGTGTCAATAAAACAACTTCATGAAATGTCTATTCATTTCAAAGTAACTTTTTATTTCAATTTTATTGTAAGTTAGTTCATTTATCTCACATTAATTTCTGTCTTTTTCAGCATTATTTTTTTGTCTTTCCTTCATGACAATCATTTTCTACTAAATAAGGACAGATGGAAATTTTCACAATTTTACTGACGGAAATAAATTAAAATTCTAACTTTTCATGTTGCCTATAATTCTATAGAAATTGCAACAAATATAAAAGGGCAGGCACTTTTGTTGATAAGCTTAAAAGCTTAGTTATCTTTTGAAGACCTAAATGAAATGAATGCTGATTGGTGAAAATATTGTGAACAAGTAGACATTATTTTCTAACAAATAGAAATAGCTTATTTTAAGGAATAATGGAATTATTTATTCACTGGCTTTAAGAAGTTGCGGGGAAATGAAGAATTAATTGGAGATAAATTTCTTTTCTCCCCACGACACAGAGAATGAAATTAGCCATAACGAAGCGGTGAAGTCAGCCAGGGTGTGATGTACGTGGTGTTATATGGTCACTTCCCCTAGTACGTCACATGATAAGCACTTGGCGCAATGCTTCACCAAGCTTCCTCCTAAAATGATTGGCAACCGTGGCCGAATCGATTGGGGATTGGACTCAGAAACAGAAGGTTGTGGGTTTGATGCCCGATTGGGTCTGGTGGTGGGTATTGAGCAAACTCATCCCAAAATAATTGCACACTGCTCTGTGGTACCTACATGTTAATTAGGCCATTACAGGTCATTGGGTGGGAAGAGAGTGTGACTGTCTGTATGAGTGATTAGCATTGTGCGCTGCTGAATGCTGCAGATGTAAGTATGTGAGAAATGATCAATTGATGATCATTGAGTGTGCCAATGACCTGGTGTAAAATGTAAAGTCGTGAGAGCACAAATAGAATCACGACTATGAACCACCACATTTACATTTACATTTTATGATTGCGACAACGTCAGAGTGGAATCTTCGTGTGCACAACACAACAGGTGCTAGCCAGCTGACTTACACACGGTGACGGCTTGAATCAAAGTTTTACATTGTAACCAAACTTTGTCATTTTTGCACATGTTTTGTTAACATATTCCCCTATTATCCTAATGCTGATGATACATTTACGTTTTGTGTGCGTACATGTCAGCACAGATGATGTGTGTTTGTAAACTATGGTATAAAGTGTCAGGTTCTGACAAAGTCCGCTGGTTGCCGTGCCATCTCTCACCTCAATGCAAAGGCAATAAACAGCCATTAGTCTTATTTACAGCACAGTTTCTCATTTACCGGTCGTAAAATATATACATTGTTTATAATTAGTGTAAGATTATATGTATATTTTATATGTTTTTCTATATCTGGTCACGAGGCATGAAGCATATATTTCTAGGCCAACTTATCACTGGACAACTTATTGGACAACTTGTCGCCAACACTTGTTTAAAAAGTTATTGCTCCACACAGCCATTGTCTTCACTGATCTCTGCTTTATTTATCACTCCTACAAGCCATAGAAAGAATGAGTTTTCTCAACATAAAGCTGTTACAGCCCAGATTTCTATTACATATGAATACATGTTACTGATGGCTATGTCCATAAATGATAAAACATCAACTAAGTTACGCGTATTTGTTCTCATTGTGAGGTCTCCTCAATAATTCATCTGTGAAAGTTAACATTTACAACATTAATGTCTCATTCTAAGAATTTAGTGCATGTCCTTCGATTTATATGCATGATTATTGCCATATGAATTTAACTCTAAGAAGAAGAGCGATTCATTGGAAACATTGTTGCAATAGTTTAAAGTCTGCACTAAATTATGTAACGTTAGATGACAAGCCCTTTCTACAAATTCTATTACTTTCTTAGTACAGACCTATCCATTATTCTAGAATTTATCCTACGCATATAAAACAAGTATCATAAATTTCAAGTAAACATGGTATTTATAGAAAAGTATACACTAAAATACAGTGAATATCTTTCCTGACAAGCAGATTGTAAATATTGCTTCTGTGATACCTCGATGCAAACATGTCATTTACATCAGTAAAAACAGAATAATAGGTAAATGATAAAGTAATTATCATTACTGCTGCAGCTTTATGAAATAACCATGGAACGTAACATTTCTTCATGCCATGTATATTTTAATTTACAAAAGTATTTGCAGTTAGCTTACTCTAAACTTGTTTTCTTTTCATTAAATTATTTCACTCGTAATATAGTCATATAGTCATTTTTCGTCATGTACCTCAAATACCTGAAAAATTTGCAACATTTGAATACTTGTCTGGGCAAATCTGCACCTTCAAGTTTTTTTTAAATAATTACCAATCCCTTTTGGATTTGAAAAAGTGTGTCAATGATGTCATCGTATGTTAACCACTACATATATTGTAACTGATCATTATTGTTTATTTTCTTTTTATAGGTGCCAATTACATCAAATAAGGCAGATGCAAATTGGCGAAAAACTTGTAAATGTTTTTTTTAGTAGGTAATATTTATATCAATTATATTCTTCTCTCTCTCTCCCTGTTTTCTATAGCAAGCAAGCTCCTACCACTGTTCTGGCATAACTGAAGACAGGTTTTACAAATCTAAGCTTCCATTTGACTATATCAAATAAGACGCATACGAAATGGCAAAAAACTTGTAAATGTGGCTTGTACTTGGTTGAGAACCTCACGTTTCACGTAATTAGGTTGAACACGTTTAATCTGCTTGGCCACTTGTCAGGCATTGCACATCGTAAACGCAGATTTATTCTCGCAACGGAAATCATATTTGTTACTTTGATGACATTATGTATCCAGCTCATTGGTCGCTGAAAAAAATGAGAAATCTATGCAAGTCTGGGTTTATATTTATTATTGTACTTCACTTCAATACTAAGTGACTAATACACAATTATTGAATCTCTATCTTGCTGAAGACGGACGACGATAATTTCATACCATCAGTAATTCTATGGCACACGGAAAGAAGTGTATTTAGAAAAATAGACAAATTTTCACATCTGACATCTTGTCACAATACTATCTTTCTAAAATAAAAAAAAAAAATGCAGTACCATAGTCACCTACAAAATCGATTTCCAACCAACGTCAAGCTTCAATAAGAAAATCATAATGGGGAATGATGTGATATGAGCATGAATGACGTGATTACTGTGGCGTCACCACCGTCCTCCGTGCGTCTGCTTGTCGCACAACGTCATTATGTGGCGACACGCGGCCGCTATTAGTGTGGTTGTCCAGCTGCCGCCAACACGTAATGAAATCACATTTCCTGGTCACACCTCACTTTATATGTGGTCGGAAATAATCAAAACTCCCGAGTGCTAAATAATCAAAACTGATTGTCAAGAGCTGATGATGCAAGTCACAAGTTGCATGCGCATTTTTGCACAGCAAGCCGCTTTTATGGTAGAAACTGCAAAGTAGATTGTGGCAAATCAGTTGTTTGGCTCATGTGGTGAGATTGGGGAGGAGCTTCGCAACGAGGAGGAATCGTGCGCTAGGAACTCAATATGAGAACAATCATACATGTGATGGTATATAAATGTTCCTTTGAATTACAATGATTTGCAAGTTCCATTTTCCAAGCTGTACAGACCATCATACCTGTAGTAAGCACGCAGAATACTCATTATGTTTTATGGGCTTGATTAAAAATTGATAGCATATTCTTAAAATTATCATCCATTTGTCATAAATCCAATAAATGAAGTCAATAGAAAAACAAATCTATCACAAAGACTAGTTTTATTTCATTGTCAAGAAAATGTGAAGAATATCAATTTGCAGACATGGTGTCACTCTGTAGTAAATTGTTCAAAACTTAAGTGTTTTGTAGTCAAAAGAATAATAATAAATATCATTGTCATGAGTCGAATCCTATGAAATTACAACAGGATTTTCTTTCTCAATGAATCACTTTACGTAACACCACAGTCACACAAGACCATGTGTTTTATGTAGAGCTTATGAGAACAAAATGCATAAATCTATAATAAAGTACGCCAACATTGTAGGAGTTCTATTGACACATTCATAAGATGCGAACATTCTTTCCACTTCAAAGTGGATATAAAGTAATTTCTCTTTAAATTTAAACTGATTACTGGACAAAACACGTTTTCTTGACGCGTAGTGGGACAACCCCTTCACCAGACTCCAAACTGATTGCATCAATAATGAAGCTTATTTACTAAAATGTGTATAATCATTTCATCAATGAACTTGATTGTTTGTGGATCACCGATTTGTCTAAGGCCTGTTTATAGTCATATAAAAGTATAGCTTTGATAAAGTTACTTATGGTGTTTATCTGTCAGCAAATTGATTCATAATGACGAATGGGCGACATTCTGCTCTGTGCCGCCACCAGCCGTACCACTTTCTTACTGACACAAACACGCAAACAGTAACACAAACATCATAACCTGTGACTTCTATGGCTCCTTTCGATCGCTCTGTTTTGGTTACACACTACAATGTATACCATGTTTACATTTACTCTGTTTTATTATATGAAACCTGCCTCAATTAAATTATCCTAAACTTCCTAAACAAATCTGCTGTCTTGTTCCTGTCAATGAAATGCCTGTCATTGACTATTTTGGGGATTTTGGTTTCACCTCCAAAGTGGCCGCTTTGCAGTCAGGAACACTTTTAAACTACGTAAGATTCAATATTCTCTCTGTTTGCTGTTCAGACTCCATGCAGTTAGACTGAGAGTGGAAGTAAGTTACTTTACCAATAAAGAGATGTCATTTAATTCACACTGAAAATATCTAAACGATAACTGGGAAGAAAAAGGTAATGGCATATTTATATACTCAAGCTAACGCTATAATTGTTGCAATCCATTTCAATGGTCGTAAACAAAATTATGTTGCGTACCCTTCTTACTCGGGAAACCTGACCAGGAAGATCAGATGATGCAACCAATATCCTCCATAATTTAACTATAATTCCCTTACACGTGAAAGATGAATGTTTGACAGTTTGAGTCTGTACTTACAACTTATTGTGACAAAGCATACGACACCTGAGGATTGCAAGCTTTGTGTCAAAGTCAACACAGTGTCATGTCAAACAATTATAGTTTTATGTCAAAAGCTGTCACAACATTAGACAGCCAAATTTAAATCATCCTACCTGACTGAGATGATGCATGTTTTTAGATATGTAAGCTGGGGTTTTTTCTTACTAAATCTTATTGTTATTTGAAGGAGATATCACTGTCCCCATTGTATCTCAACAATGTCAATATAAACTGCTTCAGAGATTTTTTTTCTTTGAATGGTTTCCTCTGGATTGAATGATGTAATTCATTTATTGCATATATCCATCCTAATAGGAATATTTACATAATACATGTACAATCTATCAGATGAGAAAATACAGTAAATCACACCATGTTAATAGTTCACGGCATCAACATTCTTTGTAAATGGGAATATAATTACCTCACTAATTCACTTTTCAATAAAATTCTAGAGTAGTATACTTCAAGCAATAAAAACCATACTGTGATTATACCTGTCTGAAAATGATGCTTAGAGTGCAGTTTTAAAACCTATTACAATTTCGATGATAAAAAACTAATGTCGCAGCAGATACGAAAAATAAATAGAAATTTCCTGAGCAGTTTAAGCAATAAGCTACATGATTTGTTCAATAAGCTTCTGATGACAGAATATCAAGTGAATTCTCCCAGCATGAAATGTGCAATGAATGCACACAAATGGTGAAGCCCCAAACAAGAGTGATGATCGAGGCTACTAATTTTATTACCCACCGTACACGAAGATTTTACCAACAACTGAAAATGAACAACAGACAGTCGACAGGGATGCTTCACAAGTACCGTACGTAGAAAATGCCTATCATGTTTGAGACCTTTACAATCAAACTTTAATGCCATTCTAAGATCAAAAGTCATTTTAGTAAATTTTAAATTACATGCTACATGTATATGATTTGTCAAACCACACAGAGTTCGATAACCGGAGATAGCTTTTCCTAGGATGTATTATTGTCATTGTCTTTCAATGTGTGTGCAGATTAATTCATGTACATTGTTCCCCAACAATATTACAAAAGTGATAACTGTGAAAAAGTGCGTTTCCATGGAATTGTTAAGCAATGTTCACTTTATGGGGGCATTATACAGCTTCTTTTACTCCAATTTTCATCTCATATCACATTATGCACCAAAACGTGAGGGAAAAAGACAATCTACAAAACAGCCAATTTTCTGCAAGATATAATAATAATAGTTGACATTATATGCAGCAAACTATCACGATTATATTTTTTTAATGCTATTTGGTGATGCAAAAATAAATTGTCGCAGAAACAAACTATTGTATTTACAAGATAAAAATTACAAAAAAGTTAGATTCTTTGGGAGAAAAAACGGCTGTATAATATGGATATTTTACCCTGACACTGAAAATCTATCAATTTATTAAAGTTTGAACAAGCCATTCTTCAAACAAAGTTTTCATTTTAAAGTAATCTTTTTTGCATCACATTTTTAACTTGGTACAAAGTGGATGGAACTAGTTCATGCTAGTTAGCATAAGTATAAAAAAGTAGTCGAGTAAGTAAGTAAGTAAGTAAATAAGAGATGGAATTAAAGATAGAGCATAAGTTGCTGTTCACAATCAATTTAGGCACTTTTCACATGCACTTCTTCCACATACATGAATTACTAATATCGGTAAAACAGGCTTAGGCCTAGAAAAAATGATTCTGTGGTTCTGGTAACCCTAGCTAACCCATTTTAACCCCCCGAACCTAATCTTTTTATTGAGTTTTTTTTATAAAAACTTCGAACCTATGGATTCAGACATAAAATAATATACTAATTTTAGCAATCCAATAAAAAAAAATCATATGTAATTCATCATTTTTGTTTAATTTTACCATCATGTTGTGTGTGCAGCCACTTTCGTTTTCTCTGTCGAGTAAAAAAAAGAAGTAGCACCTACCTAACCTAATTTTTTGCGGTAAAAAAATATGAAAAAATAAATAAAATTACCTACCTTACTAACCTATATTTCAAAATCATGTTACCAGAACCAAACAATCATTTTTTCTAGGCCTTATATCACTATTTCTTATTTTTGATGATTACTCTTTTGTACGTTTGTCACAATTCGGACCATTTTGTGGCCATGATGTTAAAGCTAAAAAATATAGTATTTCCTGTACTTAACGACCAAACACCACACTTACATTTGTAATACCTCAATGTAAAAAGTAGGACAAGGCTAATAGATGCATGTGTTTAGTGTTATTTTTTAGGACAAGTACAAGAAATTTTACTCAAACTTTTTCATGGCGAAAATTGAAAGCTTCCAACTTTTTAACCAACATGGAAACCTTGTATGGACACAGGGTCAGGATTAGCCACTCTTATTGACTAGTTAAAGCTTGTGAAGAAGGAGTAAAGTTTTTTAGCAATTCGTCCTTTTGACGACTAGCAAATTCTGGTCATTTGGCATACAGATATACAGTTTGTGCCAGGAGGACAAGTACATTTTTTTGCAGGACGAGTAGATATTTAAGTGCTATTCATCCTGCTGACCAGAATAGAAGCACTCTTCCACCTAATGCTGACCCTGTGGACATAATACAAAAATGCGTGTACATACGAGGTTATGCCCAAGTAGCGATGTGATGGCGTCGCTGACGAAGATGAGGTTGCCACGGCGAGAGACAACAAACAGGAAGCCGCCCATCGACTGAAAATATACAATCATCATTTCTAGAATTCAAACATAAAACATGTGACGTTTTATTAATACTAGAATTATATTGTAGTATGCATTGTAGTTAATAAAAAAGTTACAGAATTATATTGCAGTATGCATTGTAGTTAATAAAAAAGTTACTACAAGAGAACCAGAAAAAAGCAAAACAAACAAACAAAAACAATTATATGTTCATATTAACAAAATTCTCTTTACAAAAGGTTGAGCATTGAAAGCTTGGAATTCATATATTGGTTACTTCGAAGTCTTACTTTTTAACTGGAAATTTCACCATTCATGTAGTAACGAAGTAATTACATCTGATATTAACCAAGCATCGTAATTTTATTCTAATAACAGAATTCGCTGACAAGAGACATAATGAAAAAAGCTGATATTGAGAATTTTTTTCAACAGCTCAAGTCTTGTAAACTTTGTATCTTTTATTGTTAAAGATATCACCAAAGTTATTATATTTTTCAAAGAAGTGCAAGTATAAACGTCAGTACAATGCAAGTTAAATCTACATAAGAGGTCTTGTCGCCTTACTAGTACTTGGTAAATAGTAAAATACCGTACACTGTATTGTTCTGCTTATATTTTTGATATGAAACATACTTGCCTTTGCAGAGAATTTATCTTGTTATGAGAAGTAGAGCAAAATTGGCAACAATGTCTATATTCATCATGTACATATTTGAATTTTTCCATAACTTTTATTCATGATACTTATTGTTTATGGCGCCAAAGATATGACGTATTTGCAAAGTTGGCGCCATATAAATCAACAATTTATTTGCTTATCATAAATATTTTGAGAGAACAGAAAAATTCTTGTTCAAAGTTAAATTTGACATATCAAATTAACTAGATAAACTAAATGAACGACAGCTTATCATTAATTTGTTTGCAAAAATACCACGGAAAATAGATACTTGTTACTGTTTTTCCCTTAAAAAATGACACTGCTCAAATTGAAAACAATACATGCCCTGAAGATCGTTATATCAAATAAAACTACTGAACATGTTAAAAATCTAACTATGACCGTATGATAATATGCTGTACGCTAATCTTTATTACTATAGATGTAGGTTATCTTCACATCTTCACACCACAATCTTGTGAAGACTAAGGCATTGTGTGAAAATGGACATGAGAATGTTCGAAAGCTTCAGTTGAGCTTTCACTAAAAACAAGTTCAAAGTGTAGTTTAAAACAAGAACATGAATGAAAACTTGAACCAATGAACATCCAACATATAAGTAGGTTATCTTAATATGATGATTTATAGGAAGACAGGAGAAACCAAGTGTGCAACCGACAGGACCACAAGTGTCCTGGTGACATACATACAGCTGCCAAGACGGACAGCAGCCATATTTATCAGACACAACCACCAGGTGGGAAGCTCTGCATTAGCAACACACGCTTAATGCTTAATCATACGGAAAGTGCAATTTCTGATATATCTCTTACAGACAAAAAATCAAGCCAATGAAGATATCTGATGCTGGAATTG
>CM032664.1:1799857-1867813 GCA_019095985.1 Streblospio benedicti
TAACAATCTTCTTAAACCCACTTTCAAAAGAAGATAAAACCCATTGATGCTGTTGCCTTTGAAATCAATGACACACTCAATATTTTTATTAAACAATACAGCAAGGAATGCATACTATTGCATGAGATTATAATAAATTATGCGTGTAAAAGACCAACTTCAAAATCATAAGATAAACTTTGATGTGTATACATTTGCAATTATTCAAATTCATACTATAAGCATTTACAGCGTAATCAGGCCTACAAATAGATGTCACTGATATTTATTGCTTGATCAAAAGAATACATGTAAGTGCAAACAGGTAAAACAGTTGTGACTGTAAATCTATAAAACAAAATCAACATGTATTAACTGCATCCTATTTTAAAAAGCATTGAAATCGCTAAAAAAAATTCTACACACAAGCACAAACCACATGTTAAAAATACAATTTTGACACATGATTCTTGGAGATAATTTAGTTCCTATCGTGGGTACCTAGATTGGGTACGTGTCACCATAACAATCCTTCCATGATATCACTCTTTGGCAATGTATTTTTTTTTTGGTGTGAAAACAATTTTGTTGATTATGTTGCGTGTTCATCCTTGCTTAAGAATATGATTTTTACTTGAAATCGAATATACTCACGCAACCCTACAAAAGCATTCATTACGGGATACACATGTCTGTAAAATGGCTAATTATTGTTTGGATTTAATTGGGGAAATAAGCTTTTTGTCTTAAAGTTTCACATGCATGGTTTCGTCTTTAGTTAATGATTGTGTCACTCATTAATACAAAAATATACTTTAACTATAAATATCCTTCTATGTGCTTCTATGGATAAGATGTTTTAATGATATTGCAGTTGTGTAATGAGCCACTTTCTTATTAAGTATTCCATAGGGAAATGTGATAATGACGCACGAGTATTTTGGCCTTGTATTAGGATGAATTAACAAGGTCCTCTGTGACTTGTCACTGTCGCACTGCTGCTAAATGGTGAAATTAACTTGCATGTGAAATACATAATACATGATAAAGATACAGGTTAATCTTCCAGTACTACAAACAGGAAGTATAAAAAATTATCCTCTCGGGTTACCAAAATAAGCACTTATACATCCGAAATAAATGTACAAATAATGTATTGGAAAGTAAATTTTGAGATTGCACTTACATATTTCATCAATTTGAACTGTCTATATGGAGATGAATAATTTCTTCAGGTGTATCATTATATAAAGATTTCTTCTCAAAAAATAGAAACATGAGATTATTTGATACAACATCTAAGAAAGTTTGTCATGTAAAATGATTTTCAACAGGTGATGCTAATTTGGACTATGCGTTGATAAAAACTTTATAAGTTATGACTTTAAACGCAATAAACATACGAGGCCAACTTTTTGTTATAGAAATCAAAATATACATTTACATTTTAAAGATTTATTAAAGCAGCAAGTTTGACCTGTCTAGAATTTATCTACATGTGTTTATCGATCAAGACTGATTTGGCCACACAGAGTTATTAACCATTTTGAGGTTGTGGCATGGCTGCCCAGTATCAATCGTCCAGTCCTGGACTTTTTAGAACATTTGAGTCTCGTTGACCCATACCAAGTTTTGCCAGCATCCTACGTCTGTTTGGGTCTACTCTTGCCATTCTGAATATGCGCTAAAACTAAATATCTATGGAAGGACCCATCCTCAACTAATGACAAAACTGCAAAAATGAGATCTTATAAAATTGAGATATATGGATGTAAATATTTATGACATTTATGCAATGACTATTGAACTGACAATCACTTAAGTCACATATACAGATATAAAGCAAAGATATAGAACTTTTGACCATGAACATCTACCTCCAAGTGTAGCAAAGGCAGGAACGTAATACACATACTCCTACTATATGGATTTACAAAGTAATGTATATCAATATATATAATAGAAAAAATATTCTCTTTCCACTTGAACTTTAAAATAAAAAAGTAGCTTTTGAAAGGAATTTACCGGTCATACAGTAGGAGCAAGATGAAATATATAACATCATAACAGAACCGGGTGACAGAAGCAAGGTACTTTAGATAATATATTTTCATCAAAACTTTGGTATAGACTGAAATGTTAACCATGTATTCTCTGATATGAGAAATGCATATACACTACTGGCAATGTAATGTTAAAATACAGTAAAAGAAACCACCTATGCCATAACACATCTACATGTTGACATATTTATCTAACTAAACATTTCAATTCTTGAAGGAGCCCTTTTGAAATTCTATAATATACAATGACACAGTGAAATGCCGTGCCGATTTACTGCATAAAATAAGGCCGCAAACAACAACAGCTTTTTCTAATGCTTTTCTACGCTCACACTGAGAAAGAAAGAGTTTTTAGAGCCAGTTATCCGCAACATATGTTTGATCAGGTACAAAACGGCTACTATGATTTCAAACAGATTTTATTCATAAATAAGTGCCATAAAACGATGTTTTGTGATGTTAGTTATTACCAAAAGTCAATAATCCTTTATAGAGCAGTTTAACCATCATCTATGGTGTGTTTTTCTTGATCTCAAGCACCCAAGCGAGCCCTAAATCGCTCAGTTCATTTCACAAATATTCAGTGTTCGGTACAATCGCTATGGCACTCTTGTTTTATTCCTTAATCCCATGTCCAATCAAATTGACTGGGAAGTGTTCTAGTTAATGCACTGGGACATACAAACCGCAATCAAGTGACCATACACTCCCTCTTGCCCATCACACAAACACTGATTTTTGACGTAAAAGTCACAAGGCGGATATCAAGAGTTACGGACACAGGTCGTAACATGACAGTAACAAAAAGCAATCAGAAATGTAGCAGGGTAAAGATAAAAGGGGTGGGAGCCAGAGGGTTAATAGCAAGCGCTTTTCTCTTGCAACGTTAATATAATCAGTCAACACGTAAACACACTTCAGTTGCATCTGCAGTAAATAAACCGCCGTTGCATAAATACGATTTTTTGAGCGTCCAAAAACAAGCGTAAATTGGTCAATTTAAATGCACCACATGCAGTATTAAATGAAATGCGAGAGGGGAATGGTTTTAATCCATTTTTCCATGCTAGGGCATAGGTGTGTAAGAACTACATCTATTTCTGATTCTATGTAATGTTCCATTACAAAAAGCCGAGGTCATCTTTTTAAAGCAAAGGTGTTGTGTGTTACAGTGTTTTGGTGATTACTACGGGCTCTTTTTGTCTATGGTTTTCCATTTGTTGTATTGGGAGCCAAATGAGACATGCAGAAAATGTCACTTAAAAAAGACTAATGACTTTAATGTTGTGGGAAAAAGACAGATGAATTTATCTTTGGAACTGTATTAGGTATAAAAACCCTATTGGGTTTTCTATCAACTATGATTTCAGATTAACAAGCATTCTGTCTCAATAGTAATCAATTTCGGTACATAAAATCATTTTCTCTAATTGATATTTTCTGTAATTACGTCATCACTTATTACAATACACAAAGTAGTTTATCGATGAACCGAATACGATGTTTACTTAATACTTAAAATAAGCCACAGCTATGGGCCATGCTCATAAAGTTAAATAGAGTATGCAAAAACATTTAATAGAAAATGAAACAATTTCATTACTTCTAAAACGTAAAATTTAGGTTGTCTATGAAAACTGAACATAAACTGAAACTGAGCAGGTTTTACCCGGTAAGCAAGTTCATAAATAAAATTTACAGAAAAAAGAGAGTAAAAGGCTGATATGAACACCATCTATTGTATTTGCACTTCACAAACATTTTTCATGTTTATAAACTGATATTGTGAAAAGTTTGAAGTGATTCAATCCAAGCTACAATTCGATAATAAATATTTATCTAATTTGGACAATTTCAGTTCCACACGTCATATCAATTGATATAGATTAACAGTAAAGAAGACAAATCATAACGTTCCATAAAGAACATAATAGAAATTAATATTTAAATTAATATCAATGTTACGAAACCCATCACAGGTAAAAGAAATCCTAAGATGATAAAATTTTCTTTTTCTACGTCGTTGATTGAAATTTGTAAACAACTATAACTATCGACATTTATGAATACATGACTATTACTTTCCGTTTTTAAAGAAATGGGGGTGATGAAGATTCATTGATTGTAAGTTACGTCTCCAGATTGCTATTTCTCAGTCTCACATGATATACAACACATTATACAAGTGTCAAAAGGTGATACACATTCAAGATGACTAACAAATAAGGTGCATATTCATTTAAGAATGAAGTATAACAGATTTTGTCAGGAAAACGAAGACCAAAAATGCAAAAAATAATACAAGGGGTGTGCGTGTGTGACTGCATGTGTGGCTGGCTTCTCAGGGGGGCACTAGCATCTATATTGGACAGGGATGCTTCACAGTGACTTCAAAATGGGGGGGGGGTATAAATCGGGGAGTCTTAAATATGGTTTATGCCAGAATAGGGGATCTTAAATATTGGTGTTTAAAACAATACATTGAATCTATAAGAAACTTGGAAGGCAACATCAAAATATCATCATGCTTCAGTATTGGAGAAAGTTTGCCCTGGCAAAAGTGTGGGTCTTTGCTTTGAGATTTAGAGATTTAGGATTAAGCTTATATACTTTGTCATCTCAAAAGTGGGAGGTCTTTCCGCTGAGCATATATACCCAACCGGATTGTGGAAGAGCTCCCCCACCCTGGGGCTCTGTGATGAGCTGAGTGTGTCTCACCTCGAGCAGCATGGCCCCCAGGTTCTCGTGGGTGAGGAAGTCCGGCCGCCACCGCAGGTTGAACGACGGGTTCTTGGACAAGTCTGCAACACAAACAACAAACATGTGAATATGGTTCTAGAAAGTTCGTCAGCTGCTTGGCTTCCGTGCCTTATAGAAATTATCTTTATAGCCTATCAGACATCATCTGCTTTCTTTATATCATACGCAGCTGATGTGTTTAAGCTATAAAAGAAATCTTCCCACTAAACCCATGAAATTAAACACTATTAGCAAATAATATGTACATCCAAACAAATTGAAATACTATAAATGAGAAGTAATAAGCTTGAATGTAACATTAAAATTAGTAATGTTTGCTAGATACAAGGAGGTATATCTGTTTGGTAGAGTTGTATGTGGACTGTTGACTGGACGAGTACAAAGACAATGCTTTGCTGTAATTACAAAATATGCTACAAATGGTGCATTGTAACAAAGGAAAACCTAAAAACTCAGTGAACTACCAGGACCGCTCAAATGACAGATATCTATGTTACAGACTGGGTTGTTGCTCTTGAAACTTATTCATATGCTCTACGGATACAGTGAAAATGTTTCTCAGTAGGAATTATATACCAGAAACTACTTTTGATTCAACATTTGAGCATTGCATTATGTATACGCTCCAACCACATCCACTTACACAAAACCAAAATCCGTAGCTTGTCTATTCTTTCAGAAAATATAACTCAACATCTCATCTGCTTCATTCGCTCTGACTGTATCAATGTAAAAGGATAACAAAGTTATCAATTACCGTAATAACAGTTTATATCACTGATCTCTTTCGGGAAATTAATGATGCGTCATAAAAAATCAAGCATGGGGCATTTATGTAGACTGTGCTCAAGGCGTTGCCAATCACGACTATTGTATGCACATTAATTCACCAATAGATCATTCCAAAATACACTAATGAATCTGATATCAATAAAGCTGCAGAAACAATGTTGCAAATGGAAGTTCTAACTGTTTTGGTATATGACGTGAAACATAGTATCTTGTTCAAGGCTTTAAGAAGAAAAGATGATTTTATGGCATAAAACAGGTAAACTCGAGACAGAAATAGCTATAACCACTTATCCTGAACTAAGATTGTAAATAAATGTCAATGGATAATCGCATGACTTGTGTTTGCAATATTTGATGTTCATGTTCGATGTCTTGTTTGGAACATGATCAATTTAATTCCAGGAAAAAAAGGGTGATAACATTTCATGGAAGTAGACACTAAAATGTATCAGTGCATTCACACACTTCTCACGATGTGACTGACGTAGACTATCATTTCAAACTCATCCTGATGTAACAAGCTCAGCAATGGGGTATCAAGGACACTAATTAGTAACTAGATTTGTATTTCAAGGTCTATTATGTGAGCACATGACCACAGCTGACCTCCCACCCACTGCATTAAACTGGCTCCATAACATCGTAACAATTATTCTTTCATTATCATATTGTCAAGAAAATCTAGCTACATACCATATTCGTTCTTATAAACGCACCTGCCCAATTAAGCGTACCCCCGTTTACACAGATTAAATAATTCAAATTTTGCTTTCTTTTTCAAAGATTTCATTTACCTGGCGTTTATTTTGTAAAACGAACACGCCGGTATGCGCTAGCCTCGTTGTGAAAAAGACTAACACGCCAGTCTCATTGTGAAAAACATACTGGTATATGCCAGGCGCATTGTGAAAGAAAGTTCGTGGATCATACATGTTGACATTTATTGGTCGAAGCGAGCGATAAAAAAAAAAAAATGTGTGAACCGCGAAATTTTTTCGGGGTGCAGTTATTAGACATCTCTTGTGTGTTCTTTTGGTTGAAATTTGTTTTTTGTAAGCGCACCATGAGCTTATTAGAACAAATACGGTAAATGGCTACATTATGAAACACTCGCTGCCAGTGAGATGTACTCCTGTTATATATGAACGTTTGTAGATCATTTGTTGTTCACATAACTGATAGAATCATAATACTCAGACAACCTTGACGGAGACAATGTGCATACGCAAAAGTCACTATTCTCAGAAAACCTTGGCAACTACTAATTATTGTAACTGATAATAGTAGATCAAGTAACAGTCCACATAGTGTAAGATATACAAGAAATGAACAACATGTAATGATGTGACTATTTCAGTTTAAAAAGTGCAGTTGATAGCTATTTTATTTTCATTTTTATACTCTAGTTGTGCTCGACTTGTTTAAAAGCCTACATCAAATTACTGAATTTGAACCAACTCTAGAACCAACATCATATATCAACGCCATTGAGATGTTAATGGAAATACCATTCATGAAAAAGCCCACACCCTAATTTTACCAAGGTTCAACCCAAAAAGCCTTTTACATGGTCATTCAGGGTAATTACTGAAAGGAAAAGATAAAATCCTGTACTTCCGAATCCTACTTGTCTGTTCAGTTACAATCAATGAGAGATAGATGATAAGAAATGAAAAGTATCAATGTGTGAAGACGTCTAACATATTCGATAAAGATGTAATACCAAACAGTCACTAACGTCATGCAACCTTTGTATTCAATCCTAGTTTATGTAAAAACTTTCTATAGAAAGCATTATTTTTTGTTAATCGATAGGACATTTGTGACAGTGTCGCAAACTATAAAGGTCATGAATTGATCATGTTCTTGGCTCTTGAATACTGAAAATCACAACCTGTCGGTGGCTGGTAGAGAAACTCAAGTCTTAAATCGTCACATGTATACATAAATACTGTATTACATATTGTAGTTCTTTTTCCCATCTGTTAACTCAGATTAAAAATTAAACATGTCTTGCTTTTCTTTTCGAAGATTTCACTTGCCTGGTGCCATTATTGTAAGACTAACACGCCGGTATTCGGATAACCACGTAACCACACCGGGCACGTTGTGAAACAATGTTCGAGGTTCATACCTGTTCCCATTTATCGTTCAAGTGAGCAATAAAACAAAGAATGCATGAACCGCGAAAATCTTTGCAGGTGAGCTTATTTGGATATCTCCCTTTTTTTTTAAATTTGTTTTTTGTAAGCGCACGGTCAGCTTATTAGAATGAATACGGTAGGTATAAATAAGCCAGTTGCATCAGTAAAATCGAAAATACAAGATTCAATATTGAAAACCAATAGGGGCACTGATCCAAGTTAGGTGATGAGAGGACTTCATGTTTAAATGCGCAAACAATTTTTGATATTTATGTGAACGCTCTGTTGAATGTTGAGCAGACCCATAAGTCAATTCATTCATAATCATAGTGGCTTACAATGTATATAGGATGTGTAGTGTTTCAGAAGGGGGCATATATTATGCATGCCTATGTACATACCATAAATTACACTTTTTTAACCTTTTAGGGCATCCCATCACTTACTCCCCTAAAGCCTGCCATCAAAGTAGTTATTCAAAAGCACTGAGCCGCCCTGAATTATCTTCTTCACAGGTGGTTACTTTGATCGAATACAGACAAACTTACAACTTAGGTCAACTCTTTTACAAAATAACAAATCTACAAAATCTTTCAACAAATGTTGTATTTACAAGACCTTTATCATTACACAGCTTTTGTACAGAGACAAACTCAAACAGATCTTGTTTTTTCTTTCCATTTGATATGTACATTCACGTTATCCCCACTGTACTAGGGAAACTACTTTGTTACCAAGAGGTGTTTTGACAGTAAACTCTCATTCATGTCTTCCGCAGATTACCGTAGATGCAACATTGTTATAGGAACCATCTCAGAACGAGTTGACTTGCTTGAACGCTATCACCAGAATTGGCCAGGCTCTACTATATCTCTGTGATTATAGTGCAGATTTGGGCCACAGATTACAGATATGACACTTTATTGCACAAACGTGTGCTTATAATGAGATTTACCCCGAATGGCTGAGGGTCAGTCACGTGTGATATAGACTATCAGCTTAGACATATTGAACTGTTATCATCGACTTTATAACACCACATATATAATCTTGTAGGTACCGAGAAAATGTTTGGACGTTAATCTGTCTGAAGTATGATGATGCTCACTCAGCTAAATCCTAAATTTATTTGGGCAGACCATAATCATTCCATATTCAGAGGGTGTAGCCTGGCTGCCCAGTCTAGATCTCAATCGTCCTTTCTACCATTAGGATCTGCGAGACCCATGCTTAGATGTGTTCTACCTTACTGTTTTGGTCTTCCTTTACCTTTCTCTCCTTCTATGCAAGTTTTTTTACTTTGTTAATTCATCCGGAACTGTGCTCATTATGACCTAGCCATCTCAGTCTTTGGTTACAAAGCGCACTGTCAATATCTATGATACAACATTTCTCCGGAAGGCTGTCTGAACTGGTATCATTGTTAGGCTTCACACAATGTATGACAACTAGGGTTATACAATTTTGTTAGGTCAATTTGATCACAATTACATCTTCGGGTACTTTCCCTTCATTGCAAATGATTGGTTCTACTCATATCCCATGTTCTGCTGTAAAAGTTCTTTGGGAATTTCTTGAACATTCAATGTTGAAAAAAAGTAAATGGTTTTATTAACGTGGTGATTGTTGATATAATGTTCATACTATACTAGACACATACATAGAAATAGATGTATGATTCCATAAATATTTACTACAAAAATAAAAAAGTTTAATCTTATTTTCCATGTATCATAAAAGTGTAACAGGTGTTGAAATCTCTCATCTGTCAGCTCCTGTTACAACAAATCATAGAAATGTCAGTGATAATACCACACGGGTCATTCATACGCTCATCAACATAATTCATATAGTGCACTCATGTCACAGAAAACAACACTAAACACTTCATAAAACTGTTGGTGACAGACAATATGAACGTGTACAGTGAATGGCAATTCAAATATTAACATTATATCACTCTTTTATGAACATGAGCGTCTATAAACATGTTGTAGAATCGCAATGATAGGGATATGATTTCTTATATTCATAGGATAGTACGGATGAGTATTTGTTTAGCTTGATAATGGAACATAACCATGTTAACAACGTATGACTAAAATATGGCCATCAAAGGCCACTAGGCCTCACTAGGTTTGGGGGAGTTTTTTTTTTTTTTTTTTTTTTGGGGGGGCTTAAATAAGTGGGATGTGTTTGGGCCACATATCAATCAATATTTTTTATCATTTAATTTACTTTGTAAACAGTTCAACTGTACTATTTCCATTGCAATTTCACAGTACAAGTTGAGGTAATGATTTGATGACGTGTGCACTGGCAATGGCTCCACAATTACAAGCTATAAACCAAGTAAACTGGTAATCGTGTTTACATTGGACAGGAGAAGCAGGCAGAAAAGAAGTCCATAGGGCGGCACAGCCAGTTTTTGGCTTTGAACCAATGACCTTGCTGTGGTGTGTGAGCTACTGACGCGTTGGTCCTCTTATCGCACTGTCACGTGGTCACTACAGCAAAAGCTGCACATCAATTTGTCTGAGAAACAAACATACAGTAGAACCTCCAATAAAGACCACTTCTCTATCGAGTCCACCTCTATGATAAAACCACTCTTCACAGTCCTAAACTACCAAAATGAACCTCTGTAGAGAGACCATCTCTCTATTGAGACCACCTAACACTGGTCCCAAAAGGGTCCTAATAGAGAGGTCGTACTGTATTTTCTGGCACATTCTGGCAACATACTAGTGTCTAACATGTGACAAGTGAAATAACTAGGCACAAAACAAATCAAAATGCTATGAAAAGCAAGTGAAATTAGAATGGAGCAGAAATAGCAATCTTTCATCAACAGATTTTCCTTCTGTTAGTTTCAATTGATGTAGCAAACTATATGACTTTATTTTTGCTTGTAGTTCATTATAATTTCCTCTTGAGATAAAATAAGCAACAGTTGATTGAAATAGGATTGGACACATACATGTAGATTGGTTGCTTTAATTCAAAACTGTGAATATATGAATACATGAGCTCAAAAAAAAAGTTTTTTTACACCTTCAGTGAAACACGGGCACATGCATCGTAGAGGGTAGAAGCCAACTGAGACTAGTCAAATGAGTGGCCATTGTTTTACCTTTCATTGTTTATATATACTCTGTTGATTACCCTTCGTATATATAAACAGTGAAGGGGAAAGCAATGGCCACCCATTAGACTAGTCTCAGTTGGTGTCTACCCTCTACGATGCAAGTGCCCGTGCAGTGAAGTGAGATTTCTAAAAATCTAGTTTACATAGATGTAATTTTTTATGCAAAAGTAAACTTCGAGTTCATACAATTTCAATAATATGAATACATGTACATTACTATTCAATATTAGTAAGAAAGAATGATCAACAAACAGAAACCTTTTGATACAGGCTGGCGACATGTCAAGGCCATCAGCTGCCAGAGGTAAAACTTGCACAAAACTCTGTGTGCCAGTAAATAGTCAAGTACACATGGTGCTGAAACCAAAGGCTTTGGAACCACTCTCAGTTTCACAGTTACATAGTTCCTGTGGCAGAGTGGACTAGTGAGTTAGCCTGAACAACTAGGTGATCTAGTGCCGTATGGTCGTAGGTTCGAATCCCACCAGAGACAACGTGATATGGTCCTAACCTGACTTGGAGTCATACGTCTAATGACTTAATTACATATGACTGTATATCAAAGTTGAATAAATAAACTATTATGGTTATTTATGTGAAATTTACTGTAAAATGACCTTGTTGGATGGGCAGCAAATGTTTTGAGCATTAAATACAGTCCCTTCAGTAAACTTGACAAAAAGTTGTCAATAAACTTACAAATTTAAATAACAACTGCACAAAATACTGCAGGAACTTTCCCATAATGGGAAGGGTCTAACAAGTGACGCATCCTCTCTTGACAAATCTGATCTTTGTGTCCATCATAAATAAGAGATATTTTCAATGGCTTCTGGACAAGGTCTAAAGGTATCTCATAAAATCTGATTATCAACAAGTTAGTTGAAAATAGCTCAAATATGGTACATCTCTAACCATTTGCAAAATATCAACAAGTGATGACATCACAGCAAAGTGCTATTAATCTTGTGAGAGGGCCCCTGTGCGCATCGATGTATGTCTCAACACCTAAAGGCTTTCAAACCTAAAAGTTGATCATATCATTCCTTT
Organism: Streblospio benedicti; assembly: GCA_019095985.1. Classification (NCBI taxonomy): domain Eukaryota; kingdom Metazoa; phylum Annelida; class Polychaeta; order Spionida; family Spionidae; genus Streblospio; species Streblospio benedicti. Next base: position 1,811,794 of record CM032664.1, read on the forward strand.
GTTCCATTTGCATTAATTCATTTTACAAGACACGAATGTGCTTTAATCTGCATACCAGCATATTTCAGTATTTGTATGCTGTTTACTAGTGCTGCCTTAATCCTACTTAATTGATGTTATTGTATGTTCCAGGAGGATAATTTGAGAATCAGGTCCAGGTCAACACAAATTAGGATATTTATAAAGGGTGTTTCATCGGTTAGTTACATTATCAGCTTATCTGAAGGCCAGGAACTTAATTATGTATACAACATATCTAACTTTTAATAGAACAAATTTTGCACTACAATCCTTGACCATATAGGAGCATAGAAGCAGCTTAACTGAAGGTTTCAAGCTATACAAGTAATTAGATGACACAATCCATCACAGCTACTAGCAGGTTGACATAGATTATCAGTTGGTCTCTTTTAACAGAATGACCCTTTGAAGACAAGATATATATCCAAGGCTTCATGTTACGTGTTAAAATAATGTTAAACACAATGTACCCACCATACATCACAATGACATCAAAGAACACATCAACCTAAACCTTTTCATGAAATACTGAAATCATTTACAGGTATCATATATACGTTTATATACAATATTTACACTATACAACTGGATAATGCTTACTGGAAACAGACATTTCATATGACATCCTCCATATTTCTTCAGTGTGACGTTGTACAACGCAGTGACGAAAACATATGAAATGTCTGTTTCCAGTAAGAATTATCCGGTAGTAAAGTGTAAATATTGTACACATATCAATTGACCTGGATGACTAATCTTCACAATATCGTTTATCCAATAGATTATTCAAAATGGCCTTTCATCTAGCTGAAATGAGGTGAAATACTGTGCTAGGTTGCGGCTTACCGTGGTAGATGCGGAGGTAGTTGACCGTGAGACGGAGGATACTGGACTTGTCCATCTTGCGGTTGGCTGTGAGTATGAGAGGGACCATCTTGGCAAGCTCGCCGATGTAAGCATTGAGACGGTCCCTCCGCAGCTTTTCACTCTCATTGCGAGTTAATCTGCAAAGAGAGAATAACCGTTATTAGAATTGTAGTTTCATTTCAAGTCTTATAATTATAAGTTGCTACTACTTAGCAAATAGCTTGCAAACTGTAACACGATGCGAGCGCCTTTGTCAAATGATATTCGTTTAACTTAAGAAAACTTCTATTATGACAAGTGTGGGTGCCGAGTGTTTCTTGTAGCAAGTCTTAGAGATGAGTTTTTTTAGCAAGGCAAAACACGAGGTTCGTCTACAAAATACACTGACTACACGTAAAAATCTTTACATCCACTTTGAACGTTTTACATATTCATCTTAACATTTCCTGTGTAATGTCATGTTCATTGCTTTTTGTACGATGCTTTTTGTTCAAATCTGGGTTTACAATTTTGCATTTTTTTTCTTCACACAAATCCTTTGCTCAATTGAACCAATTATTGTCCAATCCACTTCGTAACAAAGATTTGCAGCTGGATTCGAAGAAACAAATATGCTTTGATTTTTCTTGTAGGGAAGTTTACAATGAGGTCATCTCATTGTATTGTCTTAAATGAAGTTGGTGAATTATAAAGGACACCTGGTGAGATCAAGCAATGCCCAGTCACTGTTTGATTATAAGATCATGAGCAGTCACTATGTAACAATAACTATCAAACCCAATTCATGGCCAACTTGGTAGGAAAATCTAACTGGATGTAAACTATAAATTGGAGCATTGAAAATCATCTTCTGTCAAACATACAATTAAAGTGTTTAAAATGTGAAGGTAAGAAGTTGTCCGAAAAATGTAAATTAACGTTAGCTCACCAAAAGGTTGGTTTTAGGAGTAATAAATTCCAGGATTTTAGAATAGGGGTCGTCCATATTAAATGGCGCTCTGTTGGGTTGGATGTGGCAATGAATACGAAAGCAGCCCCGAGATCTTCATAGTCATCAATTATTCCAGGCAAAGTGTCTCTTTATATCGAAAACTGCATCTTTGTTGCAAATAGTTTTTTGAAAATAAAATCACTAATATTCAGCTGTTTTACATTAAATTAAGAAGACAATAATGAAAAGTTAAATTTCTGCATTCCCTTTCCTTTTTTAATCTAAATATGTAGACTAAGCTAAAAGTTGTTAGCCTATGCAACCAATGTTGTGACATAGAAATTACATACATTATAAGATAATTCTAAACAGAAAAAATCTTAAGCACAAATGACTGTAAAACAATCATTTTTGGACATTCATATCACTTTAAAGAATCCTGCCAAAGGACCACCTCCTCAGTAGGTCAATCACCAGGACGGTCAGTATAGCAGGGGTTGTTCTTCCCAAAAGGGTCACTAGAGCATCTCATTGTTAGTGTTAGTCAAGGTCAGGTGACCATATTAAATAGACAAAGGGAAAACTTCAGCCTATCACAGCTTAATAATTAGTGGCCCATATTTCACCCAACCTGACACCAGGTTCTACATTTTTACATTGCAATGTTATAGCCATAAGCACATTTTAAGTGAAAAAAAAATCATAGAACTACTTGATCCTGATATGAACTGCTTTTAATTGTATCAAATCACTATAAAAACAACAACAACAAAAAACAAACAAAAAACAGAACACATTTTTTTTTCATGAAAATTGAATAGTTCATCAATTGGTCATTTTTGTATATCAGTAATTACTTTGAAAAGTCTTCAGACAAACACCAGTAATTTCTTTTGTTCAAGGTCAAACAACATTCATCATGTCCATTGTCCAAAAACACAGAAAAAAATCAATGACCTCCACAAAGATGGCAAAATCCTTTTGTACAAATTCACATAACATATTGGATTAAAAAAAATCATTCTAATTCTAAGAGGATGATTCTTCGGCAAATCGTATGATAAACCTTAGAATGTTTTCCCACTTCAGCCATGTTACCTGCCCCCCATTACCCATATTAGAAAGCATAGTGTGCTAGACACAAACAATTGCTTCACTAAGAATCTATTCAATAAGCTACATCTCTCAATGACAGGTAAAAGAAGCTGTTTTGCAAAGCTGTAAAAATTTAAGCCGGCAAATATGACATTCTGCACCTTCTCTCACCTTGAGGCATTGTAATGTGAAGTGCTATCGGAGATGGTGAGAAAATCCAGTGTTCAATTCCCGTTGCATTGTGTCAGTTTTCTTAAAATCATTTTGAATATGTTGTACAGAACACACATATATGTTCAAAACGTTGTACATGTCACATCTTTTATGTGTGATTATTATGCATACATTTTCTTTCCATGTTCAATGTCTTCACAATTCCTAAACTCATTAGTCCTAATGCTGATCGACTGCTGTTTATTATACATATTAAAATGTAAAATAAAATATCATCTAAACTCATCAAGGCAATTGTTTATATTTAATATTACTATAACAGAATATGACGAAAACAAGAAATAGGGAGAAACAATAAATCGTTTTTTAGCGTTCCTAACTTCAGGCCTAAAATCAATCCAAACAAAACTAAAATGCAAAAAGATGCAGCTAAACAAAATGATTGCGCAATGAAAACACTATAAACTGCACTGCTTTTCTCATTTGTCCATATTAGTCCAAGGTCTTTACATTCCGTTATTGCCTTTGTCTTTTATTTTATTCAATTTAGAAAGTTTATTGATTTCCTGGTATCAGACGAATGGAATTTAAATGTGATTGAAAAAATAAGATCGACATTTGAAAACTTTCTATCTTCAATTTGATGAAAATGTTTCTTTAATACGTGAATAGTTTCTTTTGAATCAGTTCCAACAATACATGCATATTCAATATAAGATTACGTCTATATGCTCCAATGTATTTGGCAAATATGCTGTAATGGAAGCTTTTTTTCATTGTGTTAAAACTGTTTATATAGGTTAGGTCATTTGTTTAGGTAGGACATTACAAAGTTACAATGAAGGTAGAATTCTGTAAGAATATTTCCTGTATTTTATTACTCACTACAATATACAACCTTTGTTTTCACAACAAAGAACATAGACTTTTTTTTCCCCATGACATCTTAATAGAAACCTTCCTGTGAACCTTCGAGAAATCGCACATTTTATGGCAACTGTCATCTAATGTCCATTTACATGATGCACCCAAACCAATATACATTATTTCTACACAAATGTATATACATGTACATTACCAAAATAGCTCCAGCAGCAACCATGTATTACGGTTGGTTCTGACAAATAATGTACTTTTAGAAGCCCTTTTGGAACTTTCCAGAATTAACAATTAATTGAAAAGACAAAAAATGGTGCTGTGGAAACCGCTGATGATGATCAGAGATGTCTGCGTTTGTCATTTCGGCCGTTTACAAAATTGCGTCACGTCATTGATATGATAGCTGATTTGTGGCCATTTTATTGTTGCCTGGAATAGCAGCAAGTCCACATATACAGTAATTGATAGAGGACCAAGTTACATGACACGGAGTCATGAAGAGGCAATTGAGATGGTCAGATAGCGCTTGTTGCAAAAGTGCATACTAATGGGTGGACCCTTCCATATAGAACACTCATCGAGAAAAAAATACCTTCTATAATTTCTAGATACAGAATAATCAGGCAGCATTTGGTTGTCTACTAGACTTATTGCGTCGCTTCAGCACCTGAACCAAAGCCTTGTGTTTGTTTCACTTCTATCTACCGGGTATGTATGTCTCCAGACAAGCTAGAGCGTTTACCGATTATCCGATTTTTACACAATTATGTGGTATGTCGTGACACCGAAATGATTCAATTTTGGGCACTTTGCCAATTAAAGTGTGCTTTCCACGAGGCCATTTTTCGTCCATCTTCAACATTTTCTGCAAAGTACTTAGAGAGCACAGCATCACTAAAACAATGTTGACTCAGGGGCAGTAGATATTTAATTTAGCCATGTTTAGAAAGAACTTGCGATCCAATGCCAAGAATGCTTTAATTATTTGATTGCAAAGTACATATCTTTATTGCCCAGGGGTCAACATTGCTCTAGCGACTATGTTTTATGAGCACTTTTGATCTAATTGTTTAGTTTGTATCCTGATCTTAAAAGCAACAACAGAAGATTCATAGGGTAGGGGGTGAGACTTGGTGTCGAGAAAGATGTTTAAGGAAATCAACCTTAACCAGAATGCATAATCATAATCTTTATATTTGAATAACTATGAAATTTGTGATTACTTACTCCATATTTTGCAATGGATTGATAGTGATTAACATTACCTATCTGAAATTGACTAACATGATCTGGACTACACTAGACGGTCTCTCTGTACAGCTGGGTAACAAATCTGTTTCATCCTAAAGTGAGGGCATTCTGATAAACTGACTTCATAGAACTAAATGTAACAGAATGCATTTGGTCATTTCCTCTACTTCCACAAGCTTTGTTTCGGCCAAGCCTGCTCATAAAATTTGAGGATTTGTCCATTTTTCAATTTTCTTTTCTTCATTGCATTTCCACAAATTTCTCTTAAAGCATTTTTAGAGTCCTTGATTGCCAAAATTGGAGGAAATATTTTCCTTCCTTTTGCACCGGCTTACTATAATGATTATTAATAGCGTTCTTTAAAACTGTTATTGTGTCGCTTCAGCAGCTGAAGCAGAGCCTTGTGTTTGTCTTGTTTGTATGTATGCATGTATGTACATGTACACGTATGTATCTATTTATGTCTATGGACAGGCTAGAGCGTTTACTAATGAACTACTTTTGTTCAAACTTTACACTGCTATGTGGTATGATATGGATATCAAAGTAATCGATTTTGGGCACTTTGCAAATTAAAGTTTACCTTCCAGAGAGCCAACGTTGTTCTAGCGACTCTGTGCTCACTTTTGAACTAGGTTTAACTGCAAATATTTAAGAGTGATGATAGAGAGGTGATAACATCATATCACATAACTTGGCCAAAGGTGCAATCACATATACTTTTAATCATCTCTTTCTTATTCTCTTTAAGGTCAGTTATTGGACTTAGAATTTCTGGTTGCATTGTGCTCTATTCAACTATGTATGGCTACGAGCGCATAGTGGACCATAAATAATTTTTTGAGGGTAGGAAAGGGAAACTATTTTTATTTTTGGCCACTTTAAACTTGATATTTGATACAATATACTAAAAAATAAAGACCATTGCCAAGTAATAAAGATCCAAGAATTCAACATTAAAATTTTTCCTCTTAACGAGACTTTCTGGAGATAAAAAAATTCTTAAAATGTGCTTGTTTTTTATTTTAGTATAAAAGTACAAGCATTTCCCTTTTTAAAAATGTATAACACTTTAGGGGTTTCGAGAATAGATTTTGGTTTATGGACCATACAAAAGATCATGTATACAATTTCGGTATAGTCAAAATTAACATTGACTGAATTTTTCATTGTATTTGTATGATCTTTTGTATGGTCCATAAACAAAATTCCATTCCCGAAACCCATAAAGTGTTATTCATTTTTAAAAAGGGAAATGAATGTACTTTTATACTAAAATAAAAAACGAACATTTTAAGAATTTTTTTACCTCCAAATTCTTTTATCTCCAGAAAGTCTCCTTAACATAACACGGATTTGAAACTTTACTTTGAAACATTCATTCAAAACCATCAAATAAAATCAACAGACTTATAAGCAACATTCAAGTAAAATGACAAAACTTTGTATAAAAACTGATAAAATGGTGGGAAAATCATGGGCTATAATGGGCTATTATCAATGGTGGTGAGCAGCAGGCTCTGGCCTTGACCTAGAACTCATTGGCCAAATCAGAGGCCTTGACAACTACTCCTATGCTCCTAACACAGCCACCTCATCTCAGCCTCTTGTTCACAGGCGCTCGCTTATTTTCTATTTCGCTTTTTCTGTGTCTAGTATACATGGAATTTTGAATTAAAAAACAAAAAACCCTGTGCGAAATAACTATGATTTCCTACAATGTTACTGACAATATAATATTACTGATAATAATGATAATAATGCAAACATCTCTACGTAGGCAACTAACTATACAGCCCAGTGTTTCTAAATGCTTTTTAGAAGTTTAATAGTTCAGGGCAGGTTGTTGGCGGTATCATTTGTTACATGAACAGTTTACCATACTGAAGCCCAGAAGTGTTTACATGACTCTATTTTTTCCATTTATTCGTAGATTATGAGTTCTAGCTTCAGGTTTAAGTCAAACTTTTCAAATAAAGTACCAAGTGGAAGCAAACAACAAAGACACTTGACTCAGTATCATAGAAATAGAGGTGAATTCCTTGCAAAATGACCTAGACCTGACAAATGGCCCGTCTGGATGTGGCCTTGGCAAGCAGCGTATCACCTCCAGCCACTGATCAGATGTTGCACACAACTCACTAAATTTGAGCCTTTCTTCACACCAAAAATTCTTTGTTAAATCTACTACTCTCTCAAGTATGTTACTTGTCTAACAATTGATCTATGATTATATGATATGGAATTTAAATGCAAACTATTAACTAAAGCTGACAATGAATAGTCTTTGTCATTCGAACCCCAGAGTATACATGAAAGGCAGACTATAAATACCTACATGTACAACAGATATGTAGTTCAAACAAAAACTAATCACAAATAAATCAATTAGATTTGGTGATAATGAATTTGGTTTGTATATATGTCAATATCGTCTGTGGTTAACCATATTGGAAACTGAAGCTACCACGAGAATTCTTTTTGTGGAACCATCTGTTTGCTTGTGGTTACAATCTTTTTCTTCTCTCTCTCTTTTCTATGGCAAGCAAGCTCCTACCACTCTATTGACAGCTGAAGACAGGTCTGTGGTTAACATTGGAAGCTACCAGGAGCATTTTTTTTGCCGGCCATCAGCTTGCTGTTGTGGCCTTGGATGCTAAGTGCGTCTGCTGCTGCACTTGGCTCAACAGCTCCATTGGCAGCAGCAGACAATGGTCCATTTATAAGTTCATTGTAGTCAAGTGCTGTAGTTAGCCTTGCCACTGAACATAATTATATTGGTCAGTTAGCCTTGCCACAGACAGTTGTAGAAAATCAACCTCCTAGCATGAATACAGTCAAACCTCCAATTAAGACCACCTCTCTAATGAGACCACCTCTATATTAAGACCACTTTTCAGGGTATCAAACCTTTATAAAGCTACCAAAGTGAACCTCTGAATAAACACCACCTCTCTATTGAGACCACCTCACACTGGTCCCAAATGTAGTCCTAATGGAGAGCATGAATACATGTATAATTATAGGAACGCCCATCTCAGTCTAGACCGCAAGTCATCGGACTTCGCTTTTTGTAATTGATAGCTGCACTTGAAAATTTAAAATAAATACAATCGAAACAAGTGTGTGAAACTGTCAATCCCATAGAATACATAAAAAACCATACCACACCATGACTGACATTTGGTTTTCAGAGCAACAAAGTGAAGAGACACAATGTTGCAGGCAAAACTCATTACCTGACGAGACAAGAGGATCTTATTGTCGCGTAACACGCACTTGTTTATTCACACACCATATATATGTCTGAATAATGCACATCGGCCTAGTCATTTACATTGACTATAACTGGGACATAACCATGACTGGGACATAACTATAACTGGGACTGCGATCTTTTGCTGAAGATTCATATATATAACATGCACGATTGTTATGCTCCTCTTTTATTGATAAAAATTACATTAATATACACATCCTGTACACACATCTTGTTTTACCAAAAACAAATACTTTTTGGTACATTATGGCTTGTATGACATCAAGGGTCTTTTATAGAAATGAATGTAAATTGATCTTGATCATAAATGTTTGAAAACTTCATAAATTTCGTTACTACTCACATACATGCATTATGGCAGTTAAAATAGTGGTGTTAATTGACTTATCAATATGCAAATATATAACTGACAAATCGTAGTGATCGCTAAGTTAATAAAGTTCACGGTCAAGGAAAGGTCGCTATCAGCAATATAAATATTAGAGAGACATTCTAGAATCAACCATTCAGTAAGTATAACACAAACATAGCATGTTCAATGAATATCAATAAAACATGTGACCAACCCTCCAAATTTCTCGAGGTCACATAATAAACAAGTGGTCACTATTTACACTTTTATTAGTTAAATGGACCACAATGGAACAGGGCAAATCACTGGTTCAACGGGATAGCTATGATTTTTAAAAACACAAAAAACTTAATGGTCAGTCATTGTGAATGGTCAGTGTTCCATTATTACGTGTTACTATGTTATGATATGTGATATCTCTCCTTTCTAATTTTGGTCTTTTTTGAAAAATCATTAGAAAGAATTGCAATCTTTCTTTTTGAAATCTTGGGCGTGAACAACGCACTACCACAACAGGACCTGAAGATAAGAACCTGTGTCCTACAATGACACGTTATATTATCAGTGAGCATAGAACAACAGTGACAACCAGAAGACAACACATCTGTGAGGATAGGTTATGGGGCGAGTAATCACTCCATATAGATCCAGCTTACACAACACCACTGGTCACTAGGTTGTCACAGACCAAAAGCAACATAAACATGGTCACTTAGCATTTGATAAGCTCTTTTACTTGTGCTTAAGCCTTCATACCCAAGGTCTCGCTTGTACTATGAATAACATCCTATGCAATCTTTGTTGACCTGATTGAGGCTCATGGTTGATATGGGTCAAGCAGTCTTTATAACCTCTGACCATTGGTGTCACTCCCAGAACACAACATTGATGGTTAAGACTGGCTATTATAATGTCCAAGGCCATAACACAGAGTTGACCAATGCAAAGGTCAATAGACTGACCACTTAACCTCAAATGACCACTGACTGTTGACCAGCTTGCTTTGCTTCAAGGGCACACAATGCATTCATGTATTCATGCTAAATAATGCAGATATGCATGTATTGAATAAGTCAATAACACTAAATATAGCTGCTCAAGTCTATTAAGTTGTTATATATAAATCATGTACAAAATCTAATGAAGATCTATCCAAAAGTTAAGCAGAATTTTTTAAATTTAAATCAAATAGAATTTACAATTATATTCCTCTTCATGCAAGCACAACTTGTATGAAATTGAAAACTCAAAAGTCACTTTAAAGTCAATAATGTACCTAGTAGACAATTTCGTCAAATGTTTACATTGTTGCAGACCCCTTAAATGTAAACCCGTTTCACATTTCAGTCACGATCCAATCCTCAATTTAAAAAGCCTACACTATAATCTTTATAATAAGCAAGTTTAGCTAAAACCTCACTTTTAATAAACAAATGCAATTGTTTTCTATCTGCATGTTTTACAAAAATCATTAGTTTATTTTAATACACTTCATCCTTTAAAATAAATCAAGACCAGTGTTTAATTAAAACGATTCGCTCACTTTGCGTCATTGTGGCAGTTTGTTGCAGGATACCAGGTGCTCCTCAAAAGGCCATTCAATGTAATCTACAGCCTGTCAAGGGCAAACTCCACCATTTCACACGATCTGCAGGTGCTTTCGGTATCTACTCTTGTGTAAGCTTTGGATGCAGCATATTGTCTTCTTTTTTTGTAAATATGTCTACAATGTAGATGTTTCATTAAAAGGATTGTTAGAGCAAAGAATATCATTTTTCCTTGCCAACCATTGGTAAATATCTTTGTTGTTTCAGAAAACAATAAATTAGAAATAAAAACACACATCATACATATCTGTAGACTATTGTAACAGTTACTATAGTTGGAATATCCATTCAGTGTTGTATTTTGTACACTAATACTTGCTTTTTAACAAATTACTTCCCGTTGCGGTCAACATCTTGGGACCTTTGACCAAAGTGACTTTGGTTGTTGTTGACCAAGGACCCGTCGGACTGGGCGCCAGTGTGACATCAACAATAACTGAAGTCATTTTGGTCGAAGGTTCCATGATGGTGACCGCAACATCGTCAAGTATAATATAAAACTCAACACACTATACAGCTGTACATATTTGAAGGTAATCACATTTGTGAAAAGTTGCAATGATCTAGTATTTTATTTTATAATAACTTGACATAAGATTAGATGTATCTTCTGGTAGGGCTTAGTATATCCTTAGGGACGATGCCCATGCCTGTTTGATTGATTATTTTGTATTGATGTTCGCATGATAAAAAACAATTAAATAAGTTCTATTTAAACAAACACACATCATACAATAGTATTGCTTGGGTGACAAGTAGCAGCATGAATTTGGGTACATAGTCTGGCTTTCACTTATCAAATACCATAATTTTTCCAACCTAAGGTTATGAACTGCTACATTGTAAGTAAGAACAAATCAAACGTTTATTTGGCTATGTGGAGTAATGATTGCAACATTCAGGGACAATTTAGCCAATTTCCTCAGGGGGGTCTACCAGTTGCTGCTTCTGAAGCGTGGCTCTGTGCTGTGTTATTCTGTTACTAAACCACAAGGTCCCCTCATCCCCACCACGACCACATTGCACGAAAACACCCACAGCTATAATGAAAACAACAAATTTGGAGCGACTTCAAATAGATTTATAGCCTACTTTCTACACTAACAGGCTGGTTTTACAGCAGGGTCTCTATTGAGATTTAGATTTATTTTCATGCTGCTTTTAATTTCGCATTTGCACCAGTGAGTGTAGTGCGGAGCTTAGCAATTATAATTTGCTTGGCTTCAGTCTGCTCTATGTGATACATATTAAATTCACGATAAGATTCTAAGACAAGTACCGGTAAAAGCGAAGGCTCCAGTAAATTTATATATTTAAGTTCTCTAGTGTGAAGTCACAACCAAATTAAATATCTATGAACTGTCATTGTGAACTCCTATTAGGTAGCAAAGATGTCATACTCTTACTGCATCATGCATTCTATGGTATTAGCAGGCGTCAGGGAACCACGATGATGATACAACAAAGCAACAATACAGGTCCCCACAACCCTGCTTTTCAACCTCTGCATCACATTCATGTTCAAATGGCAAAGTATGTAGTTTAGTGCACGTGCATAATAATCTTATGAAGGTTTGCTTTACCTTCATTTAACATCTTCATCAACGCACCAAGACCTAATGCCAGACTAAAGTTAGTTTCATAATGATTACTGTCTAAGCCATATTTTACCCCTTGAAATTCAATTAAACATGACTGAGGAACATAAGACAAAAGATTGAGAGTACTTGTATGAAGATAAATATGTCTTTTCATGAACGTCTGATAGCCAGAAAAACTAAGAAAAAATTAGAATAATGATCACTATCAATGCTAACATAACTCCTGGGGACATAATGTAGAATGCAAACGTAAGAATTATTTGCTCAACATCCACACTTGTTTTTGCCTAATTTGAGAAAAAACCCAGGGTGTCACAATGCCAACATGACACAAAGTCCTCCAGAAGAACCAGCGTGTCAGCACTAATGCCGAGTCCCATTACCTGTATCTGGCTAGACACTGGTAATCTTCTCACGAAATCTCCTCAACAACAAAGTTGCACAATGTAATTTCATGTGGTGACCGGAGTTTTTTGGATTTGCACCCAATTTGCACCGCCGTATAGCACCTGAGACCTCAGATGGAATAGAATCAAGAATGCATGTGACTCAACTCTCTCCTACCACCATCATGACATTTATTTTCTGACCTACTCATCAAAATCAAAATGGAATATTTGATCATAGCATAATCATATGGCTTCGTCATTCCTTTTAAATTTTAATTCTTTAAGGCTAGTATTCTGGGTTAAGCACACTTGGTTCTGATACTACACAGTACCTAATATGTTGATTTTTATTGGGCGTTATGAACATCTGAACCAAGATTCTATGCAGTCACTTATAATCAGAATAATCCAGATATGACCACACATGTCAACGATTACATTAAACCCAGGTCTTCTTTGTGGAGACATCAGCTTTTATGGCATAATGACATACATTTGTTTTCAGGCTCTCTGTAAAAGAGAATATCTAAGAGGCAATGAATTCAAATAGAATGTACAGAAGCGTATGGTCTGAATGAATAATGAGCGCTCTGCTGCTGCGAAAAGGATCTCATACTGCAACATTGTGGCACATGTGAAGAGTAGCTTTTGTTAACTCTAACTGCGAAGAAGGAATTCATTACAGCCTGATCTATCAGCTAAGAGAGCATTTACTTACATCTTTCATTTACAAATATTCTCTCTACTTAAAGAATTTCAAGAACTTTGCAATTCTGTAATCACGACACCAGTAACATTTTGTTCACTTCTAAACGAAGTCTCGAGTTGGCAGCTGCTTGATGTCTTCATCAAAAGCAAATTGTACAACCTCCAAATGAGTACAAACCATAATAATAATTGTTATTCAAGACGCAATAGGGTTGAAATTAGGACTTACGAAATATGATTCCGTGTTTGGCATTTCACGTTGGGCGTCAATAACTTAGCATCGTCTGCTGTTATGTGGAGGTGAACACGGTGTAATGGGCACCGTTAATTTCCGTTAGCTTCGCCTACTGTTGCCATGCACAGGAAAAAGAAAATACCCGAACTATATCACCCATGAGAAAGATGACCTGTGATTGATTTTGATTGTTGTAAGCTGCATATAACACCACTTACAGACTTGTAACTTCTACTATTAACAGAGTTGTGCAACTTTGACATATGTTATGGATGTTGAACAACAAACTTAAAGAAACAGCATTACTAATCGCTTTGATAGTTATGGTTGAGGATAAAATATCTGTAGTCCATTCAGTTGACAGATTGTATGTGGTTAATATTGACAAGTATTGCTTTGATTTTGTTCCTGTTAAAACCTTGATTAACCCAGGGAAAAGTCATTAGGTAAAACAGCTGCACTTCTCTCTTAAAAAACTTCTTTAATCATTGCATTATTCTTTCATCTTCATGAGAAACTATTAGGAAATATAACATTCAGTTTATTAGTCCATCCAAAAAGTGCAAAAAAAGCCATAAAATGCCATGCCATGGAGAAAGTAGGTAATGTCAATCTTGGGGTTTGATGTCTGATGATAAAATAGAGGAAATTGAAAAGACAAAACTGTTTCTGTATATGACTGTCAGAGAATTTTATATTTTATCCTATTCGTCTAAATGAAAACAAAAACCTCAAATATCAATATCTAAAATCATCTTCAGAATTCATTAATAAAACATGATTGTATAGCGTGTACACTCAACCTAATCATTCTGAAAATATTTCAGTCAAAGTTTTAACTTTACGTTTTAATTCTGATGAACAGATTAGGCTTTCATTAAGTTTACATTTTGTGTAACACTTAGACTGTTACAATCTGGCTGTTTTAAACTACCAGTCCCCAAGTGCATTACAAGTAGGAGTGCACACTGCATTAGGCTTGACATCTCTATTCCACTCCATTTCTTTGCTTATGTCTTAAACAAAGTGGTTTTTCTACATCAAGATTACAGTACACGTTTGCCTCATTCACTAAATAATGACCAATCTATAATTTTGAAATAGATTATATAAGAATGTTTTATCTAATAATATGTAGTGAACAATATAACACAAATTATTACAATCGAGAATTTGGTCATAGAACTTTTCACTTGATAATGATTACTTGAAGCTGAATATTTTGATAAGTGTCACTAAACAGGATAATAAATATATTTTCAAAAGAAAGAAGATTATTCACAATATCCAACCATTGATGTAAATGTTTCTTTTCTTTACAGCTCTGTACAATAGCTCAAGAATCATGATTCGTCTTTAGATTGACCAAGACAATCCAGCAACTGCCCTAAATCAACCATTTCAATGCCCTGCAATACAATTTTTGAATAACTTTTAAAAAGCCTGATCAGTGCTTACATGTATTTTACTTTGTTAATACATGTAAGTGTTGACTTTGGAGAACCTAGTCTTAGCCTGATCATTTGAGTCTCCAGCTGTAATTACATCACCAACAACCCCACCACCATGGCACATTTTCAACACAATCTATTGCTATTTCTGAATTGAATTAAAATAAACCCATGGTGAAACAGTAGTAGTCAAAGGGAGAAAATGTTTTGGAGAACCTAGTCTTAGCTACAACGTTAGCTGATGATGCTGTCACATTTGAGTCTCCAGCTGTACTTGATTTTGGTGCAGAAGTAATCTGGATGATACAATTCTAGTTTTTTGATCTTACTATATTTGGATCTACCCACCAACACCCCCCACCCACCCCCAACACAATCTATTCTCTCAATTTCGTTTTTGAATTAAAATTGGATGTTACTAAAACAAGACAATAAACCCTGAATTGAATCCAGGCTAAAATAATGAATTTGGGTAACGAAACAGTAGCTAGTCAAAGGGAGAAAATGTTTCAGGTGGTTATAGCATGTACTTGATCAAAACAGGACGTTCCTTTTTAGATTTTGCACCATTATAGCGTTATTATGTTCGTTCTCATGCTAATGAAAAATGCAGTTACATGTTTGACACTGTCACACAATAATAAATTGGATTTTATTGCAGAAGTAATGCATAAAATTTACCACAATACAAAAATATACAATTCCTAGTTTAACATTGGATCTTACTCTTATATTTGCTTTAAAGACGGTGGGAAGCTTACAACATACCCCCATTTTCTTGTAGTTGCCCCTAAAAATTACTGTTACTCCAAAACAAGACAGCTTTATCTTTTTTTATATCTCTGTTCTATGTATGTTAGCCAAGATATAAGAATGTTAGATATTTCATTAATCATAATCAAACAGGATCAATTAAACTTGATTTTTCAATCATTCTGCAACAACGGTGGTCATATTATCTTGTATCAGTAGACATTCCATATCCAGGCCCAGTACTAAAAATATTAAAATTTTGTACAGAGGAGCGGGTAAACACAACCACTAGAGTAGGTCGAGCGAAACAATCTTGAAAAGCAAAAAGTATTTTATTAAACTGTAAAAAAAACTGTATGGCTTTGCACCAATTTTCCAATGGTTTTGGATCAGTTAAGGACTTTGACAGCGATTACATCAAAGTGGAAAGTTTAATTGAAGAAGTTTGTTTCATGACGCAAATTATATATCGACTACGGCACTACGCCTTAGTTTGCTGTTGCCTGTGTAGAGCTACAATGTAGCTGCTATTGGATTGCTATTGGACCATGGGCAGCCAATTAATGTTTTAACAACTGACTACAAGATGGGGGCACTTTGTTAGCTTTCCATTTTTTAACTATTTATTTGACATCTTTATGAACTGAATCATAATATATGAAGTCCGTTTTCACGAGTTAGATGTGTATTTTGTGTTTTCCCTCTTGCAGAGCTCACTATACTTTAGAATTTATGGGTTTCAGCCTTTCAGGTAATGGTTGATACTTTTTCCAAAATACTAGTGCTTGCATGGTTTAATGCTGCACTTAAACATGACAGCAATGTAAATTACGACCTAAATGACTAATACAGTAGAGCCTCCAATTAAGACCACCTCTCTATGAAGACCACCTCTATATCAAGACCAATTTTCACGGTCCCAAACCTTCATAAAGCTACCAAAATGAACCTTCTTATAAAGACCGCCTCTATTGAGGCCACTTGAGGTCAGTCCCACAGGTGGTCTTAATAGAGGTTCTACTGTAATTTTTTGTTTGCTGCAATAGGTCTCCTGGTGGTAGGTCGGTGTCAGTTAGAACAGCTTACCGTGCTGCCCACGTCGCCATAAAAACCACGTGGGTACGAGCCACACGCCGCTGAATACATACAGCTTCTGACACTTTGTAGCAACTTAACAAGGTGAATAGCGTGTAAATTTCAAAATAATTGACAAAAACCGGATCTGTTACCAATGAAGTGCTGATATATGGTGAGTCGCCAGCATCCCAAAGCCAGCCGCGAGAACCCATTTACGAGGAGCCGGTGCAGATGATAATTGACTGAAATTTGTTGACCGCGCGTGTGTCTGCAACAAGCTAGCAGCATGGCAGTTTATGCACACGATGATAAACCTAAAATAATTGAAACTATCGTGGAGATCATGATGTATAATGGTTGAACATCCCAACTCCCATGGCGAAAAGGTCATCCTGAGAGACGGTGGGATTTTGACTGCCTCACCACCATGCATTCTCAAAGTGCATAAATCTACAATTATGTGCGAAATCTTCTTGAAAAGTTACTTTGTGTAAGGAGACTGATTTCATATGATGCAGTATGTAGCAAGGAATCTTTTCATGCTGATCTTACACAGCCCTGTAAAATGGTATAATTAAATTTATATTGGTGTTTGCTGACTATAAATTAGCAATGCAGCAAGCCAGACTTTTGATCCATGTGAAATGAATGAATCCACGTGATTGTGCAAACAGCAGGATGCTCCATGCATTCAGGATGATACTGCAAAATAAAAACACTGGATCACCGGCTTCAAAAGGTTTTTTTTGTAACTAGATTTTTATGGTTGTAAAAACCATTAGAATTATTTGGGTAAATTAGGTTTATTACATATGTAAAAATTGAATTTTTTCCAGGGTGATTTGCAAACAATAGTTTGAAGACATTTAGTCATCTAAATCTTTGGATTTCCTTGACCTTAGTCTAGTATATGTATATAAGATTAAGTCACTGATTATAAAATTAACAATGTTAATTAATCATCATTGCATAAAATTGGATAATTGGATAAGAATGTAGTTCCATCGCCATATCTACAGGTACTTGATCTCTATTAAAAACGGTTTCCTAAAATGTTACCTAAGTGGTAAATCCAAGATAGTTTTGTCTCTATAGAGCACGAATTGTGATAAGCAACAGATCATTAGGAACTTGTAAATTCAGTTAGATGTTGTTACATTTGTATACTTTGCTGTGTTTTTTACATCCCACACGTACTATCAAAAGCATAGAGCACTTAGCGGTATTAGACAAAGTACATAGATAACAATCCTGAGTATACTCACTAATGATTATATGAAATAGAAACATCCATGTCTATATATCATCCTGACTTCCTACAAACCATGCATATATCATGGGTCCTATGACAATGAATTATCCATGGTTGCCTTTTTTAGCATTTTGCTATAATGGCAAGGTATTAACTTCTAGCGCTATCCTAGGAAATGCTCATCTCTGATTGGTCATACCGGATAAGACGTGGATTTTTAAAATTTAGGATTAAAGGCTGTACATTTATAAATGTTGCACAAAAATATATAGCATTTTGTAAAAGATTTCATTTCACAAAGATTGCAAACATCATGACTTAAATATACACGTTCATCTCTAAATCTATGATGACCTGTTAAACTCAAGCAATAAATTGTGCTTCAACTAGTTAGTATCAACTGCATTTACAATGTAAACCATGGACTAGGCCATTAGAATCAAACATGTGAAGTCTGGATTCAGAATTCCGTGGAGCTGTGACATTTTGGTTAAAAAGAAATATGACAAGAAACCCAACAAATCACTGCCACTCTGTTCTGCAACATTTTCATGTAACTAAAAACCTGAGCACTTTGTACACTAAAGAGAGCAGAGGAGATTGAGATCTGTCAGTTGCAACATTATTAAGTTGATGAAAATGTGTTATAATCATAATCGTGCAAAAGTAGCATAATTAAACACCATTATGTTTTTATTCTTTTCTTTTTAAGAAAAAACCTTTATGCAAAATCCTTTCAGGTTTGAACAATTATCCATCTATATTGGAAATAATATATACGAAATTTTAAATCATCCTCAGAAAAACAACGCAACATATTGTTTTTCATTGCCCAATTCAGTTTAATACTAAAAACCAAAAACCTTATAGTAGGTTATAGAATCAATAGTTGCCCAAATCAATGAATTAAAAACATATAAAACAAAATGAAAACAGAAGAAAAAGTGTAAATCTATTAAAAAAAATCATCGATCTTGAAATTCAAAACGAAAGGCAGAAAAATCCTTAGTAGAGATAAATGAAAGAGTAGCTCCTTCAAACATTAACTTTCATCACCAGTGCTCTATTTTACAGGCAAAACAATACAGCTTTTTCAGGGCGAAAAAAATACTGTTTATATTAGTTTCCGATTGATGTTAAATCAGTGGCTGTATTTCTATATAGGTCATACAAAATGTTATCTTTAGCTGACATTTAATTTGGCTTAACAAAATGCCTCTATATGTTGCAATGTATCAAAAACTCAAATTTCGAATGTACTTTGATTGCATTTACATTCAGAATCAGGCTAAATGTAAATATTGGGTGGAGTGTGTGTTCCCAAGGTTGATTTTCAGATAGATTTGTGCACGTCACAATCATGGAGATCTTGCACAATGTTGTAACTTAAACAATATTTGAGACGCTTTTGACATGAGATAAACTGATATACTCTTTGACACATATGTATAATTTTATTATCAACCTACCAATTCATTAATAACATGTCATATTATCATATACACTTGAAGTAACTTGCACCATACAACGGTCCTCGAACCTAAAAACCATAAAACCAATGTTATCATTTTAATACTTGCAAAACTGAACTTTGCAGTTTGCGACATCCAAAATTAGATTTTGTTTTTACAAAGCAAAAGACCACCTAAAATGATAAACCTACATTCTACATCGATACACACATTGTATTATTATACAAAATTGCCTTCATTATAACTCCAAAGGCATATCTTTTGAAGTGTATGTATTTTAGTATGTTGGAGGTACATGACCTACAAATCGAGAGCTGAAGAGCAGACTCTTAGCAGCAGACTATAGTTACAAAAAAACACATTTAAGAAATACTGATTGCAAGTTTTTAAATTCAAACATGGATCATACAATGTAATGACTTTCACTGCACCATGTACGGGCAAATCCAGTAGAAAAAAATCATGAAGTGTAGGTAAGTTTTTTGTGTCACTGTGCACCTTTAGGCATACAGACCTCATTGTATTCCTTGAGCACACCACCCTATTTTGACACCTTTGTTTGCCAATGAACATGCTCTTGAAATAAGTAAGGCTACCACTGATTTATGGGAAAACCTATTATGGAGGTGACTGTCCAATGCACCGTACTTGCCATTGTACTTGTGTACAAGGAAATATAGAAACAGTAATATGCTTTAATTTCTGGTATCTTGATTGCTGGTTATAGCTGGATTCGATACAGAAAGTTTTTTTTTTTTTTTGCAAACAGATCAGATCAAACAACGCAAGATTTCTTTAGGCCTGTAAGAAAAACTTTGTTTTAGTGTAGACTAAACTCAGACGCATAAAACAGTTGAAGACATAAAACTCTAGATCATCTTGAACTATGGCCGGTATAGTCGAATTGCAAGATCAACATATTGCAACTTTTGTCTACTTGTTCAACTTTTACAAGTCAAGAAAGCAAAGGGTGCAAGTGACAATTTCTTTTTTGTAATCACTTGATAAATGACGATCAGCAACAAAACATAATGAAACACCACTGTATCATCTCATTGAATCAATCTGACCCACATCAGGAACAATACTGATCATGAACAAGATGCATTTATCTATAGATAGTTACAAATTTATTGTCACATAAATGATAAGCTTCTGTGGTTGCTAGACAAGTTTTATGCATAAAACACAAGGTTTGAACTTGCGCCACGATATCAATCTCGAACAAACAAGCTATTTATTTATGTTAAGTACTTGCTACTTATCACTACTAATTTAACCTCAAACTCTGCCGGTGAAAAATCAATCATTTACATAATTTGCAAAATAACATGATCAGAAATCATACACGTACAATTGAATGTTCATTAATTAAATTCTGACTGTCGCGGAAACGGTATACAAGACCGTTTCAGGTTACTGAGCTTGAAATAGCCCTACGTTCCTTTTGCGCATTTTATGAAGTCTCAAATGCTACAGCAGGATAGTTATCCAAACTCCCCATTGATTTCATCTTATCATAATGTAGTAAATACCAAGTTGCCACAAGATTACAGTCCATAAAGACTTAAAACGTATGTAGGAACATTTATATGTTCACATAGCAACAGTTGGCAATTGACATTAAAAAGCTTCACACTATGATATGGGTCAATGAGCAAAAATACCAGAAGAAAGTTAAGCTGAGGAAAAAGCAGGACCATAAAGAACAGAGAGCTGAAAATTGGGCAGATCTACAGCCTTGCTCCACGAGACGCCACAGTCGGAGGCGCCACCATAGCAGTCGAGGTTGGCAACATTTTGTCTGAAGATCAACAATGTAAATATCACAGTGACTGATGTTTCTTGCGGGAGTCGACACTTTATAGACAGTTACAGTTACACACTGCCTAGCATCACCTCTGGATTTCAATGCAAGATATTGCCATGAACTGGTTGTACGCAGCAGGTTATGTGAGAACATTGAAATCTCAAACACAAACTCGCCAGTAACAGCTACCGTATTCCCGTGCATTATAGCCCATGGGGCTAGCATCAAAGATAGGCTTAGTGTTTGAATATAAGCCCATGGGCCATTTTCCCTTCCAGGAACTATTTCCATTTTCAAAAGGTCCACAATGTGCTGTTTTCAGTTATAAGCCCATGGACTTTAACGTGCGGGAATACTGTACATGTTTGCTGTTCAGATCTGCTGCTGCTGTGCATCTGGAGGAATCACAACAGTGAGCCAAAGATTGCATCATAATGTATGTCCTTGTAATCAGCATGGCGAGAATTCTTTTTGATTAATGAGTCCTATCTCAACTGATTGCTGTTACTTTTTCCTCAAACATTCAAATGTTTCCTCTGCCTAATAGGATCGCTGAAGAATTTGAAATGTAATACAATCTTGAGCAAACAACTGCCTGTCTTTCACCTTTGAGAGAATTAGAACCAACTCTATATCACATCTGTAACAGGGAATAGGAGGGTATGTCGTAAAATGCTTCAAAGTGAGTGTGCAGAACGTTATGGCATTTTTAGCATTACAACTTATGTAACTTTGTACATAGCTTTTTCCTCCTTGACAGTGATCGTAGCCTGATTTCCTGGCTTATAAATATCTGTCTTGAACTTATGATTGATCGCTTCTTTTTAACTGATTGCCCATGTTGATACCCTGTTTACATCTATTCACAGCAAACTTTTCACTGATCACTGATTATTTTTCAATGTTTAATCAGAATGGGGTATGGCATAACCCACAAAATACAGCACAACCTCATCAAATCAACACCTTTTTAAGAAGATCACATTTGAAACCAGGCAACCCGTTACGACTTCTTTGTCACATAATCATGCTGTTAACAAACTTAGAAAAACACCGTTTCCAGTACATTACCAAGGACTTTGGTAATATACTGGTAACTCTATAGATCCATTCCTATCAATGCCAGAAAAATGTTAATCGTGAAAAACGTAAACAAAACAAAACTCTGAGCTATAAAAGCTTGTTTAATAAATACTACTTGCATTGAATATTAAGAGCTGATATGAACTCCATTGTCCATTATAGCCAAATATCTTAATTAAATTTCTATTATTATAATATACAGGAAAGTCTGTCTTTTTTGGCTTCCTGATTACAAGCACAATGTGAACATTCACTGAGGCTTGTGAACATGTAAACAAAGTCAAGTGTATACCATAATATATCTTATGTATAGCATGAAATTGCGCTTAACAAATTTGGCCTTTCTTACACTTATTAGGCTGCCAGGTTTTACAAAATATTTAGCTAAAGCCGCCGACAGATTTTGCTGCTTCCTTCAGGAGTCAAAGTTGAAGTCTGTATATGATTGTTTGATATATTTCATAGATTGCAATAACTTGCTTCATAAAAATGTAGTTAATACAAATTATTATATTGCAATGGTAAATAAACATTGATATTTTATTGGAAAAATGTGTCTTTTTAATGAGACCTCCGGCCAAAGTGCAATCGCACTTCACTGTCTACCACATGTTACACGCATAAAACCAACGAGGGAAAAACTTTACAAATTTATGATTTGTTAATGACAAGGCTGTGATTCAATTAAGTGGCAATTAACACAGTTTTATGCTAGAATACTAATCACTCAGACTAACTTTTGTGGCAGTGTCAATATGCTACATTGTAACATTGTATCCTATTCATTTCCGTTAAAGTGCTTTGCTTGCAGGCATACTGTAATTTCTGTGTTCACGAGCATAGAGGGGGCAGGAATTGTCAGTAAAAAAAAATTAACCCCCACCCCCACAGTGAATATGCAATGATCTGCTTTTAACTTTCAAATTTCCTTATCATGCTTGTTACAATATCTACATTTGAAAAACATATATAACCCGAAGCCACTCCCTAAATATCAGATGGCCCAGTCCTACTTCTAATATTTCAAGTTTTCTACATGTATTTAGTGAACTTACCAAACTTCTTTATAAGAACATAGGACAGAAACATTCGACACTTACCTGAAAGAAAACAAAAGCATGTTATTAAAAATGAGTGATCAATATATAAACTAGCTTAAAATCTGCCACAGAAGATAATGAATGACTCATCGAAAGAGCGCGATCTTTCATTTCCAGGTGGAAAAACCAATGGGGAAAATACTCCAGAATTCAGAGCTCTGTAGTAGACTTTCAGAAACGCTCAATTAAACACATTCCTGTTGTTGCCTGGACCCTGGAGAGCAGGATGTATGGAGTTCTACTGTATCCGGCGCTTTATATATCATTTGTAAAACCAAATGCTCTGTTTAGTGGTCTCATTCTTTGACTAGTCGCTGGGACGACACGCTATTTGCCCATCACTCCAGCACTATCGCCACTTCTGCGGAATTACACACACGAGAACCTCATCACATGTCTCCATGTTGCGGTTTGTAATGTTAGCTTGCTACAATCTTTCCATTCTGCTTTTATTGTGGCAAATGAATGGACGATCCACTTGCAAACCAACAATTTGCAAAGAGTAAAGGGATTTTCTTGTTTGTTTGTTATTATGCTACTGCTGCTCTTTACACAAACTAACATGCAGCCATGACCCAGTCATGTTCGTCTCAGATTTTTTAATTCAAGACATTGGTTTGTTACCTCTGTGCACATTGAGCATTCTTGATCATCGTCATTTGGTGCATTTGATACATCGAAAGTTCTAGTTCAAGGTATGTGCACAAATGGCTATCAAACAACCAGGAACGTTTCAAAGGATCATTTCTGTGAGCGCTAATAAGGGCTCGTTTAAATTATAATGAAGTTATAGCATCAATTTAAAGACGATCACAAACTCATCAGTTAAAACATGATCACAAACTCATAAGAATTCCATACGAAAAATCCATAGAATTCCATACGAAATCCATCTCCTCATTGGTTACATCATATCATAATAATTAATAATGGATAATATTAAAAAAAATTGAATGTAGGTCAAACTCAAACTACCATGTGTAGCTGCAACAGTGCAAGTAATCATGGAATTTCCTTACAAAAATCAATTAATGATTAGGCAAGCACAAGAGACGAATCTTCATAATTCACAGGTAATTTTATCAAGCTCGCCTAATGATTGGGTTTCATGATGCAACATTGTAACAGAGCTGCTGGGCAAAGTTTACTACCGCTGGACTTTGGGACGCCAAGACTGGCAGCTTTATTGAAAACATTACCACGCTACTATCCCAACACTGACTTATTCTGCAAGAATATCATTTTTTCGGCTAAACATATGAGAATTGAAATTTTCACACTTGGAAAAAAAATAGCAACTTAGTCGTTCATCATCAAAAATCTCAGTTTCACACCCAGAATCGTGATATTTGGTACAAAGATAACCGCAAACTTCCAGATCTAATTAGTCCCGTCCTAAAATAAAAAATTATGTAATAATGATTTCTGATCTGGAGATTGGCCGCCTTTTAGTACAAAACGCCTCCTTGGTTGGTTATTATGAGTGAGAACCGTAGACAACATTTTTAGCCTTAAAACAGGCAGGAGTATGATCCGGAAGCCGATCATGCGTGTCTGTCTATTGTTCACGAATGTCATCATCAAATAAACGAGAAGAGCTATATCTGCAACATTGTATATAAACCATTATTTATGTGCCACTGAAGGCAAGCACAACAATGCTGTGATGGCTGATCACTTCACCACTTTACTTTTAAATCTGCAAAAAACGTGGCGACAGTCGGTTAACCGTGGAGAATCATGCAGTGTATTGTTTACAGCTCTATTAACGCTTTTGTTCATCGAACGCTGTAACTTGTCCCATAATTGACAGTGTCATGATTATGTTGATGTTGTATACATGGCAGTGATTTATGTACACTCAAAACTAAATGGCACCATCATTCATCTTTTAACTCTATATAAACTACACAATATCAACAAGGGCAGTTTTTTCTTAGAAGCTTCATGCATCAAATTATTGTCGTTATCAAATCTACCAAACTATAAAACCACATTAGAATTTAATCTTTGGTACTATTGGTTGACAATGCCAAGTTTAGATCCCAATATAGAAAGAAAAACTTAAAACAACGTGAAAATGTAATGATCATGGTAATGATGCATGACCGTGACAACACACCAGAATGCCACCCACGACCGTGGTTTGAAGGAGCTAAAGGGTTGAGCGCGTTAATGCATTCTCATCAACAACATCAGGATGGGGCACCTCCTTGCATGTTTTGGCAATGCAAAACAATGTCGCAGAATTTTACGTAATTTAAACTTAATAGAATTATGCAACACTGTATCCAGTTTGGAGATTTACGAGCAATACAAAGTGTGCATGCTATAAGCTAATTACGCCTTTTAACACATTAATTCCTCATTATACTATTGTCGCTTGAGTTCGTGAAGCAATTAACGTATTGGAAAGTAAAAACAGAAAGTTGTAAAAACTTTTTTAACCAGGAAAATCAGCGTAATTTGAAATTCAGATTGCATCAGGTTTTATGCCATTTTTTATTCCTTCCCCACTTTTATCATAGTTTTATATTTTTTCTAATTTTGCAACTACTTTTAGGTTAGTTAGGTGCGGTCAACTTAAGACACGTTTTAAATTCCATTTCACGTTAAATAAAAAGTTTTAATTTTTTAATACATATAGCATATGCCCATCCTAATGCGCATCGGGTCTTAAGTTTAAAATTGTCAATTTAAGAGGTGGGCTTTTACTGAGACCATTTACATTTGAATTTTTTGGATGGTCTAGATTTTGATATGGTGCAAACTTTGGAGTAGCCCTTAATAGGGAGTTCTAAATGGCTGCTTTAGTATTAAATCTACAGCACCATGATTTTAAGACTGATCTCAGTGCAGATCCATGTTTGTTCTAAGAGGGGTTGAGGGCTTCATTACATGGATTTTATAACTGCTTACTCAAACCTACACCCTGGATCCATCAGTATAAACAAAATCCAATCATTTTCATAACGGTGACAAACAATATAAAGAGGCTATAAATGATTCATATCTCAAGAGAATGATACTCGACCTCAGAACAATGAGCTATCAAAAGGAATAAATTTTAGTTTAGTAATTGTCACTACATGCAAATGAAACGTGACACAAAAATTGTCCAAAAAGTTGTCCACCTGCACAGCATAAGTTTGCATTAAAAAAAAATTCCTGTACAAAAAATTGATATCCACAATTAAAAATTCTACAAATATACCCTAAAGGTTATCATATGGGGTGGGTTCAAACTATTCTGTATAAAACATGTAAAGGTTAAAAAGCACAAACATTATTGATGTGAAGAGGTTAATCTTAAGAGACCTATCACCCTTCCCTGTCAGACACATAAAAACTACACTAGACGCTATATCAACTAACAAACTATTCCTACTTTTTCCAGACACATTTTTTCCACAGTTTATTTTTCCCAAGTGACATTTGCATTTGAACAGACAGCATAGAGATAGGATTTTTTTTCAGAATTTTTGCCTTCAAAATGAAGCCACTTTCAAAACTGCTATGTTTTTAGCAACGAACTTTCACATGTGAACCTATTACCCCTGGGTGGATTTTGACTGGGAGCACATACTTTTATGGACATTGCATCTGCTGCTCGTTATTAGCAAACCAGTGTCATAAAAAATGTCATAAAAACACTGTCAAGTAGCTAAAATAACTGGGCTTGACCTAGTTTTTACAGACAGGTAATTTAATGTCATCGCTGAACCCATGGGACGCACTTGATTTAGTACGTGAACAAAGACACGTAATCTACAATCATGTCTTAAAACGGCTGAGGGGAAAAAAGCTAAAAATGCATTGATGAAAACTGAAAGTTTGCAGAAAAATGCACGTTTTTAGCACAGTTTTACACATGAGTAAAAACACCTGGCTGGTTTTTCCAGCTAAATCATGAGCATATCACTATTGTCAGACGATTTTTACAGACGGAGCAGTGAACTTATAGACAAACAATGCTTTATGGTGAGGCATTGATTGCCAACTAGCTTTTTGAGTGTCTTAAAAAAGAATTTTATATTGAAATTGGCAAGATGCTTCTTACATTCATATTGACTTGTTATATTCAAAACCATTGTTTTTTTCTGTGTGTCAAGTTTACAGCAGTTCATGTTGAAGCCATGTCAATGAGCCTTGGCCAATACAAAGGTCCAAATATTCCAATGATGCCCCGTTATGGATCTTTACGCAACTTGTGGTCCCTCATGCACACTTTTCATTATTTAAACTACGCCATTGGGATCCATTTCACATAGTCAACATTTAAACCATCAGATTCAAAGAAAATTACAGTTATTGCTATATTAACATGACGAGTGTTTTTAACGGCTAGTCAGACATGTATGTAAATCCTGGTATAGCCCCGAGGGTGTATGAAACACGACCACTGGCGAGTTGGTGCTACCCGGTGTTACATCATAAAACGTAAAAATGCTCCCCAGCTTGCTGTGCAATGTGTTACATTGTCACTGTACCACGAGAGGCTCGAAACATTGTAACGTTTCAATGGCTATGTATTAAAGAAGCTAATTTCCTGCTACGTTTTTAGCTGTCAACTTTCGGAAACGTGTCAAATGTTTTGACATTCACGGCTTTCTAAGTCTTGCCACGGAATGACGCATTAATGAACCGTTTCATGGTGAAAAAGACGAGGCACATTATGTACTTCGTTGCTGGTGCTCTAGTGCTGACTTCATACAATGTGACCAAGGTTATTTTTCTATGTTCTGTTAAATTCACCAGTATTTAATTTCCTAAGACTTTAATTAACATCAAAGACCCTAGAATTATTCACTGCGTATAAACAGAGCGCATTGCTATATAATGCAGTGTGTCCAAGCTGGTGGTCTGACCCGAATACTCCATGTGCTATACATCGCAACCACATGTAATAGCTTGACCCTCAAGTTCACAGTTGATGGAAAAAACACATATTTACTGACCCTGAGCATGAATAAGTGATTGGGACCCCGACTGTTAAAAATATCTTTACGATTCCAACTATTCCCTACAGGTGTGTACATCATGTATATTATACATCCTGATCATTACTGGGAAAAAGTTTAATTAGACAATCGGAAATGCACTTAATTTTCACACAAAAAATGCAAATAAGCCTTCATATATTTTTCAACTGACAAGTACGGTTTAACACACATGGTTGATGATGCTACTAAATCATTCCCATGCAGAACCATGGCGCGAATCGATACGTACGAACTGAACGTTTAATACAATGTTGCATTATTGGAGCATAAACAAGCTATTATTTCCTATAATGGCCATGAACAATTCGATCCCACCCATAAGTCAAACTCTGTTGTTTTAAGTGGAGCAAATGCGTTCAGCTTCATAACAGCTTTCGTGTGTTTTCCTCTCCTCTTTAATCTGTGCCACTTTACACGTTTCTCAGTGGCGCCTCTCACTTCCAACTCACTACATTTAATACTCATCAAAAGGCCGGTGTTCTAATTTTGTTGCTTTGGGCTTAAAAAACACTACAACCAGGTCACTTTCAAGCTGTTACAAACATAATGATAACCTTCGCCATAAATGAGCCATAAATGTGCAGATTTGGCCACAGTGATTGCTCCCCTCAGTTCACATGATGCATCGTCGCCGCCCTGAGCAACTAATACAACTGAATAGCGTACGTTAAACCCGTGACACAAGCTTTACCATGACTCTAGTTAGTTCTTTGAGATGATGAATGGAGTAATAATTGATTGGCTGGTTGATAGTCTAACAAGTTCCTTCCACCAAACATTGATTACAAATGCACGAAAATAAGTCTTTTTAGCAGAACAAAAGTGCAATGAGAGGTCCATAAAATCTGAAATATCAAAGAAATACATGCCTGCGTATGTATTTTCTTGTGCATTAATATAAAATATTAGGTTTGAGCATCAGTTTAGCTGGGGACTGGGGGTGAGTCATCCTTATCTATTTGGGCTTATTACTTATACCATGAACATTGGACTTTGAAGGCTGTGTGAATGGGAAAGGCATAAAACCCACGATGGGGGTGAGTGTTGAGAAAAGCCATTATCAGTTTTACACTTCTTGTTATAGCTACAACTAGCTTAAAATAGTTATAATCTGGCAACAGAATGAGAGGTGAAGAATGCCGAATGGAACGCATAAGAGTTCTGTCAAACTGTGTATCAATGGTCTGGTATAAATGGAAAAATCATCTGAAATTTTTGTAAGAATGCAAAAAACCCTTCACATGACATAAACCATGAGTCATTGGAAACAGAAAACGTTACCAGATACTTTTGAATGTGCTGGCAATTTACAAAATGAGGAAGATCCTTCATTTTTATTTTCCACTTATTCGTCAATACCACTCCCTCATGATTTAACTAATGGCTGTCAAAAGCAAGAATTTCAAAGTATCTTTTAAAATTTCATGAAGCTGCTGTTTTACGGCATGCATAAACAAACAGAGGCAAACATTAACAATCATGTAACTACTGGACTCATCCCGTCATTGTTCAATATTAATGGTGTGTTTTTATCATAAACCAACACATAAACCAACACACATTTACCATCAGTGTAGCTGATAATTGTATCCGCCCATTGATTTCCAATAACTTTGACGTGTTTATTTCAATTGTAAACTCCGCAATGGAGACAATGTTGCAGAAATGTTAGCGACTTCAATCTGGTGCCAGAACAAAACAAACCGCTCGATGCTAACGCTGTAAAAAACTTCCTTTATTCATGTTTAATATTCATGCATAAAACTTGCGTTTGCCTTTGTCGATGATGAGTCAACTCAATGGTATTTCCAATATAGTCATTCAAGAGTATGTACACCTAGAACATACATCTAAATATACAAAGGAAGAGGCGATTTATTGTATCACTAAAGGCTTTTTAACCACAAGACGTACACACTCCAAATTATGTATGTAAAATCAGGACAACGTGGCTGTCATTATAATGTCACATTTCAAAACAAATAAATTGGTTTTAATGATAAAAACAAGAAAACAGAATTTTTAGAAAGGTTGCTAACAGGGCCATGTTTGTCAAAGGTACGTAATACTTTAAACTATTGTATAGACTATGTCAAACGTTTATGTTGCACGTACAGTCATACAACGAGGGAACTGGGGAGGGTGGTGATGGTGATAGAGGTGCATTTTATCTGCTCTGGACCTGTTTTGAGAGGGGTGTTGGCAGAAATGGTGTGTGTTCATATGGCCGGGGGTCGGAGTGGGGGGCGGACATTGCTGGTTTTGAGGCAGGGAGGAGCATTTTATATGTTCCACATCTCATCAATTTCAACCCGAGCAGCAGCAGAAAGGGGGTGATTGAGATGTACATTTAATGTTCTGCACGTGTTTACCAGGGGTAGGAGTAGCTGGAGGGAGGGTTATTAGAGGGATAAAGCATTGCCACATGTATACATGTAGTGTGTGTATGGCTGTCACATATGACTGTGGGAGGAGGGTGATGGAGATGTATTTAATCTTTCCCAGAGCTGTATAGTAGCGGGAGCTGGTGTTGAGGGATGTGGGACAGGGGAAAGAATGGGAAGGGAGGAGCATTTAATATGGTCCAGATCTCATCAGTTTCAACCAGAGCAGCAGCAGGAAGGGGATGCATTAATTATGGACCTGTCTAGATCGGGATGGGGATGAGCGGGTTGGGGAGAGAAGAGGGGGTAGGGGTGGCGGTGGAAGGAAGGGTAGGGATGAGTGGGACATTTAATCTACTCCGCACGTGTTTACCATGGGTAGCAGTAGCTGGGGGTGGAGGGATATTAGAGGGATCAATCATTGCCATATTTAGTACATTCAGTGTGTAAATGGCTGTGACATATGACGATTGGAGGTGCATTTAATCTGTCACAGACCTGTATACTGACGAGAACTGGTTCGAGGGATGTGGGACAGGAGGAAGGATGGGGAGGGAGGAGCATTTAATGTGTTCCAGATCTCATGTGTTTCAACCAGAGCAACGCCGGGTAAACAGATATTGCATTCATAAAACAAGATATACAATATCTCTTTATTTGACTTTTATAAATTGTGATGCAATTAAGTTCAGCTATGGGAGACCAGTAGTTATCTGCTCTCATATCAATCAAATCCTTCCTTTAGCAAATGAAGTAAGGATGACCCAGAACTAAAATACTACCAATTGTCTTCTTAATTCCGTTTACAGGAATCTCTTTCACAATGCACATATGCATTGTTTCTAATCTACCCATGGGTTAACCCGTCTATTTCTAATATTTATGGTAAAATGTTGCTGAGTTGAGACAACATGCACTTTTGATGTTACCCAAGGTTTAAGGTTTCTAACATGGGTTTGAACATGTATTTCGAGACATTTAGTATACATTGACTATATCCATAAATGTGATTTACTAGAACCTGGATAAAGTATTCTATACAGAACAAAGTTCAGTTTGGTTGTCTTACAAATGATATGGAGTACCTAACTACCACTTCAAAGAGAAAAAAATCATGTGTTATTCACTGGATTTAAATCCAATAAAGTGAAATAAAAGATCTCTGATAATTCCATGAATCAGGTGGCTTTAGAAAAGTCAACAGAATATCAACTGATAATGACCATTCTGTGCTAGATGTGGCGATTGAGCCATTGGCACATAACTGCACCTTCACTGTGTTTTACAGTGTCAATATAACACCACTTTTTAAAATCACACAAACTACATGGGAAAGAAAATTAGTATTACAATTACTAACAAATAACATGACACTTTGATGCCTAAATCTCAGTGACCCAATGAGAGCAGATGGATTACCATAAAAGGACGGCAATAGCTGTAGAAACGGACTGAAAAATGTCACCTATGTCTTTGATGTTGAGTCATGCGAAATGCATACTTCATAACTTGCCCAATAAAAAAACAAACAGCAAAAATCATTGTTTGATATTCACAACAGATACATGTCCATGTTTACAAATGAAGACATCAAAGCAAAGTGAATTGGTGCTCGTTTTTTTGCTGGACAGAT
Organism: Streblospio benedicti; assembly: GCA_019095985.1. NCBI lineage: Eukaryota > Metazoa > Annelida > Polychaeta > Spionida > Spionidae > Streblospio > Streblospio benedicti. Next base: position 1,844,202 of record CM032664.1, read on the forward strand.
AAACCATCCAATATGAATACTCTGCACAATCGCTGTGATGTTTTATCGTGTATTCAGGCTCGGCATGAAGCTCTCATTCACACAGCCATTATTGGTGCAAATAACATGATTTTAGGACTAGAGTCATGACCTAGAAATGAAGCAATCTCTATACACTCGGCTTGTATGAAAGTCACAGCGTTTAGACGTTTAGATCAGCAGCATTGGCAGAGAAATTGCTAGATGGACCAGCATCTTTCATGTCATCTGATACATTGGACATGACTATCGCATAAAAAACAATGCACTAAACGTGGTAAATGCTGCGACATTTTCCCACCAGCATCTTCGAAAGGAACAGTAAAATATCATTAGTTTCAAATTGAATTTCATAGGCGTATGAGTGGATAGAAAAAACTTCAATTTAATGTGACAATTTCATGGCATTGATATCTAAATTATCCAATTATTGCTTTTTTTTTAGCTTCATGTATAATACAATGCAAACAAAACAATTTTCATAGATCCATACGCCATTTACATGTATTTTAAGGAATTTTATGACAACAAAATCTGTTTGAAAAGATAAAACACATAAAACTTAAAAGTATCTACACTACATTGCTATTGTGCGTGCGTGTGTGTGTGTGTGTGCGTGTGTGTGTGTGTGTGTGTGTGTGTGTGTGTGTGTGTGTGTATACCGTATATATCAATATTATATGATCAAATTATATCAATATCAAAATTATATTATAAATCAAATTGCACAATATTTTATTTTGGGCTGTAATTATGAATATTTTCTATGAATATATGAAGTTTTATCAAATTTATGTTGACCTGTTGCTATAACATAGCATTAAAAACCAACTTAGTTAAACATAATCACAGATAGAATCAACATTTCCCGTATTAGCCTATCTCACCCAATCATAACCTGTGACATAACATTGCTCCATTTACCTCCATCATGAATACGATGAGATGCAGATCAAGATACTTTTGGTAGTAATAAATAAATACACAAACATGATGTTGATATACCCATTTAACCCATTAACGTCTTTGGTGCCCTTTTCCATGCCTTGGATGTCTAGGTGTTCACCACTCTAAATCAATCAACTTATTCTTCCATCAGGCTATAGAGGTGATTTATCAATGATGTTCCCTGCCATTATTGTATAAAAGCCGCCCCCAGAAAACAAACATATATCAGCTCATGGCTCCACTTTGACAATCACCCAGGTTATATCATGTAAAACATGCACTTAACAATGTCAAATGCAACATCACTCGGTTCCGCTGATGGAAGCTTTAAAAACTTTTATTTATCTTATTTGTTTGCATCGACATTGAAGGAGTTTTAAAACCAAGCCTATGACGCAATCAGAATCAATTTTATCAAAATTTACGTCACTGTTTTTAATGCTTCAGAAATGAAAGTAATACTGTGACTCTTTGCATACCTACATAGTACATAGGCATCATGATCAACATACGAGGCTTCAAAGGTTGAACAGGACCTTGTATGAATCTTGACAGAATAGTTGTGCTATATGTGTTTGGGTGTGAGCAAGTACGCTGGTCATGTTGAGGGGGGAGTGTACCGTTCAGATTGAAATAGATGCAATTCATACATCATGCAAACGGAAGTGGGGAGAAGTTTCGATCTTTAAAATGCATACCACTGTGGTTTTAAAGAGTTACAACAATCACTTTAAAAACGAATGACATGCATAGACATTTCTGCCTGTATCACGAATCAGTCTGAGGCTTTCATACAAAACCTCTCATCCATCATCATTAATTCTTTGCAGAGCAACAATGCTGGTAAAAAGTAAAATCATAATCTTTAGTGGACTTCAACAATGAATAACATGGCCAAAACACAACAAAAACAATACACCGACAAATGTGGCATTTCACTATTTGTTAGGCGGTATTATGCAAGAAACTGAGTGTTCAGAACGTACATGAAAATTATGATATACACACAAATAAGACAGGCAAGTTTTAATTGGCGGTAATTAGACAAATGCAGCGCTTGCAGTGAAACCATATTCAACATGTGACATGATTTCATACAAAACGTCTGCTGTTTACAAGGCCACAAAATGTTGATCATTGGCACGACCTTCTTCTTGGCCTGTGCGATTGAAAACGTTGCTTATGCAACTCAATAATTCAATGAGACTCGGCCTTCAGCATAATATCACCACCGGCACCATTATCAAGCTAATTGTAAAGACGCTTCAAATGTTGCTGCTCTTATGGGTTATACAGTAGAACCTCCTATTAAGACCACCTTCCTATTGAGACCACCTCTATAGTAGGACTACTTTTCACAGTCCCAAACCTTCATAAAGCTACCAAGATGAACCTCCATATAAAGACCACCTCTCAATTGAGATCATCCAATACCTGACCCAAAGGTGGTCTTAATAGAGGTTCTACTGTATATACAGATATCCTTGCCACCATCATTGCTTTGTTAGCATCAGATTCATTTGTGTGTGTGTGTGTGTGTGTAATAATGAGAACATTTGTACTACTTGCAACTTAAATTTAAATTTGTGGGCAAGTACAAGAAATCTTTTTTTCTTTTTTTTCTTCGGATGAAATGATACAGTACTCGCAAAATGTTTAATCTTACCAACAAATACCACTATTTGCTGAATTTCACTATTTCTTAAAGTGCCTTGAACAGGCATAATTAATCAACCAAAGCAAATTCTTCCTGTTTTGTAAGACAAAACCTTTGCTCCACCTCATCTGAATCCAAAAACCTGGCAATCAATCTGTGTTCAAACGATTTTGTATGTTTGTTGTGGTTAGTTTTTTCATGTTGCTATATTTTTGCATTAAAGACAAAAAAAAATCCTGGTAACGTCCAGTTAAGAATATAACAGTTATTTTATACTTCAATGTCCTTCAGGTGCAGCTTTCACTTAATTAAGGTATGAATGACGCATTTTATTTGCAGCAGTTTTGCAAGTTTTTGTGGGCAATGAATTGAATAATAACAGGATCTCACTCCTAACCTGCAGCTGATTTTGTAAATACTAACGAGAGCTTAAAATTTGCATATGAAATTCAATCATAGATTTTCAAGCAAATTTGTAGAAATGTAACCAAGCAAATCGTGCAGAAATAAACACTAAGTATAGAACTCATTAGAATCTGTGCTGTCCATGTGAAGACCTTGTTCTTGTTCCAAGGTGGACGTTTATTGCAATTGAAGTAACAACGACTTTTACAAGCTAAAAAAGGTGGTTACATTGTCTGTGCCAGGTAGCGCTTAGCACGAGCAAAAACAACATAATGCAATTAACTTAACTGTTCTTAGTAGCCTTGCCACAATGATATAACCTGGCTGTGGGAAACGTAAGGAAATACCTGTTCAAACAAAAACATGCAACGGAAAAATTGAAAACTCAGACAAGTTACCCAGCAAAATGAGCACCAGTTGAACCTAAAAGCGATAAACCAACTCATGAGGGACTGAAGCTATCTCCAAAATATTCATAACTAATTTTTGCATAGATCATTGAGGATTCAGGGCATATGTCTAGCAGCTAAGTGTTTGGGCAATGACTATATTCTGTAATCATATAAAGAATATTAATACAATGCATCGCAAAGTGAACTATTTCAGTACACTAGCACTTGTATGGCATGTATCATGAAAAGCTATTACGCCCATGACACAGCAGACTTGCAAATCCATCGATACAGTCTTAGAAATCTACCCACATGTAACCACATCGTTGTAAAACCCTCAACCCCGATCGAATCAAAAGATGCAAAAACTCACACGCAGATCGATCAACTGCAATACAAGAATCACGGAACAACCACAAAATGAGAAAGAAACATTCCGTTAAACAAAGATTCAATGATCTTGCTTTTGGACGATTTTACAACTGAATCATTTAGCATATAAATGCCAATGTGTCTCAGCAATGTAATAAAATTGCACTTACAGTGTCGCTTGTGTCTATAGAATATCTATACAATACATAGTTATTTTGGGAGAAACAGCCGTTACAATTGTCATTTTGGAATGTTCAACCATCATCTGTAGCGATGCCTTCTGATCCAAAGCTTGCATAAAACTACAATATTTTAATATATCATATTATTGATCTTTGTAATATCTCGTTTACCAATTATGTCAATGAACATATCAGCTCAGACAAAACATTCCTTCCACTGGAAAAATAAATTAACTAGATCAAAAGTGCTCAGAGAGCACAGCGTCGCTAGAGCAACATTGACCCATGGGCAATAAAGATGTTGGCTTTGCAATCAAAGCAGAAAAAGTCTTACTTGATGCGTGACTCATCCTACATCTATGTTGTTGGCATTGGATTGCAGGCGCTTTCTAAACATGGGTAAAGTAAATATCTATTGCCCATGAGTCTATTGCCCATTGCCCATGAGCTGTGCTCTCTGAGAACTTTTATTCCAATATAACCACTATGGCAATTCGATGGTCATGTTGCGAACAGTATTGAAACTATAGTGGAAAAATAGAAAGAAAAATAATTAAAATGGCCCTCTGAAACATAAACTAACTGGCAAAGTGCCAAAATTGAATACAGTTAATGTTCAGTAGGCATGTAAGCATTGTACAAAGTTTGAATGCTTTCTCACAAGCATCAACAAAACTATTGCAGAAAATGTTGAAAATGGAACCAAAATGGCACTCTGGAAAGCACACTTTAATTGGGAAAGTGCCCAAAATCGAATCACTTTGGTGTCACATCATACCAAATAGTTGTGTAAAGTTTGAACGAAATAGGGCGAAGCATAAAAGCTCTAGCTTGTCCGGAGACAAACATACATACATACATAGTTACAAACGAACGAAACACAAGGCTGTCGCTTCAGCTGCTGAACGACGCAAACATAGTTCTTAACAATACAGCGAGAGAAGTCTTGACACTTGTCTCAAGTGTTTGATTCAACTTGAGCACTGCACCACATGACTCTAGAGACCACAAAGCCAGCTGAAAAAGGCTGCACACTGTCCCCTGATGCTGCATTTTGTCCCAACTGGTTTGATCTGGACTGTCAGGAAGGTCATTGTCATCATCGACACTCTCAGCAAGGAGCACAGTTCTACATGATGTTTCCATGCGTTTATCGGTTAATAATAACATGGTTATGTCACTTTCTGTCACAGCATGCAATGTTTGCCTGTTTTGTACAGGAACGTTTTGCTGATGTTTTATACGTATGAAATTGCAAGCTTGTTGCATTCTTTCTTACTACTTTTACTTATGTTTTGTTTAGCTTCTTCTAGGGATATCAGGAATAACAAACATACCTCAGGTAGTAGTGTTAGTATCAAGTGAAATAACAGACAAGGTCATCATAATTTTGATTTTGGCAGTTTTCTATAGAATAAACCTTGAACTTCTATTTAGCCCCATCACGCAAATAAGCTAAAAAATATTTTACCATGAATTTTTTAGAACATACAAGCAATTGCTCACAACAGAAGAAATGAAGAATAAATCAAGTTATACATTGCTTACATTCAAATTTCATTATCATCAATTGCTACCATCTTGGGGTTTTTTCTGTCACTTTGATGACATCTTATTCTTCTACATGCTCAATTTGTGAGCGAGACATTTCATTAATTTGTCAGATACTGTAATAAAACCAGGCAAACAAAAAAAAACTGACAGTCATCAATCAGCTTTGATCATGATATTTACAGCCTCGCGTGTCACAAATAGTGCATTTGTTAAAAGATATTGCCATCTACAGCCCTCGCTTGTTAAGATGCCTTCCAAAGAGGCAACTCAATTTGTTTTTCTCTTCCTTGTTAAAAACATTACTTAAATTAAGATTTTGTTTCTGAATTTTCTTTTATTCTGTGTGATATTACAATAGTAATGTTTCTTGTTTGATTCTGTTACACACTTATAACAAAAACCGAACAAAAAACATTACTATTGTGATATCAAACACCATAAAAGAAAATTCAGAAACAAAATTAAACCAAGCGCTGTGTACCTGATACATAGAATTTTTAGTACTTAAATTAACATTTCTATGTATATATGCATCTATTTAATATTTTTGAATTGATCAATTTATTCTAAGACATGAATCATAATACATTCATAAAGGGCATTATCAATCTGTACAAATTAGCAAAATGCAAACATTTGCATGAAATGCAATGAACCGAGAGTTTGACCCAGTTGAACCATTGGACAGATGATCTAATCACTATTTTACACAATCCACATTAAATTAACCGTACACAACAAACAATTACCTCCATAGGATTGTCTTTTCAACAAATTCATTCTAAAGCTTAAACATTGAACTTAATTTGAGGTTTATATCAAAGATCGAAGCCATGTTTAGAATTGTGATAGGTTGAGTTCAGGTTACTTAAAAATCCTTAAGAATCATCTATTTTAAGAGAGGTTCGAATAATCCATTGTGTTGTTGGTAATTAACTTAACAGACAACACAGTAGCAGTACTAGCACTATATTAGATCAAACTATATGCTGAGCTATAGCATTTACCTATCATTTTATGAGGATTGTTTTGAAGTTGATGACAGTATTTGAAGCCCACTCAGGATCAATGTGACACTGCATGCTGTTTTCCGATGTTATGTCAATACAAGTTATTTGGTGATCCATTGATATATCAAAACCAAAATATGACAAAAGTAGTGCAAAATGTAAGCAATAAGTGTACCCAAAGTAGCTTGAAAAGGTGCCCTTCTATTAAGTGATTATGTTCCAAGCAATACCTGTCAAAAATTAAATATTAATACAAAATAAAGCATGTAAAATCTTGATATACAATGCTGATCATATTTTTGCATGTTGTTGTGTTACAAAGTGTAAGACTTTACATAATATCGCGATTATAAAAATGACTACAAAGTGTCCATTTGATTTGAAAGCAATGAACTCTGTGCCAGGTGTCATATACTCGTATGCACTCGCTAAAGTGGACCAACGATCTAACGTTAGGGTTAATTGAAAAACAACAACATTTGCTTACTAATTGCCATTTACATTGTTGCTTTTATCTTTGAAGAAAATTCAATACTAATGACATGAGAAGTAAATCACATCACATGACATGATGATGTCAACGAGAAGTAAATCACATCACATGACATGATGATGTCAACCCAGCTTGTATGTTCACACAAAAAACCTTTTCAATTATTTGAAACATTTTACAAGAAAAAGAAGGTTTATATATACCAGAAAAAAAATGGGCTTTAGGTATTACAAGGGGTGTTTGACGAAACGTTTTATTTCTTCATCATTGTAACATGCCAATGAATTCTATATCAAATTTCAACCATTAAAATATTTTGAATGCGTCCGCATTTTAAGAAGACCGAAAGTCTGGACAAGCATAAAATTAAGAAAAATTTGAAAAAACACTCAAAATAGATATCAAATATATGACCTGCATCTACCAAATCAATTTAAGACCCAAGATGAAAGATGATCATTCTGAATTACAAGTTTCTTGTTCATAGTAAACACATACACATGTAGAAAAAAAACCACATAAGCAGACCACCTATTGTGCTTTTGGTGTATGTTAACAAGAACAGAAATAGTAACTCAACCCAAGTAAGAATATATAGATTTGTTATTGTGATTGAACAAATCATCACTTCAGAGCTCTGGTCTCCTTGAAGTGGCGACCATGTGGCGAGATTTACTGTAAATATCCACAGCAAAAAGTACAGCTTTTGAAGCCTTGTCATTGTGAACACCGAGTCTGTCATGCAGCAATCCGTCTCAGGCCAAGCAGTGCAGACTAAATCACCTGGAAACCACGCAAAAAATGGAGAATGGCATTGCTTTAGAAAAACTCCAGCTACAAAAAGCAGCAAGCTATGTATAGCAAAATTGATAATGATTCTTCGCAGTTGCTACACCTGCAAAATTCATGCTTAATGAAAATTAGAAGCAGCAGTTTCTTCTAAACAGCGTATAAATACATTCATTTTAAATATTCAAATTCATGCATTATTCACACGTCAATGAATATTAGATCGGAAAATAAAAACAACAAATTTCTGTCATATGAATTTGTTTTGTATATTATATGTAAATAAAATCATCACTTTTTATATTACCGGTAGGTATTAAATTAACGTAATTTATAATAAAAAAATTCTTCTCGTGAAATCTCGACGTTCATTCACCTACATGTATGTCATTCACTAACTGGGACATGCATAGCTGAATTAATGTCATATCATAATGCATTTTATATAACATGAATCGGGTTAGTTTAGAGATGTTTTTTACAGTCTATGCACAGGAATAAATTCATTTCTAAATAACCATTTTATCTTATTAATGATAAAAATTTGGGCCCCACCGATTTCCTTTTACACAATACACAAAATTACTAAAGGATTTTCTTTTTTCTTTTTTCCGGCCCATTGTCTTTCATGTCTCTTCACCAGAATGATTTATCAAACAATTTCACTATTTAATAAAATATTGTTTTGTCCAGACAAGGAGACCATTGGAACATGCCAATTTTTAAGTATCCAGTACTTTGTCACGTATCACACTAAAAATATTCTGTTTGTGCAAATCAATTGAGATAAAGCGAGAATAAAAATATTGTGAAATTCTAAAAAAAAAACTCATTCAATGATCATTAAAACCTACAAATGAGAGAGCAACACCCATAAAATAACATCAGAGATTACAGGTCACACAAAAAATCGCCAATCACCTATCTTCATGACAATGTTCATGTTGGATAAATAACTTTTTTTGTCGATTTGCAAGATTATTTTTTCCTGGTAATATAAACTCATTTCAAAGGAACCGAAACTGGAATGTCGCGCATAGAATGCCATTAGGCCCCATGATGATGACCCTGTGTCTTTATAACAACATTTTCAGACAGTTTCTGTGTATTTTTTCCTTTTATCTTATCATAGCAGAGGTCAAACAAAGGTTGAATCCTGCACGTTTTTGGTCCACACAAAAGCTCAAAATAGACAATTAAGATTTTTTTTCAATTTATCTGCAACTGTCAAATGCAAAACTGCATGGGGCAAAATTTGTGAGCTCCCACCAGTCTTAACCAAGAGGCACATTCCTTTATCTTTGAGAGGTAGAGTGTATTCCACCTGTGTATGCAGTGCTATGCTTCATGGGTCTGAGACATGGGCAGCATCCTCCAGTACTATAAATCGCACGAGAAGAAATGATAGAGCTATGATCCAGTGGATGTGTGGTGTGAAGCCTAACAAAGATATTAGTACAGAGAGCCTTCTGGAGAAATTGTGTATCACAGATAGTAATGGTGTGCTTCGTAAAGGGAGACTGAGATGGCCTGGTGATGTAGAGCCCAGCCCTGGTTAAAGGTTGGATTAGCAAAGAAAGAAAACTTGAAATAGAAGGAAGGAAACAAAAGGAAAGACCAAAACAGACTTGGGATGCAGTTGTGCAGAAAGATCAGGCACACTTGGGCATGGATCTGATAGATCCTGGTGACCGAAAGGCTTGGAGGGGACAGTTGAGATATAGACTGGACAACCAGGACACACCCTCTGAATGAGGGATAATTAGGGCCTGCTCAAATAATCTTAAGATTTGATTGATGAATGATTGACTGATCGATATAAATGATTTCAACAAATTTAAAAATTAATTTTCTGTTTGATTTCTATAGTCAAGATTGGTTGATTTTGTCTACTTTTGATTTTTAAAAAAATTCAAATGACACTGAACATTTCTATGGCCCATATATTTATCACCATATTGAATAAATCGCATATACATCAATATATTTTTCAGTCTTTCTTCAAATGTGGCCATGTGTGGGTGTCTGAGCGGCTGTAAGTGGGCTGAATAAAATGCTTTCTCTAACCGTCCAATACCAAGATTATTTTTTGCACATAAATAAAAGATTCACTCGAGGGCCCAATTTTGTAAATATAAAAAAGAAATCCCTCAAACTGGCGCCATTTTGATAGGTTTCTTTAAAAGAGTCATTGATTATTCTGTTTGCAAGATTACACTTTCATAGTTGTGTTTGTTGACAATTATTTATGCCTTTTTAACTTCATAATATCACATTTATAGTGATTTGCATATAGATATTGTCAAAACATATTTGCAATGTACACAACGCAAATGTAACACTGAGCTTTTTGTATGTGGTTTTTATCTCATACTAACATATCAACGTATTAATACGCATAAGCTTTTGCTCCCTGCCAGTCTAAACTAGAACTGGAACCAGATCATATTGAAAATGCTATATAATGATGGGTTACCATCAACGCAAGACGTAAGTACACAATCTATCTGCAATGTACACTCACATGTTACCATACTATGCTTTTACAAAAACAGCCAAACGTACCAAACACATCGCTATTCAAGGTTGCCGGTTAGGTGCGGTTCATAAACTGGTATTGCTGGAAACTGGTACCGTATTGCGAAGCATATGGAAAAAATGATAAGAATGATGCTAATCCTGCTAAGTTTATGGATGCTATTGAATGGAAATTTGATTTCAAGTGTTCATCATGCTGTGGTTGGGACGTAGAGCGGACTAGCTGGTGCTGCCCCTAACGCCTCCGAGGGGAACTTCTACACAAAAACATGGCTGATTCTCGCTGTCAACACGTGCTCTTCTCTACTATTGTCATCAAATTCATACTATGATTACATTACATTTCATTTTGATATTTTAGAGCGGTCACAATTCAAACGAACATGACTAAGTGCATTGTTATATGTTAAAAGTACTTGGTATTTAGGTTTCTTGGTTGCAGTAGAGCATGGCTTCCACACGCTTTTTTGAAAAATGCTGAAGGAACCACTGTGGCTGTGATCCATTCTTGTATTCGATGAGGCGTAATTTCACAATTGCAATGAACTTGAAAAGAATTACATATGCATGATGAACACTTGAAAAACAAATTTCCATTCAATAGTATTCCTAAATTTAGGATTTGAAACATCATTCTTATAATTGTTTGCATATGCTTCCCAATACTTTTTCTGACTTGTAGAATGTTTTACAAATACAGGTGAATTGCTCAGCTCATTTTCACCATCATTTCATAAAATTGATCCAATTTTTGACCATTCTTGTATAACATTCATGATGACGAACTAGTATCATTAATGATAACATCAATCAACTAATTAACTGGTTTATACTAAACGCCAACAATAAGAACACAGAAAATAATCTTTTTTATATTGGTGACAATGTTTCATTTACATTAAATTGCATTACGAATAATTACAGTAGCAGCAAATGCAACATTTGCAAATGTAAGTACTAAGTCTTTGTCTCTTTTTTGTTTCGTTATCTTCTAATAGATCAAAAGCAGAGGTATACATTAAAAAGTACCTTATAGTAACCATGGTTGTCTGCACTACAATCTAGGGCAGAGCACAGGTGTTTGAAGAAAAAAATCAATTTGACTTAAAACTGTTCAACTTTCACCAAACTGATCAAATTGAATATCGAGTGGAAAATTCTAAGCAGGTGTTGGAAAATTTAAGTAATTAAACAGAATAGAACACAAAACAGAAACAGAAACAGAATAAACAGAATAGAACACAACTTTAAAGCTGTTGACAAAACCTTTGTTATAATGCAATACATGTATCGTTTGTAATTTGCTTGTAAACATCTTTTTGTGAGATCGATGATTTTATTCTAAATTGTAGGACAGTTAGATTTTCATGGGGACATTCATTTATGTTATTTGTATGTAATTAACAGTAAGAATATGCTTCATTGACTAGTACTTTTTGTTTCGAGCAGCAAGTGAAATTACCAACTACACTTTGATCGATTCACGACATATCTACTTATTCTAGGACGCTTTTTAGTAGTCATAACCTAGTTAGCCACACACATATACACATCATATTCTTCAATGCTAATACTTCCACAATGTATTTGATTATCTGGCATTTTAAAATTTGAAAAATGAAAAAAAAATATGTGTAATGTCTTAAACATAGCTGATTATATGTAGCTGTTTGTTCTTGTTGTAACAGCAAGTTGGACACTTGACCTTGCTATTACTCACCTGTGTACATATCAGGTTGTGAGGTAGACGATTTTAATATCGCCATTATGTGGCTATTATTTTTTCTTTGTCAACATAAATCGAACCACATCTAGCATGCCAGTAAAGAGATGAGTTTTTTAAGTTTGTCTTAAAGAAAAAACTACACCAGCAATTGTCTATTATTGAACGTATTAAGAAAGGTCTGTTGAATCAGAGGTTGGATTTTTGGCATGAATGCCACCAGTTATTTATTTAGTTTGGTAACCACATAATAGCTGCACAGTGAATCATTTCAGAATCCGATGAAAATCTTATTTGCTTATTAATTACCGACTTACATAACTCATACAAATCGATAACTATGTTTTTGTCCATGTATTTACTAGTCAGAATCTTTATCAATTAAATATGTGAAGAGGCTATTCAGGTGTGGATTTTTTTAACACATTTTAATTGTGCCCTCTATCTGCCTTTACACCCAAATAACTTATAATTCGAATCTTTTTTCATTACGTCTAACCGCAAATTTGTTGCAGTGGGTTAAGTACGTCCTTTACAACATCTTGTGCTATGTTACTAGCATAATTATATGCTTTCATTTACCAAATCAAGATACCCAAGAATGCTGCAGTAATATGTATGTCAAACCAACTGCCATTACCAGGTTAGTGATTTTCTAAGAATATTTTCAACTGGATGGAAAATCATAATGCACAGAGAGTACCATTTTATTCACGCCACTCCATTTCTTGACACAGATCAATAATTTTCTATAATATCGACCTCAAAACCCTCCAATTAGTGATACTACTATTTTCACACTACATGTAACTATTACAAGATAAAAAAAAAAACTTGCATATTTTCATAACAAGTAGCCCAGTAAACAATTAAGGTTCAATCCACAAAGTGTGGATAAAAAGCTTGCAATGTTTTGATTGTAATACTACGATGAACTGGTTTATCTGTAAAACATGGACGTTTACACTCAGTGTCTACAGGGGCGAGTGTCAGCTACCGCATTGTACAGGGTTAAATGTGTTCATATCAATTGATATGAACTTACATGTATGTAAATTGCAATGCATATATGGATACAAGTCAAACTGCTACTTTCCGCCCTGTTTAGATTAAAAGAAATAATGAATTAGTAAAAACTTCCTGTTATATTTACAAAAGGAATTCATAAAGCAGTTCTTACTGAACATCAGGACAAAATCACCTTTACATCAACGGATATGCATGCTTTTGCTATTATATAAACTTCCTGCAAGTTAGTATAGTGTAACGCTGTTATTGTTCTCCAAACTGGGGTCCATAAGATCTTGACTTTCCTATCATTCTTGTAGGGAAGTGGATTATCTAAAATGTCTTTGATGTGCATAGAGCAATTCATGGAATTTCTATATCGAGATAAATATCCTTTACACGAGGTGAAATATTACCTGCATTCTCGTACTAAGTGTTTGTGTCCGGCTCTCTATACAAGGTTACTATGATCAGTGTGGTCGATACCTATTGATACAGACCTTGGGAGCGCATTAGTAACTTGCTTCGAATGCGCAGCAATTTCAAAGCTCGACGTTATCGAATTTGTATCTCTATTAATATGACATGGAGAAGAATCGAATGACATAATTGATACAAATATGATTTTAAAGAGATAATATAATTCATATTTGGGCATCATGACATCCATGAGAAAAATGGCCAAATTCGTCATACATAAAAGTGGTTTGATTTCCAAATACAGTAAATGGCTTTTTAAAGCAAAACATCGCACAAGATGATGAATTGAAACTACTTACTTATAGTGGGCAGATGTAGCCTAGTCGTTAGTCTCATATTCTTTAGGTGTTGTCCAATTAATGCCTACATGGTCAATGGGTACAATTGAGGTAATAAAGATGACGGATTCTCTTAATGCTATGATTCAGATTGTCACAGAGCGTTGACTTCTCATATAAAACCAATATGTCTACTTCTTAGTGTAAATAGTAAATGATTTAGAATATTAACTAAAAATATGTACATGTGCGTCTTTACTTTACATTTAAATGACAAACAAATCTAATGGTTTGTTAATCTAGCACATCAAATCTTAACTACTTACTGAACAACACATGTAAATTATTAGAGCAGGATTGTTCTCCATACTTCCACTGTATTTTTATCACATCAATAGGACTAGGGTACCAGCAAGGACGAATGTCAATACTCCTGGTTGGGTCTATACAGATAGCAATCCAAGGCCAATGATCTGATCTTATTTAATGCAGAGCACATGTATATTCTAACCTATGAGCACTACACTACACTGTCAAATGTAATGATTCTATATAAGACAAGCTTGCGAAATAAATTTTTTTATACAAAAATAGAGCATTTCACTTTCTGCAGGACATAGTGTTCTGACTAACCCTACTAGGATAGGTATATTCAAAGCTTAACTTTCATAATATAGTCTAAGGTTTGGAATTTATGAGGAAAACACATAATTGAAAAAGTTTGATAGTTGAAATACAAATAATCAATCCATAAAGATTGACACAATCCTATAGCATCCATTCAAAGGTAAAATTCTGTCAAGATCAAGATCGTAGCAAAACAATCTCATAATTTAATAATAAATTATCAATTTAAAGTAAAATTTGATCATGACGATTGGATGGGAAATTTGCAAAACCTGATGCGTAACATGAAACTACCAACTTAAGACACACGGACACTTATGAAACCACAGACCTTCAAGTGACAAAAATAATTATGATCAAAAGAACCCAAAACTCCAAAATAATGTATCAGGACACAAATTTTTAGCTTTTGTCATGTCAACTTGTTTCAGTCTTTGTTGGGGAGCATCATTTTTACCTCTAAAGTTTCTCTTATTGGTGACTTCACAGAAGATGGCATCAAAAGATAATCATATTGGATTTACCCCCATGGTTCAAATACAACTGTCACTAAAATAGATTCTAAATGTGATTATTTTACTAACTGTAATCACAACATGTATTACAAAAATGACATGATGAATCACATATGAGAATTATAGTGAATATAATGAAGTTTAAGCGTGATTGGGTTATGTGTTTTTTTCAGTAATGTATGAACAATGTACAATCTCTCTTTTCGGTATTCATCAAGGTTGCAAATGCTAGTGGACATTTTAAACCATCATGCTACGGAAACAAACAAACAAAAACATTTTTGTGGGAAATCAGGACAAAATCATGATTGGAGTTTAGTTAAATCAAAATATTTCTACACCACCAATCATTGTACACAGAAAAAAAATCATTACGGAAACTGTTCAGAAATATGATTTCCCCATCCTGTGGATATCAGTTTTTGGGCTTTATCATGCCCAATGTGTTTTAACAAGGTGTGCTTGTCCAGGAGGGACCCTGACCTGTCAAATTATACACTAATTCAATGTCTTAACTTCTCTTTGTTAAGACTTAAAGCAGAAATAGTTTTGGAACCGTGGCATGTTTTTCTGACAAAGCACAACCTAGATTATCTTCTATCACGAGAGTACAAACTTAATAACTACAATTTGTACAAAAAATCTACATTATAGGTCAAGCTTATTGGGTTTACTTTGAGTTGACATTATCATTTTCATTTTATAAGGAAGTGAAAACCCAGTAGCTTGCGGTTAACATTAGAAATGCATAGGATCTCCAAGCCGAGTTGCATTTTTATGCATTGAAAATTGTGGTCAAATCATGGGTATCTATTTGGCTTGCAGCGATAGGCTTATTCGATTTTTCACTAAAAATCAGTACATCACATGATCAATACCAGGCTTATTCTCAATTTCAAATTGATACATATTCAGGTGATAGCGATTTAGCCCAGCTTTTACTATATATCGATTGGAGTCTGTCAATCGTAATACAATAAGTGCAAGAATTCAAGGCTGATTTACACTCACGACTGAGTCAAAAGGATCACTCTGTTATGCATCATCGTAAATACAACAAATAGACAACTTCACATATGAACACTTCTTTGTCATCACTACTGCCTGAATAAGAAGTTATTGCTTTGAGTCTAAGTAAAGCAAACACCAAAGTGCAGTAGAAAATCTATCAAACACATTTGTGGTCTGGCCTCAGGTGGTATTAATGCAGAGGTAGTCTTTCTAAGCAGGTTGCAGTGGTCTCTAAAGAACTGGGTCTATGAAAAATTATCATGCAATACTGGCAGTCTTTTTATAGAGGTGGTCTTTAAATTGGACGTTCTACTGTAATAGAAACCATTAGACATAGACTTTTACCAGCTGAACTACAGGTATATAGGATAAACTGCAGTAAAAGTTCATTGTGTGAGCAATTCAATCGTGTTTTCATCTAATTATAGAGGCGAATCTCACAAACCATAGCAAAGAACCGAACCTGAGCACGGACTTTGCGCATTATAAACATTTGTGGAACAAGTGGTGAGAATTACACGCCCAATCACTCGAGAAGTGGGATGCTGGCGAGATGCACCCGACTGTAACCCTCGCACAGCTCAAGTTCCCAATAAGATCGAAGACTGTTCATATCTATATTGAAATGTACTTTATACCCATACATCCTGGACTCACATTGTATGCGTGAAATAGAATCCTGATCAGACTTTTCCCTACATCAACGAATGTATTTTTTTTTCACATATTTTGGTTATTTAATGTTATAAAATGAATCTAGGCATGTAAGTTATTCTGGTACAATCTTCATATACATCATACACATCTACACAGAAAGCAAGCTCTGATTTACATTTCTTAACAAGCTAACTTGACATTAGGGTTGTTGGCTGACATTGGTCAATGGCACTTACTTTTTCTCCTTCTTGCTGCGTGGGCGACTTTCCTCAAGTTTGTCCGGATCCGCCTTAAAGGCTAGTCTGGTGGACAAATCCAGATCCCTTTGATCATCATCATCATCAAAGTCAGAATCTAGATCCCTGCAAAACACAAATCAGAGTCAGTCCAGAAATAAGTGAAATCTATCTAGGATCTTACAGAGGTAAAGATGAAAATTTTATGTAGAAATATTTTACATTTTTAACAAAGAAACAAACATTTACAGATTGTACTCTAATCATCCACACACACGTTATGTCAAATAACT
The DNA here is from genome assembly GCA_019095985.1 of Streblospio benedicti. NCBI lineage: Eukaryota > Metazoa > Annelida > Polychaeta > Spionida > Spionidae > Streblospio > Streblospio benedicti. The sequence continues at coordinate 1,861,388 of CM032664.1, forward strand.
TCCTTTAACCAAAACGGATTTCTATAAAAGTAACATCCTTTGGTACAGAATTGGTGATACTAATTAGAATTCATGTTATAATAACTCAAACGATTGTATACACTGTAAAATAATCAAATACGTGCGTATTATTCAGTACTGTTTACATACTGCAGCACTTTTGTCGTGTACTGGTATGTCATACGTAAGGTGTCTCGCGTAATATTTTCTAAGGAGGTCAAGACGCCTTATTATCACATACCACGTGCATATACATGTAGGGCAACAGAGTGAAAGTTCACATGGACTGTACATGAAAACTTCTATGTTGTAAATAATAAACAGACAGACTTAGCTATTTGATTGGACTGCAAACCAGTCAATAGTCGCACTAGGTCACACAGTCCAACAATCAAACACATCTTAATAAATCTGTGTTATTGTTATTGCTTTTTCATCAAAAAAGCTGTAGTTTTCGCATACAATTCTACAAAAATCATTGCACACTTCAGTTTTGTGATGGCTTGCAGTAAAAAAAAAAGCTTGTAAACAACCATATGATCAATAGCCTTATTTAAAATGAAGAATACAGTTAATAAGATCGAAAATCATGGCCGTCAGAAAGATAAAAGTAATAAAAATCATAGCTGTCATATCATGTCAATGATGTTGTAACCATATACAAATGTATTAATTCTCCATTACTACGGACAAAATGACGAGGTGCAAAAAGACTAGCCATCAATTTATACTTTACACCAAATTGTCATATTAAAATGTCAATGTCTCTTGACAAAAACATTGCCGGCTTTTAATTAAATCAGCTAAGATTGAAATGGCTTTAATCATCTGATCACCAAGTTAGAGGGCAACAATGGATAAAGATTGGCATTTATTACAGCATAAACACTCCATTTATCTCTAAATAGAAGCAATCCAGTGAAACATCGTCTGTATGGACAGCGCTATTGGTCATTGGGTCCTCTAATTTAGAGTGCTGTGATGGACAAATCATGGTCACGTGACAATGCTCGGTTTGTGTTTCTTACTGAGTAACACTAAAAAATAATAAATATTGCATCATAAATATGAAAAACATGTCTTTCTGTATAAAATGCGTGATTGATCAGATCAAATATTAGACGATGGAAAAAATTTCAAATAAAAATGTTATCAGCTTGCCCAGGTTCGCCTTAATGAAAAATAGATATCTATTTTTTAAGTCTGCGATTTTCAGCTAAATATGACATTGAAGAAAGTAGTACATGATTTATGACACTTTGCAATGACGTTCTAATGATATTTTACATTTTAATGATACTCTAACAGTGCAATATTGTTTAAAAGCTGAGATATTTTAAAACAACCTCCCAAATAAGATCTAACATCAAACTCATCATTTCTGGACAAATAACCATTTTCATAATAGCCACTGCTCAGTGACTAACTAAATTATCGAATCAAATAAGGTAAGAATAAAGAGAAACAAATCTTGTTTCTTCCGAATAACATGTTTCAATCACATTTAAATGTAACGGGTTTTATTTCACTTGATAAACAGCTCAAACTATATCAAACTGAATCATAAAATAAGAAAATGCTTCCAATGTCATTATCTATGGAGCCATTAGATGTGTGAAGCTATCAAGGCCACTGATTATTATGCCCCCAAACTGTCCCTCTTCATGCATCGGTCCCTTGGAAACCTCAGTCACTAAAACCATTGCAAGTTTTTCTTTTTAACTCAATAAACTTTAAGATGTTGTTCTGTACTAGTGGTTGCATTTCTGATTGCCTACACTAAAAGTGAACCTATAATGGACTTACTATGTTTGGTCGTGCCCCTGTGTATTATCTGATAGTAAAGGTCATCCACAAGGTTGACTTCAGTCATAAATCTAGCATTCTTATCTCAACCATTCATCAACTTGGTCAAGTTGAAAATACCAAACAAGTAAATAGTGTTCTCTTAGTTGAAAGGTAGAAAATTATCTTGATTGCTAGGAATTTATAATAGAACATCAGGTAAGAAAAGAGCAACGTGTCATACACACATCAATGCATTGCACAAACTTTATGAATGAGAAGAGCAAATCAAAACTCAAGAAATAGATTCAAACCAAATATTCCATACAATGTACAAACGACTTTAGCCTTTGATTTAAAAACAACAAAAAAAAACATCTTGCATTTAACCACAGAAAGTTTCCATCAATATTGCTATTGATAGCGGATATCAGTGACTGGCCACAATCAAGGACAGTGTAACAAAGCGCTAACTGCTACATCGTATCACTGCCGTGCACTATATCACATGTAGTCTACTTTTTTGGAGGAGGCACATATAATGGTTGTGGTATATCGGCCTGGATGGTCAAGCCTGCTGGTCTCTAGTGATTGCCTTGCTTGCTGATTGGTTCCAATAAAAATCTGAGTAATCAATATAACTCATTTGAATGGATAGGAGAAAGTTCCAATTTTAGTCAGATATTGTATCTGCATATTTTCTGGCTCTCAAATTGTTCATTTATAGACTATTAGTATTAAACGTTAAATCAGTTGTAATGACATGTACAAAGAATCTTCTGATAAATGATTGCTCTTGAAATTTTAACTCTAGCAGTCGTTCATTTCCTACTCATGAACAATTATATAAGCATTAAAATGATCACAAACAAGAGAAATGATCTCTGTCAAACATAAAGATGAATTTCAGGGTTGCAAGGCACTTGTTTATCAGTGAGGTGGAGATCAGCAGTCACACTATCACCAGCAGACACTTCAAGTGCTCTATATTTCACAGGTTTTGCTGAGTTTTTTTTCATTTAAGAAAGATATTGATAGGTTCTTATCATCAAGATGTAGTGAACCTTGAGACACCAACTAAAGACTGGCTTCACATTAGATGATTGAGCCTAAAGTCTAAGAGATGTGCAGGAAAATACTGAGTATGTCATGAGTTTTCTGCCATCGCACTTCACCAATGAAATCATTTAGAAACAAAGTTAACAATAACATTATGCTACTAACATAAAACATATTCGTTGTAAGATCATTATCATTTCATAAAAAAATGGCAACATATAAAATGTATCGTTGTCAAAGTATGACACTTTTTAACTACAAAAGTACTCTACTGATGAATTTGATATATTGCATGTTTAGTAACATATATGAATATAATTTGCTTCTGTTAAATGAACCTTTTCTAAAATAATGTATAGCTCTAGATTACTTTTAAGATTTATATACTGTTTGCGGTATTTTCATTACCAATAGCTCCAATTTCATATTCTGAGATAGTTAAGTATCTTAAAGAAAAAAAATTATTGCAACATTGTAACCATGAAATTAATTTTAGTTTCACTAGTAGAGTAACTTTCACATCATACCATTATTTGAGTAAGTTCCATTTTTTTCGAGTACCAAGAGAAGTAGAAAAGCGACTTTGAATTTGAACACTTCATGAGCATAATGTAATATAAATGAAACTTAATATGGAACCATGTAAAAACAAATATAATGACACGCTTTCAAAAGTAAGTCTTCACAATATCTACCTGGCTTCAAGATATACAAATACTTATAAAATCGCTAACTCATCGATTAACCAACTGCCCAAATTATACTTTTCTTGAAATTTAAAATAAATCCTACACATTGAAAGCAAGGTTAAAATCTGCGTCATCGGAAAAATCTTTTTTACAAGATATTTTCCAACATTTGTGCATTCAATAAACATGCAGGTGCAAAACGTTAACAAAGTAACTACTTTGAATGCTTATAGTAAATTGGTTGGACTATAGAGACCTTTCATTGGTCTGTGATATATAAATAACTTATAAAAGCTTGTGAAGCTGCAGACAAGAATCTAATAAACATCCAATGTCGCAGCTTACAAAGCTTAGCCTTCAGATCTCGAGACCTGCCATAATGTAACTTTAGCCCACACATAGAGGATCCCAAATAAAAGATTGCTAAATCATCCTTTGTTTCCATATGATCACTGATGTTCAGCGTTTCTGAAAATGTTTGTGACTGGTCAGCTATTTCGTCTATTTTTGAGGGGAAAAATCCAGTCCATTGAGTCTTATTGTGTCATAATACTTAGTGGCTTGCCAAAAGATATACCATAACAAAAAATATATATTAATACTCATTCATATACTAATGTCAGTAACATACACAATCTTGTCATATTGAAAATACTATATTTATGCCTCGGCCCTCTAATTACGGAGACCAAAATTATACAGTGCATAGGCGTTACGTGTTAAGTATGCCAAAAATAGATAGTATCATATATTTTCGTCATGATTGGTGACGCAACAAATGCATATAGGGCATAGCAGCTGGTGAAAACCTACATACACAGGGTGAGCACTGCACTAATATGCAGGATGAGCACTGAGAATGTGTAACTCCAACAAGATGACCGATGAAATCTATGAACACATGCAATCATGCATAGATCACTTAAACAGAAGAAAAAAACTTCAGTCTGAGCCACCAGCCTCAACTAATTCTGGCCATGTCAAAATACAAACAGAAAACATCTAAATTTCAAGCTTCGTAACTTTTCAGTAGGTTACCACCCAGATAATGTAGAACATTTTTATTGAAAGAAGCTCATGCTTGTAGGCTGTATCATTTTTTAGGCTTATGTACATTGTTATCTTTTGTTTTTACTATCTAGTAGATATATGCATGTTTTTGGAGCCAGGTTTTGCTTTGAATAGGCAGCTTTGTCTGTGATCTTCTAGTGTGAAACAATACATTTTTCAGCACCCATGATAAATTATGCCCTTACATGTCTCACTGTTTCAAAATGTTTCTATAATATTGCAAGTTTCTAGCTTTTGTCTATGTTTTATTGGGAAAATGATCACCTAACCAGCTCACTCATATTCTTAGCACAAACATACATGTATACATCAGCGATTTTACGTGATAAGACTTGTATATGGGCCATTGACAGAAATAAAGTTTTTAAAGACATACGCTCCTAATTGACACACCATTGATTTTTCTTTTAAAATTTCCATGGTGTATACCAAGGTATAATTGATGCAGAAAGAAAAGAAAAAAAATTGTGTCACCGGCCTTGTTCAAGAAATATGGTGTCTGCAAACGCACCCTCATGAAATAGCCCACCCCAAATTTTGTACAGTGTCAAAATCTTTACCATTGATTTCTAATGCAAATGCACATTCATGTAATAGCCCACCCCCAAAACTGACACTTTCAAACTATTAAAAGCCCACAGGCGTTTACATGGTTGTATACGGTAATGTAAATAAACATGTTAAATATTGAGAACATGTGTATCATATTATTAGATTTTATTTCTATACAAGTATATGCTAATCTTCCAAAAGATTTGATCAAATAATAAAATATCCAAAATGTTTGTTAAACGTTTTCGACATTGTAAGTTATATTCTGAAGAGGATACACATACAATATGCAATGAGCCTTACACATCAAATCTTAAATCATTGATCAGATGTTTCGACAGATAATACTAATATTCAATATGATGAGTACTCAAAGAAGTTAGCCTTGTAGAGGAATGTTGGTTTTAATGCAAAGACCTTTAACATTTATAATGAGGGCTAGGAAACAAAAGTGAACAAACTCACCAACCTTGAAATTGTCCACTCATGCTTAACCTGGACACAATGTACAGTCTCATTTTGAAACAATGTAACTGCTTGCACATTTAGCAAGATACATGGTGCCCTTGAAAATTTGCAAAGCTTTGAAGATGTTTCAGTTATGAAACGATGTCGAGCACTTCACTGCAAAATTGAATTAATAGCGTTTCATAGTGTAATCAAGTTTCTCTGTGATATTTCAGTTTGAATCATGACAGGGCCAAATAGAAGCAGTTACATTAATATTTCAAAGGCACACAGCGTAATTAATCATCAAGCTATTGAGACAAGTTTGACATCTTACCTATATACAGACATGACTTACTCATGACCTGTATAAGATCGACTTAACCACTGATTGATTGAAAGCTGTCCATTCCTCCAAAATACTTATTGGGTTCACATGAGTGCATTGGTCCAAAGTCGTGTAGAAATAATAAATCATGTGGGGAAAAAATCATCAATACCATATTAAAGTAGGCTAATTTATACGCTGGTATATTCAATCAATTGAACAAGGCACCACGATTATAGGAAGGATGATATGAGGCGATATCTAACAGCCTCAAACACTTCATTGCTGCTTACGACATATCCCTGTACTAGTTAAAAATGATAATCCAAATTAGTTTTCCCCCATTTATGTTCATAGCTTCTCTGTCACCCCCATTTGCTGGCACACATACCATAAGCATCGTAATTAACTAAGTACCATTAACCAGATTGATTATTTCCGTCCCTGAATTCCAGTGCACCTCATCAGCTTGATGAGGATGGCAGCAGCTTGGGG
>CM032664.1:1867913-1894924 GCA_019095985.1 Streblospio benedicti
TCATATTATTAGATTTTATTTCTATACAAGTATATGCTAATCTTCCAAAAGATTTGATCAAATAATAAAAAAATATCAAAATGTTTGTTAAACGTTTTCGACATTGTAAGTTATATTCTGAAGAGGATACACATACAATATGCAATGAGCCTTACACATCAAATCTTAAATCATTGATCAGATGTTTCGACAGATAATACTAATATTCAATATGATGAGTACTCAAAGAAGTTAGCCTTGTAGAGGAATGTTGGTTTTAATGCAAAGACCTTTAACATTTATAATGAGGGCTAGGAAACAAAAAGGTGAACAAACTCACCAACCTTGAAATTGTCCACTCATGCTTAACCTGGACACAATGTACAGTCTCATTTTGAAACAATGTAACTGCTTGCACATTTAGCAAGATACATGGTGCCCTTGATATAATACTGGCCACTGTTCAAATGGACAGTTACTGAAAAATTTGCAAAGCTTTGAAGATGTTTCAGTTATGAAACGATGTCGAGCACTTCACTGCAAAATTGAATTAATAGCGTTTCATAGTGTAATCAAGTTTCTCTGTGATATTTCAGTTTGAATCATGACAGGGCCAAATAGAAGCAGTTACATTAATATTTCAAAGGCACACAGCGTAATTAATCATCAAGCTATTGAGACAAGTTTGACATCTTACCTATATACAGACATGACTTACTCATGACCTGTATAAGATCGACTTAACCACTGATTGATTGAAAGCTGTCCATTCCTCCAAAATACTTATTGGGTTCACATGAGTGCATTGGTCCAAAGTCGTGTAGAAATAATAAATCATGTGGGGAAAAAATCATCAATACCATATTAAAGTAGGCTAATTTATACGCTGGTATATTCAATCAATTGAACAAGGCACCACGATTATAGGAAGGATGATATGAGGCGATATCTAACAGCCTCAAACACTTCATTGCTGCTTACGACATATCCCTGTACTAGTTAAAAATGATAATCCAAATTAGTTTTCCCCCATTTATGTTCATAGCTTCTCTGTCACCCCCATTTGCTGGCACACATACCATAAGCATCGTAATTAACTAAGTACCATTAACCAGATTGATTATTTCCGTCCCCTGAATTCCAGTGCACTCATCAGCTTGATGAGGATGGCAGCAGCTTGTGGGTAACACATTTAGGTGTGCAGTGACCATGAACACACAAGCAGCATCTCACTTGTTGACTCTACAAAGGTTTGACAGAAGAACAGAAGTCATAACCAGGCAAGTGCTTATATGTCAGCACCCACTCTATATATGGACCCGGCTGCCATTTGAGTCTAACCACAAACTGTATTAGGAGGCATAAAGTGCTGTCAACTGTGCTGCACAATGAGCGCAAATTTGGCACGGTTATTGCCAGTGCATCTTCTTTTTATACGATAGACAACAGCTTCAAAAAATCTGTTGCGAAGCATGCAACAAGGTTCTGGGGGTTATATTGATAACCATGGTGGTACCATTGAGTTGTACTGGGTTGCAGTAAAAGATTTTCACTTATCATATGCGTCAAAGCCTCTATCAGTTGGGAGTACATGAAGCTCATGTAAAGACCCACGTCTCGTAAATTTAAGACTATTAAAAGTGCATTGGTTTTAGTTAGTCAAAGTAAAAAATCCATGAAAATGCCATTTTTTTAATATCATTGAAACAAACTGTAGATTTTGGACGCGGAGAGATATGTATGGCTGTGTATACGACTTCATAGGATCTGTGGTTCCAAGTTTATTATCACTTTGGAAACATGGCCATACACAGTCAGGCTGTCCAGTGTGTATGGCTGTTGCATCAACATCTTCTGACAAGCCTAAATTCTGAAATAATGTAAAAAGCAAGACCCCAATCACGATTCCATCCCTTCAAACACCATAAGTCACAAAAATTGCTGCCGAAATCTCATGTAATCTGGAGAAATCAGTAAAAATATGGGGGAGTTTGTCAACAAACCTCTGGCGGCAAATTATTGACTCCGGAGTATTCCATGTGTCAGAAATCTGTGATAACTTCATTATCATCTGTCAACATACTAGAATAAGTGACAAAATCAAAAAATAATATTTTCCCCTATAGGAAGTAGACCTTTACAGCGCAGTTAAAACAAGTTATTTGGATGCAAAACTTGAAGGACTGTTGTGTTATCTATTGAATACCCTTCAAATATGTCAAGGTGAGACACATATTATGTACTGCTGTGATAATTCTAAAGATTGAAGACTCTCTTTCAAAATGAAATGACAGTTGAAGGTTTAAAGATATGGTCAAATTCTAACCTGAAGCAAAGTCAGTCTGCATTACACATGCTCTATGAATAATACTTCAAAGTCATCCGTGCTGGATTAAGGGTCAGGTCAACATTCATAAATTTTCGTTCCAGTCAGAGCTTGTAGAAATATGTAATAACTTATATCCCTATATCAAATCAAAACTTCCATTTTTATAGATAAAAATTCCGTCTGAAACACGAGTAGCTGGCTGTTATAGGTTTCATCGTGAATTCCTCGCATTCTTAACTTTTCAAATTGAAAGAGTAAAACACTTTCTCTCATGATCTGGTCGGCTGCAACATCTGCTTACAATGAGGTGAAACACAGAATTGTGTTAGGTTCATGGAAATGGTTTTCACCAATTCCAATTTTCCTCACTACCCCATTGTCTCGTAGTTATGCATTCTGCTCATATTGGTATCTATCTGTACACAAACAAACAATTACATCTGCTTCATATCTAGACTGCATCACCGACACCAACAATTAAACGCTGTTCCAAACCTCAATCTGTCATCTTGGGTTAAAAAAACAGTTAACTATTATCGCATCCACAAATATGGACAACAGAGGCTTGAACCTTAAGCAAAGCTGACCAATTACTATTGACAAAGCAACGACTGTGGTACAGATACCCAAGGTCTGCCAATATTAGATTGATGGTGTGCCAGATAATGATGCTTCACAAGGCTTGGCCTTCAGCGAATTGTATGTGAGTTGGCTATCTTAATGGAACAAGCTACATATATTTCACTTATTCGGACCATAACAGCGGTTTCCATTTCATTTCTACTCTTTCCTAAGAAAAAGCACAAGGAAAAAAAGGTCATATGCTTTAACATACACAGCCATCATATGAAAATACTTATCACAATTATCATATGAAATTTTGATTTCTATCTCACATAAGGACTATAAAAATGATTGATAAAAATGATATCTATAGTCAGCTAACTTTCCTTTTCAGAATATAAATCATTAAAAACCTAGCAACCTGTTGCATCATCAACAAGAGGCCCATGGGCCTTAACGGTCACCTGAGCATCAACAAATATTAGCGAGATAAGCGGTTTGTGATGTTTTTTCAGGGATTCCTCAATAATTCCCTGGGAGTCATGAAATATATGAAAAGCCCCCCCCCTAATAATGTCACTGTCTATATATTGGCTGATTATTGATTTTTAGCAGTATCATCTATTTCCAAGAAGTGGTTACATTTTTTGGAGCCGATGTGTCTGGAGTTTGTGGTTATAGAATATTGATTTTAATGGTGCATTCAAATAGTAATAACAATGTGATTCACTAGTAAAATGGACCTAATAATGGGCACACATGGCAGCAATAATTTTACACTTTTTACCCCATTACTACCTTCCCTTGGGGTGGAGGGTCATGAAATTTACAATTTCTTGTCTCCTTACCCTACAGATGCTACATACAAAATTTGATTAAGATTGGCCCAGCAGTTTTTGAGAAGAAGAAGATGTTAACGATGCTACATACAAAATTTGGACGACGAGAAGAAGATGTTAACGACGGACGACGGACGACGGACGACGCACGACGGACGACGGACGCCAACCCATAGCAATAGGTCACCTGAGTAAATACTCAGGTGATAAAACCATCATGAGGTTAACAAATTTGCAACTTGAGGTCTCTAAGAATAAAACGATCCAAACCTATGTTCAATCTATTCATGTTATAGATTGCTTTCAGTAGGAGCAGAAATGATTTCTAAATCGTCTCTATAAATGATCATTATGCAAATAACAGCCACTGAAGGACACCCATGGTAAAACTAGATTGTGACTTATGGTGCTTTTTGTGGATTGAAATACCCACTGTATTCAATTGAAACAAATCTCCATCAATTAGCTTGGCTGGCACATGAAAAGAAGATATTGCATTGTTGGATACATACTATTGTGAAAACAATTAACCTTAAAAAAAATTGATATAAAAAATGTACTGTAAAACAGTGTCAGGATTAGGTGGAAAGGTGCTGGTCGTCATCACTCAAAAATCTACCAGTCCTCCAAAGAATTTACTCTTTGTCGTGGGAGACGAACCTATAAACCTTGCTGCTACAATAAAAAAAGAATACCCATTGCACCCAGGTGCTTTCTACTGATGCTTAAAATCAATACATTGCACATTTCAATATCTAACTAAGAAAGCATACCGGAATTTGTCAAAAGGCCGATTGACACTTGGATAACATGGTTCCCACAGTGAAGGGATGACAAAATTCACTGACTTTTCACTGACCTTTTCACTGACCAAATACTTGTTTTAATCGCAAAACATACATAATGTTATTATGATTTATCCATTTAGATTTAATCTAATTTATATATTTATATATGCACTTTAGATATGTGTGTGATCCAAGAATAAAACATGCTAAAACTGAACTATTTAATTTTTATTTTCATTCAAAAGAATCAATGTATATGATAGTACACTAGTAATATGAATACTGATTGGTAAAATAAATCACAATAATTATAACCCTTTGGAAGCCGATCCCATTTTCACTGTTTTGCTGCTGACTACTGAGTATGGCTTTTCACTTGACAAGTTATTCACCGTCGGAGGTTTCCTCTTAGAGAGTGAAATATAACGTACTCGCTCATTCAAACGCCCTCCTCTGTTTATCCGCCCATCCCCTATTTTGGAAGATTTTAACTCAAACGCCCACCCCACCCTTTTTTCATAATATTTTTACAAACATTAAATTACTCGTGGAAATGGTGTGATAAGCGAACGATTCATCGAACGTTTCCATTTTCGATTTGGCAACAGCGCCGGACATTTAAATAACTGAGCATGCGCAATGAGACAAAAAAGTCATGTGCATTTTTTATTTCATAAATATAAGTAAGTTATTTTGATTTTCCGACGAGCATTCGTAATAGATTATTAGGATTATGTTACTAACGGATTATTCACGGGCATTTCCCGGTTTCTGCCGTTATTTCTAGAATTCATTGCTATTTCCCGGGCCGGGAAGTCAAATAAAAAAATCATTGCTAATTCCCGATAATCGGGAGCTGTGGGAACCATGGGATAAAGATAGAAAATTGCTATTTTTTGTAAAATGAACCAGAATTTGCTACTTGTCAAAAAGACGAACAGCTAAAACTTTGTCGCTTGTTCTTCACAAAGGTTTTACTCATAAACACGAACGGACGAGTACAATCCTGACCATCTAAAAATGATTACATCTGCAGAGGATTAAAGCTAAAGACTTGCCAAACTTCAGACATAGCTTAATGTTGACGTATAACATGCGGAAAGTATATAGCTTGAAAAGTTAAAAGAAATTATGGTCTCAGACCATATATGACCTTCTCCTATGATTTGTTGTATTATCATATCACTCTCAATCATCTGTCCTTCACACAAACATTTCACATTGGCGATCATTCAAAGTTTTCGTGACATTTCAATATTAAAGTCTCAAATGAGTTGGCCAAGATATCATTGTAATAGAAAGTCCCAATAAGTCCCATTGTAACAGAGAATTCCACAGCACAGTAATAAATAGGCAAGCATTTCAGATGTTATCAGTCAACACAGAGCTCTGATCATGCAAATGAGTCAACCTTAAAGAGAATATATACTTATTCAACAAAACAACTCTTATGTAGCATTCTATTTAGTAAGGCCACATTTCTACTATTATATGGACAACAGTTTGACGATGACCACTGGTCATTGAGATCCAGGTCATCCTTCTAATGTGGTGACTCTTGACATCTTTTCTAATTTTCATACATACGATAAAAAGATGACCATAAGCTGTCCTATAAAAAAAGCAGACAGCTTCTAGTTGGTCACAACAGCTCATTATGCTTAGACTCTCAAGGCCCATGACAATATTTGGTCTGTTGTATTAATAATACGAAGGTCAGTAGAATTTGACCAGTTTCTACTTACAATGCCGCAGGCTGCATTAATGGTCTTGGTTTTACTTATTGATTTAAACACTTGTTCCATACTTAATTAAAAAACCTCCATATAAAAGCCTGCCATATCTTTCTACAAACATGTTAATTTTCTACTTGTTCCTTACCAAATAACAAGTATAGTATTAGTATAATTTCCACAAATAGAATAGGCTAATAGAGATCTATTAACAGTGGTTGATACAAGCATTTAACTGCTTTGGTGCTGCTGAAGGAGCAAGTAATAATAAAATACCATCATTATCGTCTGTCCCTACAATTGTCGCTTTCAACGGCTTCCTATAACGAAGAAATTAAAATACTTTATACAGATATGAAATTGCCCTATCGACTTACATTCAACAAACATGAGCAAGATAAAGAGTTGACATGCTCTAATACTGGTGGACACTGCAATCTGCAGGATTCCTTCTGCTCATTAATTTGATTAATTGTATCTCTGATCATATATCAACTTTGTCTATATTATCCATTTTGTAAATAGAATCATTTAAGATCAAATCTCAAAAAATTTGACTGATACTCAAATCTTCAACTAAATAATTCAGAGAAATATTCTTTCACAAATAGTTACCTAATCTATGGCGATCGTGATAAATTATCACGCAAATTGTTTTAGCTTTTAACCTTTGGATTATTGAAGATTTTTAGCCTAAGTAATACAAATGCAATTTTGTTACTTCCTTACTTATTTATTTAAACATGTATTTTATGCGCTATATCAAGTAAAAGAAAATTAAAAAGTATGAAAATCCCTAATTCTCAGATAGGTAAGAGCGTACATTATTAGTGCTTGAACTATCACAATGGCTTTATAAAGCGCTTCTGACACACACCCACAAGACTTCACTCTTACGACCACTCAATCAGCTATCAACCACAGTAAAAACGTTTCTTCATCACACGAACTTGTCAAAGAATAAGATCTAAAAAGTGTAGAGAATCTCCAAAGACGCAAATGATTGTTGGCATCAAAGCTGCGCTGACATATGGAGAGTCCAGCACTAATCCTACGGCAAAAGGCAACCCGGAATTGAATGAGTGTTGGTCTAGTGCAAAGACATCGAGGATTATTGTGACCCGGCGTAGATTCCCGGACGTACGATGCTGGCTTTGTGGGTACTCCGTGCACTGGGCATAAACACCGGCCCTGATCTCTGTGTCAAGATTGCGACATTCCGCAACATTTCCATCAAGTTGTTGCAGCAGTAGCCCGCCGAGGTCCGAGGAAATGTCTCATAAATGGTAATAAATCGCAGCTTTATTGCTCTCCCCACGCCGCATGAAGTGCTTAAGCCCTCTCTGCGAGAGACCGCCCGCCACTGCGCGTTGTGACTGGGGATTTGTTTTTTGAGCGCAACGATGGAGTGATCACTTTCGTGGAAGTGTGTTGCTATTGACGCTCGATGGTTGTTTGTATTGACGCATGACTTACGAGGATTGTGATTTCAGCCCTCTTTGGGTGATTGTGATAAAACATAAAGCAGTTCTAAACAAACGTAAAACTTTCTTTTATGGACGTTCATTGTAAATGCACCATAACTAGTACACCATAACATAACAGTACATGTCCCAATGTAAGTCATTTACAACTCCCATCTTTAGTGTCCACTGCACCCGGGTTCCATGGACCAGAGTTGAGAGTTGCCAACATAGTTTATTAGCTACTTTCTCTTCCGCTGTTTTCACGACAGAATTTGTCACACCGAGTGACACTTTTCATTTGCCACCAGACACCCATAGTTACTCAAGAAAGACAAAGGTAAAATCTAAGGAAGATTTCAATTATGTGAAGCCATTTTACTGCTTTTGTGCCCTACGCAGACAAGCATACAAGGGTAAAGATGTCTGATGGGAGTCAGTCTGTCGATGCACACATAACCTATGATGGCATCACCTCTATTTCCACAGACCCGGCTTTTTCGGGATCACTGGACATAATTAGATTATGTTGTAATGTTGCAATTTTTGGTGTAACTCTTTGCCCCATCAGTTCCACCTCTTCATTTAACTCTTTGACATTGTTATGGAACCAGTTCACAGTCAATTTATCCAGGGAGTTGTAAACTGAGTGGCTAATTTGTGCAGCTTTGCCAAAACTCCAACAGTATGATCTGAAACTTGTACACACATCATATGTATTATACATGGCAATAACAGTTGTCTTATATTTCTTTCTCACACGGTTTCGTATATTTGAAATGCTCAGTGTTCAACTTTTCTTCAGCACTAGTCCATATACATATGTGTAGTAGAATTGAACTGCTGATTTACATAATAAACATGGCAATCAATTAGTGATGAATCATAAATCATTGTAACATTTCAAAGCATCCAAACATTGAATATATTGGTAAAAAAAAACAATGTAGATAAAATCATTAACAATTGTCATTTTCATATAAAGATATGGAGATATCATGTTTATTTTCCTTTAGGGATTCAGACAAAATATAATGGAGTATAAATAGTCGTTATGCTGTATTTAACTCAGTGACAGGTTTTTATTTTGCATACGAGGCAATAAAAAGGGGAAGAGATTGTTATTGTTTCTTTTAAAGTGTGAAGACAGTTGCAAAATGATTGCAATTTCTTTTTATTGGCTATTCAATGGACAAATAATCCAGCGGATAAGCGAAAATAATTGCATTGTTTTTTTACAATGTCTTCCCAACACTAAGGTTTTTAAAGGGTCAATACATGGGCAACTTTGTCACCAAAAGAAGTTCAAAAAGATGCAATTATCAGTCTATTTCCACGGCTCAAGTGGAAGGAAAACACTTGAGTTCGAATCTAGCTTCCTCTCTTGCGGAAGAATTACATCTACATTTTCCTTCACAAACTGCAACTAGCGCTTAATATCGGCATGATTTTCTGACAACTTTGTTACATTGTACATTTAAAAAGGTTGAAGTGAGAGACATTTCACAAGTTTACTAACAGAGATCAATGGTTTGGTAGAGATACCACAGGTTTACATGTATGATGTCAACAAAACATTTGCTTGTCCTTACCCAGGCAGCTCATAACATTGAGTTGACATATGCTCATTTGATAGCTCTTCACTTGTCTTTAATCATGCACTTAGATCCTTGTATATCAATGGTCATCAATAATTTTTTAACATTCATATGCTAGCTTTGAAAAATGACTATCCTTCAGTATGGAAAGGATGAATGAAATGGAACAAAAAACATTTAAAATACCTGCAAAGCTATTTTGAGTGACCAGCTATCAACGTAACCTAAAAACGTTCATGAAAAATTGATAAATAGGGTCGAAGTATTCTACAACTTGTATGACAAGTTAACATTTAAAACAATAACTTATTGTAGCGATTTACACAGATACTCATCTTATCTCTTACAATTTGTACTGCCAAAATATTATGCATCCTTGGCAGTTCAGACAAATTAAATAAATTGTGTGGGAGCAATTTACTTGTACTAATATGCAGCTGCAAAGTCTTACAGAAAATTCGTGGACACACAACAGCTTGCACCTAAAATTATGCTTCATCAAAGTATAAAGGCCTTTTTTTACTTCAGACAAAACAAAAACAGTTTCCAATGTCTGATAATCTTAGAAATCAGATTCAGCACTATAACATTCACAGTGAAACAACAAATTTGTATCTTGAGCGAAGTGTAAACATAGTACTTTCAACGATACAACGTATCTTGAAGGCTTTGTGGAATTTGCCACTCGCAATTGAAACATTGAATATGAGGAGCCCCGGCAAAAGAAGATGGAAATAAAACAATTTTAGCTTGGGTAGTCTTAGTACAACAGTTGTTTTTGAACATGACGGTTGATTGATAAGTAGCCACTATATTTAGAAAAAAACAATATGGTGTTTGGCGGCAAGTAACATATGGTTTATTCTGGATCACAAAACAAACCTGCCTAAGATTTTGAACTGTAACAATGTAGCAGCTTCCTTTCTATAAATTATTCAAGCCTACCTTTGTTATAGTTTACTTCATTTACATATATCGAGCTTTGCATTGTATAATACATTGGTCCAACTTTTAACAGTGCAACATTCTCTATGAAAAAAACAGTAAGTGTCTGAGTGCACATTCTGCAATAAGCGGGCCAAAGTAACGGACTGTGCATGCAACCACAATGCTGTTATGGCAGCTCAAACCTCTTCTAACTCAATGCAAAGAAAAATGATAATCCCCAAGCCATCCTTGAATCCACGCATTAAACATGCTGAAACCCATCTACAAACTGATTGTTGGTAGAAGACAAAGCATCCTAATACATGTACTCCCCGAGTGGCACAGTCACATTCTATCATGTTCAAATAGGGAGGTCTCATCCTAAGGTTCATTTTACATCATAATCCTCAATGCATAACAATGCATCCCAGAGGTGGTTAGCTACAGATTCTGAAGCTTACAAAATCACCCCCCATTCGCTTCAAACCAAACATATAGCAGAATCATAATAGTATATTGCCTCAATATAAAATTAATATACAAGTAGAAATGAGTAAGGGAGGAATTTCCATGCGAAAACCATTTGAAATGGGAAAATATGAATGAAGTAGTTGTCCACTTTTAAGCCGTCATTGTTGTTGTATTAATCATCAAAATGTAATACGACGATTCAGAAATATAGATTCCAGTTTGGCAACTGAGCCTTAGAAACGATGGACTCAGCAGCAGCAACAAAGACGGAGAGTTACCTTGACCCGTTTGGTGTAGTCAGCAATATTGGCAGCTCTCATGGGCTAATTGGTTCTGTATCCATTAGTTGCTGACCTTGCTAGTGAATATAACCTACAGATACAGACACACTACAACCTACCACATTCGCATTATTTGCGAACTGCACTGCAAGTAGAACACCTCTACATTGTAAACTCCAATGGACTCGTGTTTCGCAACATCACAATGAACATCTCTGTGAGATGAGCACCACCTCCGCAATAGGAACACAAAGCATGATTGGTTGAAGTGTCCATTTGAGGTAGGTTCGCTGTACTATTGAGCGCTGGTCATTCCTTCCATGAGCCAATGCCACATTTCCATAGACTCTCTATGTGTTTGTCATGAGCATTGTGATTGTTATTGGGATCCGAGTCCTCGGGCCTTTATCCCACACAACCACTGTCAATGGAATACAAATCACAACATTCTGTGGAATTCCCTTGTCATTGGATCATTCAACTACAGCAAACATAGACATCCTTTCAGACTTATTCAATACAAGAAACTGGGTACACGCTCAAATCTTCATTTGATTGTCTGACATAATGTCAATTTACTTACTTACTTAATATATGTATCTCGCATGATTGAAAATTATCATTTTCATACAAAAACTTTGTACAGTCTTCAATAGATAGAAGCCTAGGGTAATGCATAAATTAACAGTTGTTAATAGATAGAGGCCTAGGGTAATGCATAAATTAACAGTTGTTAGCTTTGTTTTTGAACTATTACATCATGCAAATAATGAGTATTCATTATGTAACTACATACATCACATGCTTCTTATTTCTGATATAAACTTTACTCGTTTGATGAGTCCTTTACATCTGACTTGCAAAATTTATGTTATTTGTTCTTGCTGTGCAATCCCTGGTTTTCTACAATCTTTTTCAACAAATGATTTATTCCGGTTCCAATTTGTCCTGGATAATGAAAAACACTTAGAATGAAAAATTCGGTCCCATGGTTGTAAGTGGTTCGATTACAACAATAAATGTCCACAATATCTATCTACTGAAACATCAGTCTGCATAAGGCATGTAATGACAAAATTACTCACGTAGTCGGTTGGAAGTTCATTACAAAACACTATTTGTCTCAATCTCAGGGGCATCGAGATTAAAAGATACATAAACTGAGCATTAACCATGGTTTTATAAACGAGTACTCATTACAACTGGTTTTATAAAAGGCACAAGTGACACCAAAGTCACTAAAAAAGTAAAAACTTTTAAGTCTTCAAATTATTTACATTTGGAACCCTGGCTGCATAAAAGGACATCTGAGAACACATAAGTGAGTCTTGTGGTCAACTGGTAGCCACCTGAACCTTACCTAACCTTATGGAGATGTGAGCAAATTAATCTTGTCTAGTGGAATCTCGAGGACATGAAAGCCTGCACTTGTGGACATCAGATTGCAAAAATCTGTCCTTGTGGGCTCCTAAAATTGGACACCTACTACTTGAATATTTGAATTTGGTAACTTGGGCAGCTAGACCTGCATTTGGAAGACAGGTACGACGCAATCGACTGATAGCTACTATGTATTTTTTTCAATCAATGTAGTTTGCTACCTTTGATTTAATATGGAAAGTGTACAAAAATGCACTTCTACAGATTCATCCACACAAGGATTACGTTATTTTTGTTAAAAAAAATAATGCAGTTTTTACAGTCTAGACTTGTTATTTATGCTTCCAATCATAGCTGATGAGAGTTTTACCAAGAAATTCCATACAGACTTTAACCATTGTACCAAAAAAAATTTGCATAGTTCACCTGAATATTCCAGTGACTGTCAATTTTATCAGATTGCAGGGAAATATACACAGAACCATTATCATGGCCTATTCACATGGCAGCATATTTTGTAAACAATTTTGAAGCCAAGTTAGAGAAAACGACATGGAAGAAAAATATAAAATCTAAAGTACCTAGTACAACAGTTGTGGTACTGGATTTAGATACAGCACATTTATGATGAAAATTGTATAGTAAAGAAATGACTGTCACTTTAGACAAAATCACAGACAGGAAATCTTCAAATATGGAAACAAAATTGAACAAAGTCCATTCATATTAAACATGAGTCTGTAATTCCAAATTGAGATTTTTATGTCTGATTTTTATAAACACATTCTTCTTCAAAACTTTAGTCTACATTTGTGATTTACGTCCATTTGAATAAATAGTAAAACGTGAAGTAAAATTGCTTTATGAAGGGAATCAGAGTCTGAACTACGTGACACTTTCAAATGTTAACTCATGAATTCAATACTTGTATAGGTCATGTCAACTTTCTTAGAAATAGTAGTACAATAATTTCTCTATCATTTCCTATTATCTACAAATTTGTATAAATTTTTCAGATTGTAGTATTTGTACAACTTACATAATTGAAATGCATTACTTTATTTTAGAATATAATACAGACGTTATAATTTTACTAAATCCTTCCTCAGCTATCCTAAAATCGTCCCTTATATTAATTGCAGCTGTGGATAGAATTGTATATCATTACATTTCAGTGCTTATCTATAGTGTATGGTTCCCTTTGGTCACAACTGAAGTGAATAACATGAAACATAACATTGATTTTTATGGATTTCATATTTGAAATAAACATCTTAATCTTCACTTTGATATGTTGATATTATGTTTCATACAAGCGTTTACAACTGGCATAGAATTAGATACATTTCCATAGGTCACATTAAGCTTAGTACTTTCATATTTCTGCAAGTAAAATTCATACCAACTGCAACTGTTATGGTGAAAATTTATAGATTTTGGCATCTGTATCT
Source organism: Streblospio benedicti (assembly GCA_019095985.1). Classification (NCBI taxonomy): domain Eukaryota; kingdom Metazoa; phylum Annelida; class Polychaeta; order Spionida; family Spionidae; genus Streblospio; species Streblospio benedicti. The sequence continues at coordinate 1,881,717 of CM032664.1, forward strand.
TCTACTCATCAATAAGATGATCTGAACAGAACTTTTAAAAAAGCTAAACGAAGAACAAATTCACAAGTATGACAAAGAAAACCCCCAACAAAAAATCTGTTTCAGCTTGAACTCCCGTATAATACGCATTTAAAAAAAGGAAAACAGGTCAATTATTCAAACTTATATAAGTATTAACAATTAATACATGTACATATGAATTGGTGAAATACACTTATTGAGTATTAAAAAGTTAAATCAAAATGACTTGCAAACATTTTGAAAATCTTTCTCTAAAACATAATGCAAAGCAAGGTTATTAAGATTTGAGTTATAGTTGGTTAAAACTGTGCACACGTTTTCTTTGATAAGGCTAGATTTAATACAGCCAAAAATGTTTCCTTCCATTTCTGCTGTTGTTACTGACTCGTTACACATTTAGAATTAAGATCTTTAATATAATTTTCGCGTAATACATGTATCAATCTTAACATTCAACCTATTTTTTTATACAGAAATGCATTGCAAATTGAACACTGGGCATCATCTATTATTTATGAATTTATAAATGTTCTGATGTGATTTCTAATGTTGAATGAAACATATATAATAATAATTAGGCATGAATATATATTTGAATAAAAATACTGCGCATATTTCTTCCTTATATCTAAGAGAAAGAAATTACCATCCAGGCACATTTTTGTGTAAACATCGCACACACAGATTGAAGCAGCTTTTTATAATTATTGGCCTGATAGTTGTGATAAGTTAGAGCAATTCAAATTCAAAGGCACATGTATTCTATTTCTTATTCCATATAAAGCATTATATCATTGAATTGAATTCATGAGAGACTGTTTCACGATTTTATCAACATTTTGGCAGTCGATTCGGCGATCTGCTGTATCAGGTTTCAAGGTCTGGTTTTGTTTATACAACAGATCATGGCTTTCACTTGTGATTTTCAATGACATTTCAAATACCGTATGGTGTTAAAATGCCGAACTTGCAGCCATCTTTTGGAACTTGCAACTATCTTTCATACAACCCAACACTTTTAGTTGAGCAAGCACGGAATAAACTCCTTATGGACTTGCATAACCGCATTGAAAACCATCAATTTTGTTGCTCTGTGTTTAACACATTTAACATTTTATATAGAAAATACATGTTAAGTCTCATAAGTCATTTATGTACTTCATCTACAAATATTTATTTACTAACACATTCTACATGTATTTCTATCTATTGCTATATTCTCAAGAAAGGGAACCATTGGGGACAGTCACTGTTTTCAAGGATCTATTGATTATATTACTATTTTAGTGGGTCATACAATTTGTAATGTGTGTCAATGTGCCAACCACATAAAATTTGCAACATTAAAACTCAGTCAGAATTCCCATTTTTGACTGTTCCAACGATATCTAAACATGTTTTTCAATCAAGCTCAGCAGATATCTAACCACAAAATTTGTTAACATAGCTAAAATGAAGTCAACATAAAACAGTAAAGCACAGAAAAAGTTTCCAGATTTGACCTTGACAAGAACTATCATGCTACAGTAGTACTAATAAGCAGGTCAAGCTCACAGGGAGGAAACTGCTATGACGAGTTTTGCGTTCTCAGCGTCCAGATAGGTCATTGTGCAAACTATTGTCCACAATGCCTTGAGTATGATAGGAAACAACTAAATAAAATGACAATGGCATGCATAGCTAGAGGAGATTGATCATAATTGAGAGCGTACATCTCAGTTGCCCTGACAATACTGTGGTAGCTGGTTGCCCCCAGTGAAGGAGGCAGAAGGACAGTGATGAATGTTGCCAGCACTGGCAGGTGATGACCAGACCACCATCAACAGTCTTTGGCGTCCATGGCGATACCATGACACACATGGTCAGTACTGGTTACTCAAAGGGTACAACTTATCCACACATTATACCAGTATAGTGTATGTCTATTTTGAGTGTTCCCAAATCTTGTTCGCCCTACATCCTTGAGACAATGTGGTTGAAAAAGGTCATAATGAAGCTTATAACATAAAGATATTTCATGAGAACGGACAGTCATTTAGGACAAGTTAATAATATTTCTAGTCCAATTGACTTCGGAAAAATCAAAGACAAAGTTTGCAACTATGTATTCCAAATGGAGACTTGGGAGAGTGTATCATATAATGAGCCTCTTCGCACCAGGTAGGATGTTTCCAGATGATTAGAGGAATATAGGAGGTGGAATGTAGGTCAAGAACAGCACAGTTCCGCCACACGCATATCAATATAGGCTTGGTAAAAAGGTGGAAAAATACTAGGACAAATCGAAAGATGCAAAAATCCCTAGATGTGTAATAATATCAACTATAAATAAACCTCTACTTTCTTTCATATATAAATAAAAACCTTGTCTCATTAAATCATAAATCGTCAATCACGAGATGACATCTGTAAGGTAAAATAAGTAAGATATGTGTATATTATTCCTCCATAGTGCATGCAATCAAAAGTGGGAAGTTCTTTTCCACACAAAGTAATGTCAAAAATAAGAACAGATCTACAGTCGAAATGCTTCATGCAAATGACCAGTAGCTGATATTAAGGGTATCAAGATCTTTTCTTTCATTGTTCCTTAAACTAACATATTCCATAAATTTCCAGTAAAATGGAAGTTAGCCAACATGTCTTATGCTGTGAACAAAAATGCCCACTTAAATTGTGAAAAGTAACGTTTAATGGTTTTGTAGCATAGAGAGCTAACTTTAATGTAGAAACAACACATTAATCACAGTTTGCAGATACTGTGAATCATCATTTAGTTCAAATGACTGAAAACAATATCAAAGAACGATAATATTGTCCCATATATATCTTACACTATTTTCAAAGTTATTCTACTGTGTTTAATTTTCTCTGTATCAAGAAAAATTTGCTTGTAAAGCGTCTGATAGGACTTCAGATTGTTTACACCTGCCTAATTATACGTAATTGCTTTAATCATTTTAAGTGCTTGTCATGACACCAAGCAGTGATGGTAACTCTGTCCCTACATCTTGCATATCTAACCAAAAAAAGCTTCATTTCTCTGTTAAAACAAACCCTCAGACATGGAACTCAATCTCAATTTTGCAACAATGTCACACAATGGGAGCCTGGGCGTGATAAGTTCTATCATAGTTGTTCATATTTCATTTTTAGGAAGATGAATGGCGAGGGGCTGGGATGTTGTCTTCATGATTTTGAAACATTTTCAATGATAAAAGACGATAAACGAGTATGGGCGAGCAAAGGGTAGACAGTGGATAATGAGAGAGGTGAGGCTCATCATGTAAAACAACGAAAATGGACTGGCATCGATTCCGCACGGACATAGTGGCGCCAATTTTTAGCTTTTAGCTGCGTTAATATTGTCATCATTGCCGCACATTCCTTATGACATCCAGATATTTGCTGTCTTATAATGCCTGACAACCACAGTACCATGTGCTTACCAGAGTGTTACGTGAAAGTTGAAACATTTTATGATGTTTAGTACTCGCATTAGTGTTTGTTTTTGTCAATGTTTATGGTGACATATAATTAACCGTAAAGATGCAATGGTTTCGCGTTGATGTACAAACCCACTTTCAGTACATAAACCTGAATATACTTAATTGTTTATTTACATAGATATTGGAATAAGAATCCTATAAAAACTACTCTTAGCAAACCATTCAATGAACAACGATAAACAGGGAAATACGCTTTGGTAATAAACGCTTTATTGGAAATAGCATATTGAAGAACAATCATGAGAGGATAGAAATCTGATGTTCATAACAAAATAAAAGCTATGAAAAAACACAGTAGCTTCAATTGATTGCACTAAATGGCCTCTCTTCTTCACATCCAATATTTTATCCTGTCATATGTAGCACAGAAGCAGCATATTGTCATCTCTGATAAAACACCTCTATATGTATGGCAATTACACGAATCATTGTCACATAGTAAACAGTTTCAAAGTTGAACTTTCATGAAAATATCAAAGTTTTATAAAGCCCTTTTTCCGAACCAAACCAGATTGATCTTAACTTCTCGAAAAATGACAACTTTCTTACCATTGTGTATATATATATATATGTGTGTATAGTAAAAGCCGTAATATAAAGCAACACAAACTGAAGAGAAAAACTGTCCTGCTTAATGAGGTGGTCATCTGAAAAGGTACTGTATGGCTAAGATGCTGTCAAGGTTTATTGGCTGCAGTAGCAAAATGCATTAATCAGATTGAGGTCAGTGTGTGACCTTGTTTAGTGCAGGGACTCAATATTGCAGCCTCTGCACTTTGAACTTTAAACCATGGACCACAGAATGTATGATCAAGGCTAGACCTCATGGCGTTGCAATCAACCAACAACAGTTGAGTTGGGGAGAGAAGATGGTCGATGTTACAAAGCTGCTCTGGTCTATATCTATGACCATAATTGTTCTTGCAGAATAAAGTATATTTCAACGGTGGGATTTCCATGCCAAAACATGTTACGATAAAAGTTTCATGTTATCTAATAAAGATAACTAAGAAAATTGAGAGCTGCCAAAAATCAATGACAACTTAAGGATGTAAGCTTTGACAGGGCCATATGCAGATAGCCTGATACATTGGTTTCGTAATCATCTATCATGGGGATTGAGCAAGGTCATATGCAGAATATCATTTATGACAATTTTCAAGACAATGTGACACTATAGTCAGTTTTATCCTGCTTGCACACGTATAATATAGAACTTACAAAAATAGCAAGAATATTGTTCATAACAAAACTCAAAATTAGAGTTCTTATAAACAGAACTCAGAGTATAAATTTGTCTTTTAAAACCTTTCAAATATTGATAGTAATCTCATTCTAATTATCGTATACATGTAAATTGTGATTTATAGTATTAGTTTCTACTATAAAATAATGTTTAATTCCATACATTATTTCACAATTTGGTCGGGCATTCTGCACAAATAGTAAAGGTAATTCATAAAACCTAAACCTAACGACAAAATCTAGACTATTGAAACTTCAATGTAAATATACATTTATGTTAAAGCCCATTAAAATTGTTCCACATAACAGCCCATAAGCATTTAGATGATTGAGAGGGTAAATACACAATAAAATCAAAAAAGAAATTGGACGTAACTAAACGTAAGCTCCAACACAAGACTTTTTTCAGCATGTATACAAAGAAACCTAGTTCAACCTGTCACCATAAAATTTAACACTAGATCTTGAAAAGACTGACCTTTTGAACAACTTTAATTAAAAGCATTGGTCTAGACCTGTATAGTAATGATTCTTTTATAAGAACCAAGGACACATCATTGATGGTGATGACCAAGATACAGTAAGTAATGATTGCTAAATTTAATATAGTAAGCTGTCATTTAAATTCTTTGTATGGGAATCATAAGTCACTATCCTCTGTTGACCAAGGACACCACATTAATTGACAACCATTTTAACAAATAGAGAAAATATGAATTAGCAGTAAGATTTCATCAACACACCTTTACATGGAAAGATCATGTCAATTATATCAAGAACGAAATTGCTATATTTCATAATTGTTTTTTTTTTCACGATTCTTTACAGAAAAACTATCCTTTCGTAGTAGATTGTCCCTGTTTTGTGAGTGCTCTTTCTGTAGTTCTTGCTTAAATCATAAGGGATTATTCATGATGTAAATGATCGAAATTCTCAACTTACATGCGCATACAACATAACTTTTTGAGTGATTCATGCGTTAACTTGAATTTTAGGAAGTGTGACCACGCCAGCAAAATTATGACGGACGATAGTAATCTTTATTTATTATCAATAGATGTCCACCAGTCCATATATGCAAAATACATAGAGTAATATCTTTGGAGAAAAGGTCAAATATTATCTAATATAATTAATAAAGTCTTTTACAAGTCAACACAAGATGTCGTTCCTAAAGATTATTTTGTTATTTTTAGAAAGTATTAACTGTCACTTCTTAATCATTATTTCAATTTTGTGATAGCACAATTACAGTCTAAGACTGTCGTTATTTATATTCAGCTGTTAGATGGGGGAAAAAAACTTGGTGGTAAATAAATCACCTTACAACTTAAGATTTTCATTTATTGTATTGCCATACTATGGACTTTTATTACATAGTACTACTAAATTGCCATCGAAGCTAATGATCAATATATTTATTTGTGTGAACTGAACAACGTTATTGAAAAGTGCATTCTTGCACTGCTATGAGCAATGTCATTTGACATCTTAATTTTAGGTTTTAGTGCTTAATAAGAGCTTGTTAAAAAAAATACAAACCAATGACTCAATGTGAACAAGAATAACAATCCTAAGAGAACTAAAGCATGCTATTTATTTACTTATTAATTGTTATAAAAATATGCAGATCGGGAAATTTGATATAATTATGTATCTCCGCATGTAATTCAAATATTGTAAACATCAACTTCACATTTTATAGCTCTTCCTTTCCCTTTTAGAAAAGTAACGACATTAACTAATCAGATAATCTTGATTTTTTGACAAAATAGACAAATCTTCCACCATCTTTAAAATCTCTTCATTTTACATGACTGAACATTAATGTTAATACTGTTAATATTTTCTAGAATTTGAATGCATGGTTAAAATAAATGTTAAAACTATCAAAAGTAACCTATTTTGCCAGTTTAAAAATGTTTACATAAAGCTTTGAAATGTATACGCAGTTAAATATGTTTTCTTTCGTCAAATAGGCAATACGTGTGAAAGGTTCCCAATCATTGGGCCAATGCAAAAATATAACATAAAAATATTTTTTACAAAATAGATATAAATTGGCTGAATTTATATTAATCGATTCTTGATATTCTTCCTAAACAGACTCAATCCATCTTACATTTTTCTATAAACTACATCCATTCTTAAGAACACATAATTAGAATGTAAAGAAAAAAACAAAGGTGCATCATTCAAGGCCAGTCATCTAAAAATATCTGCTTAATCTGGGCAACACCTAATTTCTAGGTCACTTCTTTCCAAATAATCTCGATTGGAATAATACAGGTCTTGATTTTATAAACTTTTTCTATATCTATAACCATCAAATAAAACTCTACTAACCATATTTTTTAATGACAACAGATTTTAAATTTACTTGGACCATATACGATATCCTACAAGCAACATCTTGAGGAATGAACTGTCAAAAAGAGCTTCAAAACTTGTCAAAAAACTTACCCCACGTGAGTCTCAAATTGCCGTTTGAGAAGACTCATTTTAACATGGGTAGTGTCCAAATTGTCTTATATATTATTTTGTGTAATCCAAAACGAGTGTTGATCTTTAAATCCTTAGAAAACGATCATTTTTTTGCAAATTCATATTGAACAACAGCTGCAATAAACATACAGTTCAAGGCCAACATTTTGCTGTGAGATGCGCATGCGCTGTAAGGTTATTTTGTAGTCACCAGCAGGTGGCGCAGACGGGAACTCACAAGCTTGGCGCGCCAGCTGCAGGCGTAATATGTAACTATAGTGAAGGCAAAAGTCTACAGAAGTCTGCATCTTTTTTCCCTGCAAACCCACATGTTCCACTATCTTTTTGCCCCTATGTTCCATGTTCCACTATAATTTCTCATGTTCCATGGTCCACTATGAAAATGATCCCAAGAAAACAATTTTGAACACATTTATCAGGAATTCTTTATTACTAGCTTGTACCCGTGTGTTCAAAGAGGCATGCTGAGAATCACACTGAATCACTCCAGTTACATAATCGTATAAGTAGATCTCAACTAAATCTTTGGTGAAATCCATTGACTTCGCATGTAAAATGAAAATCTAAGGGAGGAAATTAGTGTCCATGTAAATGGGAACACAATGCCCTCCATGGGCATAGAAAAAAGACATATTTGGTGAGTTTATAACTCGGGGGGGGGGGGGGGTCTCACACTATAGCGATTAGTACGGACCTGCCTCGAAACTGGGTGTCTTTTTTCACATTTTTGGTATATTGCTGGGTGTCTTTTTTCACATTTTTGGTATATTCTGGGTGTCTTTTTTCACATTTTTTGTATATTCTGAGTGTCTTTTTTCACATTTTTGGTATATTTCAGGGTGTCTTTTTCACATTTTTAGTATATTTATCAGGATAACAAATATCATATTCATTCTTGATATCTACATGTACTAGAATCTGAGTTTGATATATTGGTGTGTCATATTTTTCTTAGATATTGGTGGGTCACATTTTCTCAGATATTAGTATTTTGTGGGTCACCTTTTCTCAGATATTGGTATATTGTGGGTCACTTTTTCTCAAAAATAGGTATATTATAGAATCTACATAAATGTTTTTATTTCATTTTTTACAACAAGTCTATAGGCTGGGACGCTAGATAGGATTATCCAGCCTATAGACTTGTAAAAAATGAAATAAAAACATTTATGTAGATTCTATATTACGTACACAATTTATTATGGACGTATAACTATAGCTGTTGATTTTGATTGATGCAATTAACTTGATGCAATTAACTCGAACAATGCACACGACAATATTAATCATATAGTCTCGCCTTTCTCCATATTAACATTGCACACTGAACAATTTGATTTGATCGTTGTAAAGAGAAGAAAAATAGAACTAGTTTAAAGTGTATAAAATTATCATATTTCTTTGTTAGTCAATAGTGTATGTCTAATCATTAACATTACGAAATCATTTTTAGCTATTTGCATGGTCTTTGTTTAATTCTGCTAATTATACTACGTATCTAGTTTAATTATTACGGATTCGGGTTTGCCAAGTTTAGGATTGCATTACTAAATGCTTGTTCCGGTGTCATGTCATTGCAATAACAAACTCGCAAAGAAATATCACCCGTACAGTTTATAGATCTTTAAACCCGCTTTTTACACATATAGCGAGTTTCACCAACGTAGCTCTACGTGCAATGGCGAACTGGCAAATTCGTCTGGAAATTTTGAACATGTTCAAAAATCTTGGACTAACATTCAGTTTTGTTAAAGTTTGCTTCAAATAGTTATGCTGTGTCTACGGATCGCGGAACATTCGCACATATAAGTAACACTTCGTTTGCCTCAGCAACTTGTCGCACCGTGTATTTTTACTACTGAAACGAAAGTCAATGTTGCATGTAAAGGTATTTTGAAGATCGTGGATTCGAACTCACGGTCTCCCGTCCACGATTCAGACCGGTCATATGTCATAGGCGGTTGCTCTACCAACTGAGCTAATCTCCCAGGACGAAGTACACACACTTCGACTTCGCCTATATGCTGTGTTGCGCAATCACACTGTCTGACACCTGACGCTATATTTAGCTTCCCCAGCCGTGCCAGCCTTGATCCGACATACACCCACTGACCTCGTATCGGGCACGTTGTAATCAATGCGGGATGCCTTGTGTGTTCATGAGCCACTTTTGTTACACTACGTTCAATGCCGCCACAATACGCCCAAGTTGATGACATGACATAATACGTGCAGATGATGTGTTTCACGGGTTCGCTCATGATCGCTCAAGTGTAAAGCGGGTTTTATAATAACCCAATAATATAGCTAAGAAAAGATCTGTTAATGAATATATGTGCTTCGAACAAAGCATTAAAACTTTCTTTCTTCGTGTGGATTTTCCAAGGAATACTTCATTATAAAAGTATGCATTTATTTTCTTAATTCTTTGTTTGCGTTTGGTTGAAATGTGTAAAAGAAATGAGTTGCTTCCAACCGTTAATGTTAAACAGCCCATTGTTACAGATTTCAAGAATATCCTATATGCTAAATATAAAATGTAACCTTTGAAAAATTACCCATGATAAATTAATATGTAAATAACCATATAATTTTTTTACATAAGTCATATTGCATTAATTAATTAAAAATGTAATAATAGCATCTTTAAGGAAAGTAGCAATTGAAGTTTGTTAAATGCATCTTAATGATTAATACTGTACTAGCTTATACCCGTGTGGTCAAAGAGGAATGCTGAGAATCACATTGAATCACTCCAGTTACATAATCGTATAAGTAGATCCCAACTAAATCATTGGTTATATCCATTGACTTGGCATGTAAAATGAAAATCTAAGGGAGGAAATGTTAGTGTCCATGTAAATGGGAACACAATGCCCTCCATGGGCATAGAAAAGACATCTTTTGATGGGTGCATAATCATAACAACATACTGAATGTCCAACATATAAGATCAATATCATCATCACTCCGCTATTATTTCCTCCATAAACCATCCTATGAATGTGCACCTTATCTTTTAAATTCACTTACCAACTACAGTGCAACACTTCTAAAGTTAGAATTAAGATGTGGCATTTTACCAATAGGTGAGAACCTAAAGCGACAAAATCGTAGTGATGGATGCTGCAAATGTGGGGCATTTGAATCCGCAAAACATTTTATCCTATATTGCCCGTTTTATGAAGATGCCCGTTACATATGTAGAGGAACATTTTTAAATATGACAATGAGTTTAACATATTTAATGATTTTTATATTACTGAATGCCTTTTAAGTGACAGAAGTGATGTTTTTAATATGTGTTTTATAAAGTTTATTCAAGAGGCGTGGGAAATAAGAAACAATATTTTAGGAAGTGCTCTGTAACTAATACTGTAGTGTATATGTGCCAATGATTTATATCTAATTAACGTGTAGGTGCCACAGAGCTGTGTGCACCTATTTAGGTATGAGTTTGCTCAACACCCACAAACAGAGCCGACTGGCAAGTGAACCCACGACCTTCTGATCACGAGTCTAATTGCCTTTTTACTCAGCCAAAGAAGCACATTAGGTAGATGCTGTAGAAACCAAACATTGGCTGGAGGATTGCCACGATTATGAAGTGTAGGATATCATATTGACCGACACTGCAAAACAATGTGGTCCTTATTGTGCGTTTGAAACCTCTCCTATTTAACAAAAGTAGCGTAAAATTGAGTCAAAATACCGTAAAATCGCAACAAAAATGCAGAAAAAATTGAGAGAATTGTCATGTTCCATGTTCCACTATGACTTCCTATGTTCCATGTTCCACTATTTTTTTACCCCTATGTTCCATGTTCCACTATTTTTTTAACCCATGTTCCATGTTCCACTATTTTCTTTACCCCATGTTCCACACCAAGTTCACCAGGTCAAGTTTCGGATGGATGTGTCCTACTGAGAGCTGGGGTCCAATAAAATTTTGCTCCGAGAATGCCGCTTTTACAGTTATGAACTGGGATCGCAGTTTAAAACTTGTAGTCAGCATTTAATAGCGCCTTTTAAGGACGACTTGAATGGCTAAATGGATGCTGCTTGTACATTGGATCTCGCTTTTGTTCGCTGCATCTTTAAAGGCTTAATGTCTCGTTAATTCATCAAATACTGACCGCCTTTCCCTTTTGACTACAATAGAACCTTCAATTACGAGAACAAATCTATATTGACACCACCTCTGTAATAAGACCACTTTTCTCGATTCCCAATCCCTTTAAAATGATTTCAATGGGGACCTTCATGTACGAACCACCTCTCCATCAGGACCGCTTGCAGTTGAGTGCAAGTGGTCTTGTGATGGAGAGAGGTCATGAGTGCTTACCCTTCTAAGGACAAGAGTTTTATATATCTTGTCCTCCAAAAAACTTAGAAAATTAAGCATCAGCTGTCCAAAGTGACCCCTCGTTGCTTGAACTAAATAATCCGGCAGGTGGAAGGAATTTCATTATTTATCTATGATTTACATGATTTGAAGCACGATAAATGAAAATCTCAGAGTCACAAAGGACTAAAATAATACATTTCTCCTTATGCTGGAATTATTATGTTAGAAGGACACTGAAAAGATCCAACACACAAGCCTCTCCTCACCCTTGTGATATTGTTGTTATTTTTAAGTTAAATCTGTATTCTAGTAGCTGATGAACAAAATACGGGAACCTTTATTGTCTTAGAAACAGAACAGAGTTAATGGTCTCTTCCGGGCTGTAGCAATATTTGGGTAGTGCATTGTAGTTGGTCACGAGTAAGATTAATTGTGCGATTGCGTAATGGATTAAATGCTCCAAGGAATTAAGTAAAACTAAGTCTTTCGCCGTGATGGCAAAAATTGGCTAGAGGCTTGATAAGAAATTAGCTTGGCCAGGAGTTTTAATCATCTTGACAGAGATGCAAGGTTTCTATGAGGCAGAAGGAGTGGAGTTAAGTAAAAATGTAGCGACGAACATACATGAGGAAGTACATTATAGCAAAATGAGTACAACGTTGAGGGCAGATGGATAAGAAACTAACCACAACAAACTAGCAAATCACAAATTGAAAATATAGAAAAATTAGCCCGCTGTGTATTAATTTGGCTTGTAACTAACGGTACATGCTGATAAGATAAAATAGACTCAACGTAAAGCCAGAATTTCACAAGGTTTTGAGACATTTTCTGATTATTTGAACTGCAGTAGAACCTTTCAAGTAGTGTGTAGCTGGCCCCCAAAGTGGTCTCATTACAGAGGTGGTCTCTTTATGGAGATTGGCACAGGAGTGGTTTCTTTATGAAGAGAGAAGGAGGTTTGGTTAAAAAATGATGCTACTATAGAGGTGGTCTCTTGATGCATATTTTTCCTAATAATTGGAGGTTCTACTGTATTAGGAGACTTAAATATGTTTTTTTCATGCCAAATGACTGAATATCGTGGTTATCTGGTCGGTGATTGGCTACAAATACAGACTCTGACTCAATGCAGCGAAAGAAACACAAGAGTTCTGTTATGGAAAAACCTCCATGAACTTTGCGATACTAATCTCAAAGGATTATCAGCAGAGGTATTAATTTTGCGTGGGTTTCGTTACGCACATTTTGGACTTCAAAACTTGTTCCCGTTTTTGGATCTAATGGACAGCTGTCATTATTTGGTGATACGATCTCCACCTGTAAAAACGTGTGTCGGAATTGACGGAATTTTTGGTAAAATGTACAAGATTTGAGTGCGGATTTGCTGGGAAATGTCTGAGTTTCCGCTTTTTTTGAATTCGTTAATGTTCATTTTATGCTTTTTAACGAACATGCATATTTGTATGATGCTTGGAGAGTTAAGCATTCTTCTGTCTGGAAATGTGTCTTGATGTAAGATTGCACGTCTTGATTTGTCTTTCATAACAATAACTGATGAAAAATTGTTTTGAAACAAG
>CM032664.1:1895024-1907791 GCA_019095985.1 Streblospio benedicti
CATAATTTCCTACTTGTTAATATGGTTTGAAAGAATAGCGATTTTATTACCAGCCAACAAGACAATATGAGTAGACAACAAATGTTATAAAAAGCTTGGAAATGATGACGTATAACAATAGAAACTCGCCTTTAAAGAAGGTGAAGCTGTGCTTTGCTTCCTTATAAGGATCTGTCTCCTGCGCCCATTCTGCATACCTGAAGCACACACAAACAAGTCGACCGATTTCAATTAGTCACCAACTCAGCTTCAATAATTTATGGTAAGACTTGGTTGCAATGTCAGTCTTCCATCAAGATATCCCCCCAAAAGATGATATAGTCTGTCTCTTTCTTATTTACATCATAAAAATAGCAGTATCTAGGAGCATGTGAACTAATACTCTGTATATAAAATGTATATGACAATATGTACCACGACCTCTTGAGAAAATATTACGTAAGTTACGTCAACATCATACGCATGACGTACCAGTATAGCATTAAAGTACTGGAGTATGTAAACAGTACTAGTATAATTTGTGCATATAATTTGATTATTTTACTTTGTACACAACCAAAAGAGATATTATGCCAGGATTTCTAATTATCTTCACCAATTCTGCACCAAATGATGTCACTTTTATAGAAATCTATTTTAATTGAAGAAAGTTATTGCACAAAAGGTGTGTGTGGTGGATTAAAGTACGAAGTATAACGGTACTTACTTATGAGCTTCTATGTCCATTCTTGCCCGAAGTCTGGCATTTTCTTTCAGGATGTGCTCAAAGTCATACTCTTTCTGCCTCTTTAGTTTGTCTGCCAACAAACTGCAAGAAAACAGGACATTTAAATAACCAAGCGCATGTTGTTAACTTATAATAGAATAGACTATGAATTCAGTTACAGTAACATATGAACAAAAATGGCTTGAAAATTCCAACTGAGATGACTTTTAATTCTGTGGGCCTTGTGCGAATGATTCTTGCCTGTACAAACCAGTGTCAGAAACTAGTGTAATCACTGCTACGTGTACATATTTACCAAATCTGATAAACATAAAGATCTTTTTAATTTATTTAAATTTTGAGCTTGTAGGCTCCTCATCAAGTAAAAAAAGAAATAAAAAAGAAAAAGTAATTTTTTTATTTTTATTTTTTTTATGAGGAGCCTACGGGCTCGAAATTTAAATAAATTAAAAAGATATTATTATGCTTGTATGATTTGGTAAATAGCAGTGTAGAAGTGAATACACAGATACTATGAACCCCTATGCTACATACCTAATTAACAAAACTTTTAATATATTCAGATGATGGTAATAGATACAAAGATTTCTGTTATACATACATGCATGCATATTTACACATTTACTATTGGGGAGAATAGAACCATCCTAGATTTGCTAGAACTTATGATGAGGACAGCTAGCAGACCTGGCCATCCATTTATCCACAGGTGCTGGTTCAGAGGACTCCTCAGCCTTTTTTCGTTCATTGAGATAGTTCTTGTACCACACCACAAACTCCCTCACACCTACATGCAAAACGTCATATAAATAGGTGAACAAGATTTGTATTCATCAAAATTCATTAGACTAATTTAGTCCCATATTAGACAAACGTAATCATTATAGTAGTATGTGGACGGTTAACCAGATAACCGGCTACAGTCGATTTTCTACTCATAACCGGTCCCTACATTGACAAACTGGTTATTGCTTTTGATGATTATTTTCATGCCCAAGCTATATATACCCCTATATTTCCTTAATTTTGCGTGATTTAACATTTTTGGCAGTTTCGCTTTACGTTTCTAGACTCACACACGTGGCACATTTGTACTACAAACTAGGTGTTATGGTTAATTGATCACGGTTCGTTTACATAGAGCCGATTAACCGGTCTCAATTTTCTCGAACCGTCCACACACTACATTATAGTGACGACGAATGACGCAATCACTGTGTACAAAACAGAAGAGGCTGTTGAAAGCTTAGTGTAATAAATATATATATATATACCATATTCATTCTAATAAGCGCACACTGCACTTACAAAAAACAAATTTGAAGCAAAAATAAAAACCCAGGAGATGTCTAATACGCCCACTCCAACAATTTTTCACTGTTCATACATTTTTTCTTTTATCTCTTGCTTCGAACGAGATAAATGTCAACATGCATGAACCACGAACATTGTTTCACAACGCGCCTGGCGTGGTTATCCGAATAATACCGACGTATTAGTCTAACAATATGGCATCAGCTAAGTGAAATCTTTGCAAAAAAAAAGAGCAAAATTTGTTTGATTTGATCTGTGTAAACAGGGGGGTGCGTTAAATGGGGCAGGTACGCTTATAAGAACGAATACGGTATGTATGAATCTATGAACAATCTTATTGATTGTGTATGCATCATATGGTCTCATTGTAATTCTAATTTTCTTTCTTTGTATATGCGTTTTATTCCAAAAAGTAAACTTTTATTTACCGTATATATATTTGTTTATTTGTGAAGAGGGAGCTAAAGCTCCAAAATTTAAATAAAAATAAAAAAATAAAATAAATAAAAGTTTACTTTTTGGAATAAAATGCATCTACGAAGAAAGAAAATTAGAAACATAATGGTATTTAATATTATGAAGTTACAAGCCAATGAAAACTGGCACCTTTCTGAAGGTCAGTTTTTGGCTGAAAGCCGAGGAGCGCCGTGGATGTGGAGATGTCAGCCCACGTCTTGAGAATTTCAGTTGGTGGCAGAGGAAGCTTGTCCTGTAGTCATAACACACCTAGTCACAATGTGCACAGCAGCAGGGTAACATGGGCTCACTCTAAATAACAACTTACTAGTAGACAAATCTCCGCTTGGATAGTTTCATAACCATACTGTGTAATGTTGATATACATGTTTTCTGTGTATGCTTTCAAAATATTTTTGAATATATTTAAAACTAAAACTGAATTGCCATTCTCATGAACAATATGTCAACAATGTTAGACACCGTTTTTACAAAATTTAATAATTGTTCTCGCGAATGAATCATTAAATTCATTTTAGAGGCATTTTAGACCATGGGCCCAGGCATAATGGGAGTGTGTATGTATGGTGTGTATACTACTATGATTTACAAACACTATACACATTACTACTATTCTATATAATAATAGTAATGTGTGTGGTATAGTGTTTGTAAATGATTGTAGCATACACACTAGGGCTTCGAACCTTCATTCGTCAACCTATACCTTCGAAGGTAACTTTCACAACCGAACCTTCGGGTGACGCTAATTTGCTTTTATCTATTATTTGAATATGGCACATTTAAGGACAAGCGATCGTTACGTAATCAACTGACTGGTACAGTTATTTTCACAGTTATCACAATTATTTTCACAGTCTAGTGGCTAGTGGCTGGTTATAGGTGGCGAGTTGTTACTGATAATTAAAGGGGCGGCACAGATCACACATTAAAGTGAACTGCCATTCGGTTATTTAAGGTCAGTTGTGAGTAGGACTTGCATAGCATTCAAGCAATGATCAACAATAAGTCTCTACTTACGCAACTTCCATCAACATGATAATCATTTTCATACTAGTAACATTAAGTTATTGTTAACTGGAGAAGATTTATACTATTCCGTCTGTAAAGATCACCACTTTGTTAATCGATACAAGTTAGTAGAACAGCTGATTTCGGTCACGAGACTACAAAGAAAACAATAGATCAAAGAGATACCGGCAGCAGACATAGGTCACTTGGCGGTTAACTTCTGTCTAAGTAGTAAGGATGGGAAGTCCTCACATTGTTTGATTGTTTACAGAGTCAATGACCACTTGACTGTTTATCCTCTTTTGTTATTTGTATTACATGCGTAATCGCATACACGACAGTAGGCTATATACTACGCAATGCATGAATGTTTAAATTTCCAATTTTATTGCAGACTGTGTGTTGTAAGTTCATCATTTTCTTACCTACTTATCAACGAACGTTCGAAGGTTCGTTCGGTAAAGTATCCCGAAGGTTCGAAGGCTAAAACCCACCGAATGTCCCACCTCTAATACACACCACACACCCCACCCATGATGCTGGGGCCCATGTTTGAGACCATGATCCGAACTGCATCTCACCAGCTTAGCGGGAATGGCGAGCTCTTTCTCCAGTATGCTGATCATGCCCGGCACACTGACCGGGTGGCCGAAGCCCAGGTTGAATCTCTCACCGCATTTGGCTGGCGTGTAATCCAGGGTGGCAATAATACCCGCCACAACATCATCAACGTATGTAAAGTCCCTGCCCAGTTCTTGATCATCGCTTGAATAAAAATCATCAAAACATTTCATTTTTTTTCTTTCAATGATGATCAATTATAAATACTTCCCAATATTCTGAAAATCGTTAACCCCCTCAAAAACATTAATTAAAATACTGATAGCAAGTACAGTAGATCCTCTCTATTGAGACCACCTTTGGGACTGGTCTTGGGTGGTCTCAATTGAGAGGTGGTCTTATTACGGAGGTTCGAATTGGTCTCTTTCTAAAGACTTGGGACTGCAAGAAACAGTCTTATTAGAGAGGTGGTCTTAATTGGGAGATTCTAGTGTATAACAAATTTGTAAGAAATCACACCTGACATGGAAGAGAGGCACCTTCTTGCCGGCCATGATGGCCTCAGCAAACTTGTAGACGGCCATGTCTGGGCGACCCCAGGGGCCGTAAACTGTGAAAAAACGCAGCCCCACCATGCTCATACCGTACGCCTCGCAGTAGTGATAACCTGGGTGTTACCAAAAATATGTTATTCTATCTGATGCTATTCTTAATATAGGGTCTCCTTAATGTCCTGGCTTACGCAGAGACACAACCCTGATTATTGTAACAAGCAGAGAGCTACAACATATCACACTTTAAATGAAGATATCCTTCATTCAAGAGCTTTTAAAACATTTATACAATATTCTGCATTCATATGTTTTCACTAATCTTTTCTGTAAGTTGTTGACTAATTCTTACCAAACAGTTCATCTGTTTTCTTAGTTGCAGCATACATATTTCCAGGTCTGTCTGTATGGGCCGTCAGCCTAAATGGAATCTCTGACTCTTTACCATATACACTGGAGCTTGATGCATACACCAACTTGATGTGCTAGAGAAACAAATACCGAATATATGACAAAATACACATGATACGTTTTACATTGTAACATTCGGCATTCTACATTTGTAAACAAATTTCAAATATACATTGACTAATTTCAGAGATTGGGAAGAGCATGCGCGATGCGCAAAATGCGCATTAACTAAAAAAATCCCGCATGCACAACAATACTAATGCAGCATTTCCACGCATAACCTGTTATAGCCGGCGCCGACCATTTAAGACAATATACTACCTGTCAATAGCTGTTTTTATTTCCTACTCGGGGGAATCCCCACTCACATCAGCAAGGCTATTTATAGACGCAGGCTTTTAATATTGATCAGCACCTGCAGCTAATAGACTCTACAGTAATGATACTTGTGTTTAATTAGACTATTTGTTACATTTGTGTTCTCAGTTTGTGTCAAGAATATTTAATTGATGTATCCACTAATATTAATGGTTGCTTTTTGAAAGGTCATATATGTTTAATTAATATATCCACTAATTAATGTTTTCTTTTTGAAAGGTCATTTAAATAGGAATGATAAGCCTCAGGAGAACAATTGATGTGCACAATGAAGCTAAACCACTATTATAATTTATTAGCCACATAAACATAGAAGGTTATCCAACCAGTTACAATGTGACATTATGTATTGTGCTGACACCAATGACTTAAAGTTTTTTTGCACACCAGTTATACATGTGCTGCAAATAGAGTGCAGCCCATCCCCTGCCCGGGAGATACAAGTTTGACCCCTCATCAAGCATAAGACCTTCTACCTGCTGATTTCCATAGGAAGGATCACACGATTAAAATTATTTTTAATTCTATGATACTTTTAATAAAATCATGTGATTTACAACCAGAAAAGAAAAAAAAACAATACTTCAATAACTTGATGTTTCGATTGCAAATACTATCAATCTAACTTAACGAAAAGTGGTAAAAACTTTGCTGATAGTTTTAAGAATCCCCCATTTGAAAAAAATCCCCATTAGGTTTTAAGGGGAATACAGTTTTTTCTTCCCAATCTCTGTAATTTTATTTTTGATAAAAAAAACCTCTGATATTAATCACCTTGAAATGTTTCATGGTATCTAACAAGGCGAGTTGACACTCTACATTTGCCCTGATGTAAGCCTAAACTATTCATTTATTTGCGTTTAGATTCACCTGCACAACTGCAATATAAGTTTGACTTCTTCTTTTCAAAATAACAATCTACATTTCCATTACCTGACACCAGCCTGGGCTGCCATATGGGCAACGTGGGTAAAGTTGTACTTGACAAACATTTCTGTGAGGAAATCTTGATTACAAACATCATCATAGTAGACGGTGATACCTTGCTTATGAAGATCATATGCACGATCCTAAAAAAAGTGAAAAATATTTCTTAAAAATATTGTAAGCAATTATGAGCATGGTAGTAAAATATAAAATAAAAGTTTTCTATGAAACGAACAAAACATGAATGGCACTCTGCATATATAATTTGCAATATTTCTTTAACATTATTATTACAAAACTAAAAATGCACAAGAAAACAACATACCATTTTTAACCTTATATCATAATAGTCATTAAAGTTGTCCACAACAACGACAAAATTGTTTGAGTCTTTGGCGAGTGTAAGTGCAAGTTGGTGACCAATGAAGCCTGCTCCCCCGGTCACCAGGACTCTCTTAGGGTCTCCAGAACTCATAGCTAGTGTCATTCAATATGAATAGATGAATATGTTGATTACATGTTTCCAATAAAGATACCGAATCCGTTCTTCACCTGCCCCATTAAGCGCACCCCCTATTTACACAGATTAAATATTAAACAAATTTTGATTTTTTTGCAAATATTTTATATACCTCCCGCCATATTGAAAGCCTAACATGTTGGTATTATTCAGATAACTACATGAACAAGCCAGGCGCATTGTGAAACAATGTTAGCGGTTCATACATGTTCACATTCATCGTTCGAAGCAAGCAATAAAAGAAAAAATGTATGAACCACGAAAATTTGTTGGGGTGGGCTTATTAGACATTTCTTGTGGTTTTTCTTGTTGAAATTTATTAGAACGAATACAGTATTTGAGTACATGCCAATGCTATTTTCTTTAGACCAATATCTTGCCCATCTCAAATGGAGTGTTCATTATTTGAGTCAGGGGGGCGGAATATAATGGGGGGGCCAAAAAAGTTTTGACTGTATAATGAGGGGGGGTCAAAAAAGTTTCAAGATATCAATATGGGGGGGGGGGGTCAAAAAAGTTTGAGGTTGATTTCATCTAAATATTACGCGCTATTTGACGCGAATTTGACGTCAGCTATAATTAACAGTTCTTTATATATTTTTTTATTAAATAGATCAACACCATTTGGCAAAAAAAATATCAAATTTGACATATCAATCAACTTTATGAAAATGAATACTTATTTTGCATTCAGAGGTTTAATATTCAGAAAATCTAACAACTGCTAAATTCTGGTGATGACAGTTATACTATGGGCAGTGCAGATGAACAAATTCAAGATACAATTGTTAATGAGGTGATATTAACAAGATCTGGAAGAAGCAGTGTGAAACGGAAAATTGACGATGAATATTTTTATTATTGATATGTTTTAGCATGTATATAGCAGTTGTCTATGATGGATAACTTACATACAATGCATATGTACAATGTATTTGAAATTGTTGCAAAAACATTACTGTAAAACTAGAAATGTTTGAGTACGATTTAATTCGCGAATTTCGCGGGTGGTCCAAAACCGCGAAATTAAATAGTCAGCGAACATTAGTAGCCAATGATAAGTAGGCCATGGATGCCCCAAAACCGCGAAATTAAATAGTCACGAAATAATTGATAGGCTAAAATCGCAAAATTTAATAGCCGCGAAATATTCTAGTTTTACAGTAATTAAATACGTTATTTTATGGTATTGCGTCTTAGAATCACTTTACACCCAGGATAGTTTTGAATGTACTAAGTTGTCTGTAAATGAAACTTTAATACAAGCCTTACAATTGGGAAGTGAAACTTTACATGTTGTACAATTGGGGGGGGGGTCAGAAAAGTTTCCATATGTCCTGGGGGGGGGGGGGTCAAAAAGTTTTTATCAGCGCTGAGGGG
Organism: Streblospio benedicti; assembly: GCA_019095985.1. Lineage (NCBI taxonomy): Eukaryota > Metazoa > Annelida > Polychaeta > Spionida > Spionidae > Streblospio > Streblospio benedicti. The sequence continues at coordinate 1,903,282 of CM032664.1, forward strand.
GGTCAAAAAGTTTCTATGTCGTGTCTCGAAAATATTGCGACCCCCCCCCATTTTTTGATCAAGCATCCTCTATTATGACAATTCACTGAGTTGTGTTTCAAATAATAGAATTCGACGTTCCCAACTGTAGAATTCATATAGTTCACTTAAAATAAATTATCTTTGATCGCAACCACATGTAAAACAAAAGTGTCTAGTGCTTAAAATCTAAAATTTTTTTAATACTATCTAAACAAAGTAAAATAATTTGAAAATAGTACATTGATTTCTTTTTTAGGTAAAAACGCAACCAGGTAGTATGTACAGTTGTGACCTTTGCTTTTTTGTTTTCAATTTGCATGCAGCATAACCTTCAATTTACCACATCTATCAACAGACAACCTTTCTAAAAAATAAACATGAAGCCTTTTTATAAATAATATTTTTATTTTTTATTTACGTTTATTTCAGACACAATCATAATACTATATATACATAGATTATACCGGTCCATAGAAATATTACATACACACACACACATAGAAAAAATAAAGAATACATATTTATATATATATATACAATTACAAATTACAAATGTATATATATATATATATAATTAATCAAACTACAATACATAACGACACATTTTACCGGTGAAGTAAACAGTTACAATACTGTACATAATACTTTAAATCAAACTCCCAATACATAACATCACATTTTACCGGGGAAAGCAAAAAATTACAATAATAGACATTACCGGGGAAGTAAAAAATTACATTACTAGACATCATACTTAAAACAAGCTACCATAGATAACAACACATTTTACCAGGGAAGTAGAAATTATTTTACTAGACTTAATAATTAATAATATAGGAGATAACCGAAATAATTAAGGTACCATGAACGAAAATGCTGGTTGAACATAAAGTAGTTTAAGCCAGTGACACCGGATTCTGGACCTCCATCTCATTTCTGAGTTTAGCACTGAGAGCACAATTTTATTGCTTGAGTTCTCAAGTCTCTTCATAAACTTAAATATTAGATTTCTTATTACCGCAGAACAACTTTTCACGTAATTCTGAGCAAACATGTTGCTTGCACTACAATCTTTTTTCAGGCTGAGTAACATTCTAAAAACATTGTTATATGCGACAGCTAGTTTTCTTATAGAAGACTTATTATAATTCCACCATAGTTGAGAGGTGTAGAAAGAAGAACAATACGTTCGGAATAAATATACCTTTGTGTTTACATTACATATATGAAATTTTCTGACTAGCATATTACCCTGAGCATACATTTGTCTGCATAATAAACTGGCCTATTCATGATCATTCATGAGCGATTTTTTAAGCATTGTTCGAGACATAAAGCACCCACCATTTTAAAGCTAAAATTAATACAACAACTTTAATTGTTTGAAGTGTGAGCACAAAATTAGAAGCAGCCAGTAAACTTCCTGAAAAGTCAAAGCATTGGTGATACCATGGGTTATTCAAAGCAATATATCGCCTTGTATTTCGAAGTTTGAAACAGTACTCATCGATATACTAATTTGGCATAAAAAAAGTGACCCATGTCGATACCTTGCAATTGCTGATGAAAAATTGACCCATGTCCATACCTATCAAATAATGAAACTACATACTGTTCACATTTGATCAACAAAGGTTATGTCAGTATCAAACTAAATGATAAGCAACAATGTACACAAAATCATTTCAAACCCACGGGTATACTAAAAATAGTTTTCTTTAGACCCATACTAGTACTGTTGTAAGCCCGTCCGTGGCCGATGTCTATTTCATAACACTGCCATGCAATCTATACTCTCGTATACTTGTTGTAACCAAATACGTCGATGTACAAGTCTGTCCAGCATATATTATGCAAGCTGTCAGACTGGAGTAAATGACTATTAACCCATACAACAGAATCATATGACGCGGTCTACAAGACAAACAAGCATTTGTCCAATAATAACCTTGCACCGAATACCATCGAAGTGCATACACACCGCATTCAGATGTAATCCAGCCATTGAGACTCTCTACCTTTAGTTGTTTAACACATTGCGCCAGCGCGTTCGATAGAGAACGATGCGTTGGCAATCGAACATCTAAACACATATCTATAATACAATCACAAAATTTAGACCCATCACTATACCTGGAATGTCTAAAAAGGTAACCCACAACCCGACATATAGTAAGACCCACGCACCCTCATCCGAGGTCAAGGCTCTTGTGCGAAAGACTACCGAGAGGATCCTTAGGAACTGAGATGGTCCCAAATGGTTCACCACCTTGAGCCGACACCATACAATAAAAGATGTGAAAAGTACAATCATGACAGTTTTATTGGTGTTGATTCGTCCGTCTATTATTTGTGCACGTTTCTGTGCGTGCACACAGAAATAGGCGCCAAATGCGAGCAACGTCAGAACTTTGAGTTAAAATTAAGAAAAAAAAAAGAAAAAAGAAAAAAAGAAAAGAAAGAAAGAAAAAAAAAACATGGTTACTGTACAAGAGAGGTTGGTTTAATTAACCTTTATAGGATTTGAATAAGACCGGGCAGTAGTAGTCCCCTCCCCTCCCCCCCCCCGAGTGGTTCTTTTAATAGGGTTTGAAGTGGTATATATACACAGGGTCTGAAACTGTATAAAAACCTTATTATTATTATTGAGGTTGTCTCTTTATAGACGTGCTATGGAAAGTTGTATTGTATGAAATTTGACATGTTTCAAGATACGATACCACCACCTCAAAACTTAAAGAAAAACTGTCCCTTTTAAGTTATTAACTGATAGTTGACATATACTTTCTATAGAAGAATTTGAAAATCAAATACGAGACCATATCTACATAAAATCTTTTGGCACACATTTCTGCTATAATTAAAACAATCTTTTCGAAGAGAAGTCCATTCATCCTGCCTTTTCTAAGAAGTCGGTTAAAAGCTAGGATTATTAATTGACATCCTAGGTTAAAAGTTATCAGCCTCTCTTTACACCTGACATAATAATTATTTAAGCACAACAGGAGAGAATATAACAACGTTAGTTATACAGTATCAATGATTTTATATTGCAGAGGCTTTTTACAAGCCCTCAAATAATGTATAAGGAATTTAATGACAGTTTAAAGTTTATTTCTTAATGTGTTAAAACAATATTTGTAAAATATGAGTTACTAAAATATGCTGGTTTTATATATTATTTTTGTAATAAATATATAAAAATAATATCAATTATTATATATACCAGTTTAGAATAAAAGATATTAACATTTAAAAATAATGTTGGTAATGAGTAGGTAAATAATTGATAATAATGAACTTTTAACATTTAATATTGTTTTTAAACATTATGCAAACAAAATATTCACAGGCAACACATTAGACCACTACTTTCTTTTGTTTACTAACTTGATAACACACTTTAAACGTAGAAAAAAATCTATCAATAAGAGGCAACAAAGAGTCAGAGTAGAAGTTGAACATCAAATATGAGACTATAGCTACACAAAATAGCTTGTCATACACTTGTGCTAAGCTAAATAGTGTTTTCGGAGAGGGGTGGGCCACAAAATACAACTGAATCGGGTGATTTGCTACAACCTTAATAGTATCAATTATATGTTCAATATTTCGATCAAAAGAAATAGGATGAGTAAAGACTGACCGTCCTCAACGGACAACGTCTCCAGTATGTTTCAATGACACAAAAATACTAATAGGAAGTCACTACAAATGATTTTCATTACATCCTTCCCACGGTAGGCCTACTTCAGTTGGGTTTCCAGGGATCACCGATCTACTGGGAAACGACTCAATAATCACAGTGCCGACACTGATAACCGTAATGTACATTACGGTTATCCAAGATGGCGGAAGGTAGGTTTCATCACTTTGAATTTTCTACAATATTGAAGTTTCTAATAAGTGTTTAACAGTAACCATGGGGTAGTGTAGCGTATTATCGCATAGGGAACCTTAGGAATCATTGTGAACGTACAATGGTGTTTAGTTTGGATGATATTTGACAAAATAATTTCGGCGCTGATAACCGTAATGATTCTTTATCGATAACCGTAATGTCGATCAGATTTATTTTAAAGATAACCGTAATGATTGTACTTGACATCCGATATAATACTAGTAGTGTTTAAATTAATACTTTTTTAAAGTATCTAAAATGCCTATATACATTTATATCTAATTATGTTTTGTTATAAGGACTAAGGATCTACCATAATCATTGGTTCAAGCCATTACGAATGATAAACTTAAAACTTCAGGTGTACTTATCTTAAATAGTAAGAACATGCATGTTTAAAAGTTTAAAAATCTTAATTAAAGTGGTAAAAAACAAGAACTAAATCAACATCAAACACATATTTTTTTTCACATTACTCCTCACCATTTAATTTGTCCTGTTCCTGTGAATGACAGTGTGATATGATAATTTAACAGAAGTATGTAAATACAAGTTAATTTAGTACAGAATGAACAGGGACAGTCATAT
>CM032664.1:1907891-1924975 GCA_019095985.1 Streblospio benedicti
CAGTGCCTGAATATACAACTATAAATTCCAGGCTATTACCCGATTTATGGCCAAACCAATAGAATCCCCACCATTTTCCTGTGTCAAATCTAAAATTCCCATTTTTACTGGACCTCCGGTACTGCTGGGAACCATGATTCCTGTGTTGAGAACCCTGATATATGTATATTATTCAATATGAGGGTGAAGGTATACTCGATTAGCTTGTGAACCTTTTTTAAAAAAAAAAAAAATTGTCAATTACCCATTAACTGGAATTTGTTGAAACAAAGACAACGGCTCAATATTGAGACTGGAGCTGTGAGGCGCTGGTTGAGGTCGTCTGGAACACAGCATAGTCATGAAGCTGGTCAGGTAATGTCCATGTGAGCCCTTATCTTCTGTATAAAATAAAATATAAAACTTAACTTCAAGTTTATATTATTACTTATTTATTATTCATTCCATAGAATTCTAAAATTCCCGTTTTTACTGGACCTCCCAGTACTGCTGAGAACTGTGATTTAACAGTGTTTCAAGTTGAGAACCCTGATATATTATATTTCAGTATGGGGGTGAAGATATAATCAATTAGCTTGTGAAGCTTTTTTGTCAATTACCCATTAACTGGAATTTCTTGAAACAAGACGACGGCTCCATGTTGAGAATGGAGCAATGAGGCACTGGTTGAGGTTCTCTAGAAGACAGCAGAAGACAGCAGTCATGAAGCTGATCAGGTAATGTGTCCATATGAGCCGGTATCTTCTGTATAAAAATATAATATAAAACTTAACTTGAAGTTTATATAATTAATTATTCATTCCAAGTTTATGTTATTTCTTTTCTTTCCATAGATGAGTGCAAACATTTGACTCTGCGCGCCTTCTCGCTAACTCTACCCCACCAGGGGACCAGGAATACATACTCGCGCACGCCTGTTACGTCTGGACGGTTTCAGTTCAGAAATTGGACATGAAGGACGATTGCCTGTTTAATGATTGATGCTACCGGGTATAAACTAGTAATGAATATTTCCATGTGCAAATTCTTCTTAGCCTTATTTGAAAAATTGACTGCTATGTATCCGATTTTCACTACCATGGCAACTTTCTGCAGGTAAAATTTCTACTTATAAATTCATTCTGATCACTATTATGTATTCTTCATACTGAGTGCAAGTGTCAAATCACTGAAAAAAAAATTAAGTGTACAACTGTCACATAACCTGTTGACCATGGGATCAGGTATTTGTGGTAAGGTAGATCAAGCTCTTTGGAATACATGGGGAGTGGGAATCACACGAACAGCATTACAAAATAGGATGAAATGCAAATTTAAACACCCACCCCCACCTGGATGTGCTTAAATAGTGAATATATTGTTGATTTTGCTGTTGTGTTCAGATTAGCAAGCTCTTCAGAAAGAACATCCGGGACAACTAATAGGTCTATTTTTAAAACAGTGACAGTAACTTATCGTTCTTTTGCTTAATTGGTTTTCTTATGATAAAATGAGTAATATAAGCACACTCCTAGAGAGGTCTAGTGTTTTTTCTGAAAAATTTATTTGTGGGTAATATTTTTTTTTTATAATTATGTGATTTTTTTCTAATTTAATTAATATTTTTGTATGATTGTATTTTATAATTTATTTTTGATATTTGTGATATAACAATGTTATAAAATTATGAAAATTTATTTTGCCTATTTTTCTATGAATCTTGTTTATGTATCAACTAAAAAGCATGAGTACAAACCACTTTGAAGACAAGTACATGAAGACTTTTTATAGAAAAAAATATTACACCATAAAAAATAAGCATATAAAGGTTGTTTTTAAAAAATAGAATATGTCTATTGTTAATGGTTAGAATCATAAGGGTTGGCTATCTATGCAAGGCAGTGCCTTTATATGAATATATTATATACACTCATAAGAGCTCTGTGATATTAACAGATATTATTGCAAACTATTATCCACACCGTTACGATGTTAGTACTTTGCCATATCTTTTTTGATATACATACTATTTCACTGTATACTGTTATTTGATAATGCATTTTGTCAAACAAATGCGTAGCATATAATTTTTTCTATCTGGCAATCTTGCGTGGCCATTTTTGATCACTTGTTATCGCTTAATATGCGTTTTTAAAAACCCCCCCCGTAAACCTGTTGACCATGAATAGGCCAGGGTGGTAGACTAGATCAAGCTCTTCGATTGTGGGGGGTGGGAGTCCTGCAGACATGGCAAGTACAAAACTAGGACAATGCAAATTTAAACCCCCACCCCCCAACTGGATGTTAGCTTAAGTTGTAGTGAATATATTGTACTTAGGATTTGAGCAGTTGGGAGATCTATCATTAGGAAATTTTACTGCGGTGATGGGGGTTTGCCCGACGCGGTGAGGTCCATCTGCAATTTTCCCGACAATTTTTCCCTTCACTTTAAAAAATGACTAAAATCCACCCCAAAAGAGTGTATGATTGTTTTTATTTTAAAATAAATCATATCATAATGTTCCTTCCAAAAATTCAACATTCAAGTCATTTTGGGGCGGGAGCGTCAATTTCCCCGCATTTTTTGGCGGGGGAGTTGAATCTGTTGTACCGAACTTCCGGGGCTTCAGGCCTTTGCTGTGCGGCTGTATTGATATTGTGGGGAGGTTGGGGCCCGCTTTTTTTTTTTTTAGCGTGCGTCAATCGAAAATTTTTACCGGAATTGACCAATCGGGGGGGTTTTGGATTTTTGCGGAATGATAGAATGTTATTTTGCTGTGTTCAGTTCAAACTCTTCAGGGAACACCCCCCGGGCCCAAGCAAAGCTCTTTGAAAAACATGCAGTTATATAGTAAAAAATGACTTTTTAATATTAACGAAAATTAAACTGTATCACACCGTGCGTGTTATTGCTTTTTTTTGCCATATCTTTTTATTATACATATATTTTCACTGGCATACTGTTATTTGATAATGCATTTGTCAAACATAAATGCGTAGCATATAATTGACTTCTATCTGTAATCTTTAGCGGCCATTTTTGATCCGCATATTATATACCATGTATGCGTGTTTCCATTGTTGTTTCATAGCTGTCCTGGGCCCAGTAAGACTGCCAACGGAACAATGGTCTCACCAATGCTAACAAATCAAATATTATTAAGTGTGTCATACCTGGGAAATGGATGGTGTTTAAACAACTGGATATTTTCAGATTTCTTCACCAGTAATCATAGGAAAATTGATTTGTTTAGCACAATGGCGGATATTCAATTTTACTACAGACGCCACGAGGTTGCCGAACGGAATCGCATTAAGCGGCAATGTTTATATTTTTTGCTCAAACTTTGTGCTCTTGTTCTTATTTTAGCTCGTATCAATTTGAAATTTTGGAAATTATATTTTTACAAAACTATAAATTCGCCACACATTTGAAGTTTGGTTTCGAATTCGCCACATAAACAAAGAAAGAATGTATTAAACACACTGATGAATGTTGACTAAATGTAGGGATAGTTAAGTAATTCTTAATTAAGTAAAATTTCAATTGTCTATGTCTACAATGTATTTCAAATATAATCAGAATCATTATAGACCTATCAGATAAATTTTGTCTATAAAATGGTCCATTAAAATTGTACATTGTTAAAAAAAAATAGTGGTAATTAAACAATACAGTAATCTTAATTATTTTAAAATATTATAAAGTCAAGAAAAATATTTGCTGTAGATTGCTGATATATTTTCTAAATAATGAGGTGTTTTAAATGGCTATAATTTATAATAATATTACATATACTGTCAAATAACCAATAGACTTCTGCAATACATGTATACTTATATAGAGTTTAATGATAACAGACTGACATAGCTCACCAGATCTTGACATAAAGTGCAAAGCACTTTGCCAGGCGTCTCAACTTTTCGAATGTGGTCGACAAGATAGGTTTTGCTCTCGTCGGAGCCTATTTGTACGGTCACAGATCTCTGAAGCCACTCCCACCGAAATGCATTTTTAATACCGGCCTTTTTATCAATTTCGCGGGCCCTGTGCTCGTCATTTTCACTTAAATAAATAATATTCGCCATAATTTACCTCGGGTTACAGACATGTACAATGTTATGATCAGCCATGTGCGTTGTTGACAACTTCCGATACCCCAGTTCGTAGAATCCGTTTGGAAAACACGTACACAATTACATGGGCAAAATACAGAGAACTAATAGAAAGCGCGCAATGAATGAGGTATACAATCGGCGCTCTTCGGGAATACGATAACCATTATACGCATGTCGGAAACGGCCGAGTCGTGGCCTCGATCAACAAACAAGCTGACAAGTTACAACACTTCAAAGTTCAAACGCGCGCTCGGCCTAGCCTGGTCTGCTACCCCTACCCCCCCCCAACAATATTTTTTCATCGGATTTACACGATTCACACAAATGACCCCTGGAGCTTGTTAAAACACGGAAATCCGCAGATCCGCGGAAAATTCTCATGCCTGTGATTGCCACAACAAGGATGACCTAAAATTCACTCACTTTTCACTGACTATATCTACAATTGTCATGTTTCACAACAGATAAAAATAGCTAACCATTTGACAGTTTGGTCCACATCTGACGACATATTCAAAATAGCTATTAAGAGCTATAAGGAAGCAGTTCATATCCATATGCAGTCAAATCATGAGAGGCCCACCAGCTTTCAAGCTATATATCAAATATGAGTCGCAGTGCCTGAATATACAACTATAAATTCCAGGCTATTACCCGATTTATGGCCAAACCAATAGAATCCCCACCATTTTCCGGTGTCAAATCTAAAATTCCCGTTTTTACTGGACCTCCCGGTACTGCTGGGAACCATGATTCCTGTGTTGAGAACCCTGATATATGTATAATATTCAATATGAGGGTGAAGATATACTCGATTAGCTTGTGAACCTTTTTTTAAAAAAAAATTGTCAATTACCCATTAACTGGAATTTGTTGAAACAAGACAACGGCTCAATATTGAGACTGGAGCTGTGAGGCGCTGGTTGAGGTCCTCTGGAACAGAGCATAGTCATGAAGCTGGTCAGGTAATGTGTCCATGTGAGCCCTTATCTTCTGTATAAAAATAAAATATAAAACTTAACTTCAAGTTTACATTATTACTTATTTATTATTCATTCCATGGAATAAGTGTAAACATTTTACTCGATTTTTGGCCAAATCAATAGAATCCCTACACCATTTTCCGTGTCAAATCTAAAATTCCCGTTTTTACTGGACCTCCCAGTACTGCTGAGAACTGTGATTTAACAGTGTTTCCGGTTGAGAACCCTGATATATTATATTTCAGTATGGGGGTGAAGATATAATCAATTAGCTTGTGAAGCTTTTTTTGTCAATTACCCATTAACTGGAATTTCTTGAAACAAGACGACTGCTCCATGTTGAGAATGGAGCAATGAGGCACTGGTTGAGGTTCTCTAGAAGACAGCAGAAGACAGCAGTCATGAAGCTGATCAGGTAATGTGTCCATATGAGCCGGTATCTTCTGTATAAAAATATAATATTAAAACTTAACTTGAAGTTTATATAATTAATTATTCATTCCAAGTTTATGTTATTTCTTTTTCTTTCCATAGATTGAGTGCAAACATTTGACTCTGCGCGCCTTCTACGCTAACTCTACCCCACCAGGGGGACCAGGAATACATACTTACACGCCTATTACGTCTGGACGGTTTTCAGTTCAGAAATTGGACATGAGTCTTGATTGCCTGTTTAATAATTGATGCTACCGGGTATAAGCTAGTAATGAATATTTCCATGTGCAAATTCTTAGCCTTGAGTAAAATTGACTGCAGTGTCCGATTTTCACTACCATGGCAACATACTTTTAGATGTCAAAATTTCTATTTATGAAATTCATTCACAGTACTAGTACATACGTAATCTTCTAAGACACCCCAAATATTAAGTGTCAAATCACCACTAATTTAAACCCCCACCCCACCTGGATGTGCTTAAGTGTAGTGAATATATTGTTGATTTTGCTGTGTTCAGATTAGCAAACTCTTCAGGAACATCACGGGACAAACCTAATAGATCTATTTTAAAAGGGTGACAGTAATATGAGTATCAATGCCATTGTAATTTTAACAGATAATGTGCAAACAGTATCACATCGTGCGTGTTATTACTTTGCCATATCTTTTATTATACATACATCTTTCACTGTACACTGTTATTTGATAATGCATTTGTCAAATAAATGCGTAGCATATAATTATTTTCTATCTGTAATCTTGCGTGGCCATTTTTGATCCGCATATTATCGCCAATATGCGTGTTTCATAGTTTGTCTGGGCACAGTAAGACTGCCAGCGGTTTCATTATTAGTCACCAATGTAACAAATCAAATATTATTATGTGTGTCATACCTGGGAAATGTTGATGGTGTCTAAACAACTGGATATTTTCAGATTTCTTCTGCTAATTATGGCAAAATTGATTTCAGCACAATGGCGGATGGCATCTTTACTTACTTAGGCAGACGCCACGGAATTTCCCGAGGCGAATCGCATTAGCGGCAATGTTTATATTTTGCTCAAACTTTGTGCTCTTATAATTTTATTAATATAGGTCGTATCAATTTGAAATTTTGGATATGGAAAGATTGGATATTATATTTTACAAAACTATAAATTCGCCACACATTTGAAGTTTGGTTTCGAATTCGCCACACAATAAGTAAGGGGTGGTTTTCAACATTTTCAAAACATCATCTCAGTAATCTGAATATTACAAGGTTAGTGTATGTTTTATCATGAGTCTGTGATTGTCAAGTGATTAGCAAGAGGATGCTCGTTACAGCAGTATAGTTGACATAAGTTGTCATATTCGCAATAAGTTTATATAGATGGTCAAAGATAGGTCAAATTGGCAAGTGCTAGTTGCCGTTTATCCCGCTAGACGGGGTTACTGAGAATTGTGGGGATTCCCAAAAATGAGCTAGTATTAAACGATATATGGGACCTTATTCTGACAGAGCTAAATTACTTATAGCCTTGATCACATATGTTCTGCGTGAAGCACAGCCCCCGCAACGCTGCCATCAACCGGTTGATCAAGACTAGTTGTTCGCGAATTTTCCGAGCGCACTAGCTCTTAAATACGTCATCAGCTTGACACAAGCTTTCCCGCGTTTTACGTGTAGAGAAATTTTGGTGAGTGAATATTTATTTTTTAAATATCTGCATAATATCCCGTGCATCAATACATCTAAGTAACGTTGAAATTGAAATATTAATTTCTTAACTAGTTTCATAACTACTTTCTCCATTTTAATTTAATCTAAGTATAGATCTATACTATAGCAGTGTGCGTGTAGTTGTCCAGTGACAAAAATTTGGAAAATTGGCCAGAATGGCCAGTATTTTAAAATCTTCACAGGCCCTTCTGATACATAACTGGCCCTGCAAGCGCTGAAAGTGCAAAGCATCGCTTGGGAATCTGGGGGCATTCCCCTCCCCCCTCAAGAAACTTCTTGAATTTATTTAAAAGATTTGTACAACTGTCAACTGTCACCATATCCTGTTGGCATAGTGAAGGTAGACAAGATCAAGCTCTTTTGTAATGAGAGTGGGGGTTCTGCAAAAATCGAACGCAAAATTCCGCCAAATTCTATGGTTGCCAGTTGGGCCATCATCTGAGAAACATTACTGGCCCTTCTAAGGTTGTACTAGCCTCGGGCCGACGGGCCAGTGCCAAATTTTATCACTGGTTGTCGTATTGTGGCAGTGGCCAGTGCTGTGAGTACGACCACAGGAGCAATTTATAGAGATATGTTGCTGTTTTACTTGTGCAATCAAACCTGAACCGTGTAGCTACCTACACGGTTCAGGTTTGATTGCACAAGTAAAACAGCAAAATATCTGAATTGCCCCTGTGAGTACGGTTCCCACGTAGTCTGGTGAGGCAGATTTTTTTTTTATTATTTTAGAAAATTGATAACATTTTGATAACTACGCAGGATAATCTGTTAATATGATCTGATAATCTGTTAATATGTTATGACACTAATATGACACTGTCAAAACCCTCTTGTAGATCCGGGATGTTTGAATGGGTTGCAGAGCTAAATACAGAATGAAATTAAACTGTCACATTACTGTGTGCAGATCCCAGGCGGGAGTTGATTATATATATCATCCCCAGTTTATACAATGCCATCCCTACATAACCACAGTGTTTGAAATTCCAATGCGCCCGTGCGCCCGGGACAATGGTTTTCAAACACTGATAACCACCATATATATACGTTGCACTTTTAAATTATTACAGTAGAAAATCACGGTGCACATGAAATATTTACGGACCAGTCAACTTCAGACGCTATTCGCCCGTATGAACCAGTGTGAAATTTGACGAACTAACATGTCTGGACCATAGTTTTTTTTTAATTTTTCATTCAAAATTTGTTTATATAGTTGGTTTAAAAATATTTTATTTCAAAAATGAAAAAGGATTCGGCATGTATGGAGTGGCAGGGAGGCTAAGTTTGTTGCTGGTTGTGTTATGTTAAAATTAAAAATTAAAAGAGCTACCACTTATTTACTTACATTTTCACTTTCGGGGTTATTATTGTTTTTATTTATTGGTTTACCTTCAACTAACTACCAGTCCTTCTAAAAATAATGTGAAAGCAATATTATTTAAATGTGCTGTTGGCATAGATATCACAAATAAATCATATTGCTTCTTGAAATACACTTATAATGGGTTGAACCAAACTTTTCAAAGCAGGGTTTAAAACTGTAACAATCTTTTATTTCTACTATAGGTGCTAAAACATCATCATGGATGGTATTAGCATTTATCCTCTGAAGGCTATTGGGGAGTCTTCACCCTCGACAATAATACAAGTGGAAAACCCAGAAAGCGACCCAGAAGATACAGCCGGACTGATAAGTCCAAAAACTGTGGTCCGGAAAAAAATCTACTTATGGATGACTGTGATTGCCATGATGGCTCTTATCATTGGAATAGCAGTTGGACTTAAAGAGTCACAAGGTAAGGGAGAGAGTTGTTTCTTTTGTTTTAACTTACATCAAGTTATAGTCACTTTTGTTTTTCACTGTATGAATCAAGTTTATCCCGGGTGAGCACTTCTGAGCGCAGAAGCCTAACAAGAACAGTACTATCAGTAGATCTAGTTATTGGAGCCGCTCAATTGGCATTGGAGGGTGGGGGCTGTTGTGTGGGTGGGGGGATGCTCATTAAATAATGATATGGGGGGGGGGGAGGGTCATCCAAAAAGGTGGGGGGGGTGTCGTCCAATTTTTCTGACTCCTTTTTTTATCACGTTTTGTTATATTTTTTCAAATATTTTCTTTTAGCAATTGTTCAGAAATGCAATTACTATGTAGAGGACTTTTGCTTTAGGTGGGGGGGGTCACCCAACTTTTTAAAATGTTGATAGGGGGTGTCGATTAACTTTTTCTTTGAGTCCCAAAAAATGGACGACGCTCCCCCCACACCCTCTGTATCGTTATTTATGATCATTCCCTTATGGTGTGTTAGAAACCATGTTGCAAGTTTGTACATACAAATTGATAGGTCGTAATTTTTTTACTTGTGGCTATTCGATACCTACCTATTTATCTGGTAGACTCTTGGCCAGTTGTAATATGAATATATTTGATGATACTGCAGGGTCAGGATTAGGTGGAAAAGTGTTACTCGTCAGCAGGACTAGTAACTCTCAAATGTCTACTCGTCCTGCAAAACGTCTACTTGTCCTCCATGTACAAACTCTATATCTGTATGACAAATTATTCAGAATTGCCCCTCGTCTAAAGGACGAGTTTCTAAAAATTAGCACTCGTCCTCCACTAGTTTTTACTAGTCAATACGAGCGGACGAGTCGCTAATCCTGACCCTGAATACTGTGAACAATATTACACTTAATAGTTACTCTTCAGGGCTAGTAACTTTAAAAAGGTACTAGTCCTCCCACAAAAGTTACTCGTCCTGACAATTAAGTTGCCCAACATGTTTTGGTTGAGCAGCTGCTCTTATCTTATGCAGGACGAGTAAATTGGATTCAGCACTAGTCCATCCCAATTTATACTAGTCTGGGCTAGCAGACAAGTGACTAAATGGGAGACAGGGGTCAGGTGAATAAAGAAGTTGCCACTTTGTGGTATCGTTAAGATGTAGAGATCTTGTTCTTTTTAGGTTTGCAACGCAAGAATAGATGGCATCTCAATGGCGTTTTGCATTCCTGCAAGTTTACGATTTTTGTGTAGTGAATCTGCAGTATAATTATTATCATTCTGTATTTGACTTTCGCCTTGGTCAATATCAGATGACATTTTACAAAAAACTTATTAAGTGCAAATTTTGTGTTCTTAAACATGTTTATTTGTACTCCTTTTCATTTCTTACAGCAGTATATAGTATTAACTGTCAGAAAAGGTTTGAGTGTTGTCATATGCCAGGTTTTATCAGGCGCACATTTTTATGGCACAAAAATGACCGAAAAATCATCGTCATGGTGTTTTATTTGAAACATCCTCGTTTTCAAAAATATATCTTAGCATTAAAATTGAATCTGTGAACATTTGCTTTACATCTTGACATACAAAAATGCTTAAATCTTAGAGGGATTAGAATTGAATTATTTATTGAGATTTTACCTAAGAAAGGTATAAAATCCAATAAATATTTTTATTTTTTGAATTTAAGTTTATTAAACAAATATTAAATTTCTACTTATCACACGATTACTAGGTAAGTATATGTAAAAATCGCAATATCTGGTTCCCATTAAACTAGCTGAATACTTTTATGTTACATGCTTAATCATTATCATTCACCTTAGCATTGTGTTTCTGTTTACTAACGGCTGGTATTCTATTTTCAAAATATTGACGTAGTTATCGCTCACACAAGGTAGTGCAAAGAACTATTTATATTTATGGGCAAAGCCATCACTCATTAAGTAGACAGTGCAAATCAGCCCTTTGACTGCTACATATACAGGTGACACCATCCCAATTATGACCGTAATCCAACCTATTTTCGACCTGTATCCAACACAATTTCAACCTGGATCCCACATGATTTCAACCCGAATTCAGGTACACCTATGACTCAGTATCATGTTTGCAAAACCAACCTGAATCCAACGTTGGTTTCAATATTGGATTTAACTTTGAAACAACGTTATTTGTCTGCTTGGAAACAACAGTTTTTTCCCCAAAATTTTGTTTCATTCATATCTTGAAAAGTACTGGCTCAATGTCATTTTTTAAAAACAATTTTGGAAAGTGCGATTTAAGGGCTTTCAAATTATGTGTCACACGATCTGAAACTCATTAAAATGGTTCGGGTCCTACATTGTTAGATACATTTTTAGTTGGCGACAGGAACATTGGATTGGAAGGAAGTGGGATGTGGAAAAGACCAAACAATTTGTGGGGTATGAAAAAAAGGCTAAATTACTAAGCATGTGGGAAATAGGGCCCAAACGATTAGGGATGTTAGATTCCTTGACCCCTTACCCCACCCCTTACTGGCCTAGTAGCAATCAAACCCACTCAACTGGAACATTCAGGAAAAGCCACATGATACTAATCCTACATGGGATCAATATTAATCCACACACTGATACTGGCATAATAGTAAGGTATAATGTAGTGTAATAAGCTGCAGCAGATAAACAAATTCATGAAAATAAGTTAATTTATGGTAGAAAGGAATAGCTTTTACAGTAAGACTTGGTCTATGGATGAGTCAGGGTGAAAATGATAATTTCTGGACAGCCTGTAACTCTATGGCTGCCATGATAAATGATTTTCAAAACTGTAAAATTCAATATTGTGATTGCTTACAAAATTTTGGAGAAATGGCAATTACATAGGACTGATTTTACAGATTTGATATTGTGTCTGTATTTTTAAGTGACAATTAAAGAACACCTATTTTAAGAATCTTAAATGCTTTATTATAGCTATGCAACCAAATATTGACTATAAAATTAAAATGGAGAAAACAGAAGTCACATAAACAAATTAATTCACATTTTAATTTTCAATATTATTGTTTAACCAAGGTTATTTGAGTAAAACTAATGATGGATTATCGTTTTAAAAATTCTACTTTACATAATTCCAATGCCAATCCAAATAATAATAGTAGGTCAAAAAAGCGGCAAGTATTAAATATAAATAGTTTAATAATTAAAGTTAAAACTAATTAGATTTATAAGCAGTACATTTACGCAAATTAGTTATGATCCGATTTTGCCTTCTGGTACACGATTTGACTAGAGAAAGGACCCTTAAGGCAGAGGGCTCAAGGTGGGATTCGGCTGATTTGAGGGAAGATGTATTATTATTGAACTTCTGCACATTTCTTTGATAAGTTGAATTTGGTTTGAACTACTAGTTACTAGTCCTCCCCAAAAGTTACTCGTCTTAACAAGTTGTCTTGCGTTATGCCGGGGCTGTGGTGGTTGTACCACAAAATATTCTAATTAATGATATAAAAAAGGTCAAATTTTGAATTTTTTTATTTCAACAATATATTTCGCATTAAGTCTACAATGATTCTATATGGACCTTTTTTTTCACCAAACCATCCTTCTCATCACAGTTACTGAGTCTCATCTTTACATCTAGAGACTCCCTCCCCCCCCTCCCACGCGCCGCCCACCCCCCTACCCTCCTATCGTAGTTGGGGTGTGTGTCTCTAGATATAAACATTGGGACTCTGACTGCGCTTCTCATCTACCACCATTCCATTGGCTAAGCAATCTCAACATTATCAGGTCTATCAATATCACCATCTCTGATCATTTATGTCAGACGTTAATGAACTGAGCCAGTACCATAATCAAATACCGTGTTAGTAATTGTATAGTGACGTATACGTATATACAAACCATTTTTATTGAATAAAGATACCCGTGTTTACATATAGTTTACCATTTTACCAGTAAGATATCATCACACTGCTACAATACCTAGGGCACATTATGTCGCAAGGGCTGTCTACAGCCAGTTTACGACCAAAAACGTATAGAAATCGTAAAGATCAGTGAGTGTTAAGTGCAATAAACGCAGCATTTTTAAGGCCGTATTGTGGCCGCAGAAGTTTGGCATGCCAAACTTATAGAAACACTGTCAGCAGTGCTCTGACTGTAAGGAGGCAGTGGAGACCTTACGCTAATCGACGTATAATCACAGAAGATTTAGCTGCATTTTGTTGGCACATTTTTGCTGGCACTCATAGTGTGCGGAGGCAGTGCGCATGTGCACACAACTGTACTTTGGTCAATGTATGCGGAAAACATTGTAGACACCGCAGACCTCAACACGTCTTGTGGCAAAGACGCCTGCAAGGTCAAATGTACCCCTCACTTAAAGACCATGTGAAAACTATAAATAGCAGATCGTATCTTCAATATGGCTCATACTATCCAATCCCCACTTAACAGCTAACTTGAAGTGTAAGTCTGAAAACTAAAACCTGAATTTCTTTGGCACAAACAAGTGAACTCGCATTTTGATGTGACCTATTTGTGCATGAATATCCTATGCATAAATACACCCATCTTTTGTTTCATGACAGATTGTAATAATCATGATATTTATGTTTTTTCTAGAGGAAAAGTTTGAAAATTTGAAAATGATTAACAGCTATGAAGATGCAGCCTACAGAAATTATATCCTTGATCTACATTTTTGCTACTGATAATGCCCTAATGAGTCAGTGTATTTGAAGGCTACACTAATCAGCCAGTATCAGTCTCACACACAAGTGAGCAAATCCACACTGAGCAGTGCAGTATAGAGGCTGCTGGCTTGCAACTGCCTGTTAGTGACCGTTGATCAGGGCCTGCTAGACTTGTGTTTACATCAATAGCCAATCAAAGTGGGCAGAGGGACTAATTGCCGTGCGGTGGCCAAATGCCTGGGGTTGTATTCTTGAAAGCTTGTGCGGAAACCTTGCTTAAATCGTGCTAAAGTTATAATATAATCAAAAGTTGCTGAAAGTGTTAAAACGGTATTCTTGAATGCGGATTTCATTTTTGCACCTTGTGCGTAAACCGTTTTACGCACATCATTTATAAAATCAAATTTCGTTTTTAACAACCATAAATTCGTGCTTTTTGGAATGTAAATGGCGCACCTGCAGGTGCGTTTCTAAGCAACAAAGTTGTTTTGTAGACAACAACAACAACAAGAAATGGCCGCAGAAAAGTTTTTTTGGACAGAAAGTGCCACAGTCTCTTTATTGGAGGCTGTGTTGCGATCGAACAATTTCATAAAAGGCAAATTGAACATGACCGTAAGTGCATGTAAGTATAAAAACTTTATTATATTGCATTGTCATCACTAAATTAAATGAGTTTCATACTTTAAAGACGTTGAATTAATGTCGCTGTAGTCTATTTGTGAGTTGTTATTGCAAGGACTTCTATTGCATATTAGAATTGCGTAGACATGATAACACAAATGTTGAATATCAGAGAAAATCAACATAGATCTACATCAAACCAATTAACGACTGCATTGAAAATAGTGTCTGTACATTATAATGTATGTAATGTTATGCTTATAAAAAGCACATTATACATGTATATGAAGAAATTGTGAGTTTTGACTTTGGCTTTTCATTGTATGGCTCATTGACACTATGTAAGTGATTGTGTTTTAACAGCCTGCACAAATTCTTTTCAAAGCAAGTGCCTGTCTATACACACACAGATATTTTATCAGTAGCATTGAGATTTTATGCTACTTGATTATCAGCTATTACTACTAAAAAGGAATGAACAAATAAAACAGGGATAGTGAGATTAATGAAATGTCTTGCACAATAATGCACTTAGTATTGGAACATGAAAGAAATTAATATGTAGATGACATAATATAAAACTATTTGGTCTAACGTATTTGAAAATAAAACATAAATCTTGCAGTTTTTTGTAAATGATTTTGTTTATTGATAATTTTATTTTGATTAGCACAGGCATATTAATTGGAATTAAGTAAGGAAGGGATCAAAAAGTAAATAAAAAAAGATTATAAATAAGTAAAAATATATTAAATAAAGTAAAATTGAATAATATACAAATATAATAAAAAAGAACCATGTGACAAACAAGGAGCACTAAAAGATATCCATTTAAAATGGAGAGTCTTATTTCCATAGTGGACCTCGGTGAAAAACATGGAAAAACAACTGACTAGAATTGGTGCCATAGAACATAATAATTACATTACTAATGATTAACCTTTTAACAAATATATTCTTATTACTCTTTTATAAAATGGTCCATATAATATTTCTTACATTTTGATTTAAAAGACACCAAACAGTTTGACTTTCGTATTGGTAAGGCAGACTATTCTATTTAATGCTACAATATTTAAAGTTTTCTGTCCATGGGACTTAACTTTTGGTAATTTGAGATTTAAATGCTATGCCTTTTTTGTTATTTATGTTGACAAATTGGATTGTGTACATGATAAGCAGTTTATTTTTAGGATTTCTATTTCACTACACAATTTGCTGCAGCAGATAGTTGAATTTGCAAAGTTCAATATCTTCAAGTTGTTGGTTAGATTGGCATACTCAATGCATAGTATAATAGAAAAAAAAATGAAACACAAGTTGAATAATAAGTATAGAGCTATATAACATCTGTCTGTCACACTTTCATTGCTGTTAATGATGGCTGATGTAAGTCCACGTGCGCAAGTTCACTTCACTGGACATGATTCGTGATTTTAATAAAATGTTAGTCAATATGGGAATACCAGCAGAGGAACAAAGGCCGCAAAATCCAGCCTCGTAAGCTCATATTTAGTATCAAAATTGTACAATGATGCTCACACGGCACACGGACAGATATTTGGTTTGTGTCTTCTAAAATGGATATTTGATGACAATTCAAAAGGCGGATCACAGATAAGGTGTTTGACAGCAGTCTTATGAAAGCTGCATAGGCTCCGTATATCGTGTGTTTCTTTGAAAACGAATAAATGATGGTGTCAACTACGCAGATATTTTGCCGATCCCGGGAATAAACAACCAATTTTTTAAACGTTTTCACTCAGAAATGTAAGTAATCATCTATTATGTATGAAATCGGTTTCAGTAGTAAATTTTACATATGTGTATGAATAATTACGCAGTTTTATAAGCTCCACAACCTTAAACATTGAACTATTCCCGTGTTGATAAACGTACATTCGCAGACAGACCACGGGATTTCAAGTGGCAACGTTCAGTGGGATAATGACAGCTAGTATCCCCATTAAACTGTTAAATGTACCTTGACATTTCTATGTAAACTTTGAGAAATAGAAGCATCACTGTTTTTATTTGTGTAATTACGTAGTTGATATGAAAGTGTTACGTTATCCATAATTGAGTACAGTTTATGCAACCACCACGTTTATCGACGTACGTGTGACGTAGTTATCTGAACGTTATGCACGCCATTCGTTCGGGGTCACCCGTACTAACACGGGGTCATCCGGTGCATTTTGCTGAAAATCGTGCTGAATTCTGAGTTGAGTTCATAGCCTACAGACTTCGTGCGTATCTTCTTTTGCCATGACTAAAGCATATATTAATATCAAATACTATGAATATTGCTTATATAGCTGTCATTCAACCTATTATCTACATATATGTGTTTTGCTAATGCAATCATATGTCAATTTTTTTTATTATATTATGATTACATATATTTTAATTTACAGGAGGGCCTAATCCAACTCCTCTGAGTAGAGTGCAGCAATTGATTCTTGACATAAGAGGCGACGAATCTAAATTGTTTAAAGCCATAAAAAGGGATCGTAATTACCTGTAAATAAAAGGTTCCATGAGGTATGTGAATAATATTAAACCATTCAAATGTTAGACCATTATTTGCTGTTATATTTTATGCATTATTTGTTTTAAATTAATTGAACTGCATCAGACATGAATTTAGTAATTAAAATGCTGAATGATATTATTTTTAACATTAATTGAGCATTGATTATATCACAATCACATTTCCTACAGCATTCAAATACTGGCTAGGG